>OZ018389.1:3175902-3775902 GCA_963969525.1 Ontholestes murinus | reverse complement strand
TCCGAGGACAGTAGACATCCCTCTCTCATTATGGGAGGCGTAAATTGGATAGAACTTTATAATTTATAATTTTTGAAACCGATGTCCTTATTCCCAGACTCTTTCTTCTCATCCTTCTGGAGCAGCTGCGGCTGCGAACTTGCTTGAATCCTTGATGGTGACTTCATAAACTTGACATCAATAAGAGCGGCGATAGCCAAAAAATATTACATCAATTGGCAATAACAAACCAACGCCAAGTTGACCACTTTCGCCAAGAACTTAAACCTAAGATCCTCCGGCTTGATGTAATTGTAATTGTAAACCTGTTCGACAAACAATCCTTACGAGAACGGAGAGATGTTGAATATATTATAATAATAATCTTTATTGTGTTAGTAGCTTGGCAGCCTTACACTTGTCAATATAATAATTAATTTAAGTACAGTTGCTAGTATTAAGTGGCAATTACTGAAAAAAAAACAATCTTAGAAAATCGCGTGTAGTCCCAGTTTGAGATGTAGACAGGCGGATATTATTCGGGTTAATATTATTTCTATATCTGGTCGTATATCTGTGACAATTCACATGGGTTAAATAAATGTCTTGGTGTTCTTGTAATACATTAAGCATGCATATATGTAGAGGCATGGCAGTTTAATATATTATATTCTCTTATTTATTTATTTCTACAGTCATCCCTATATCCACACCCGCTTAAAATTCGTATTGCACGCCGCTAAAGGCCAAAAATTCGATGCCTAATGGCCGAGTGACCCCAGGCAAGTAAACTATATTGTAGGTGGCTTTGGATGAGTGAGAAATAGTACTGTCGAAGTGCTTTATTTGGTATTTGAGTTGAAATGTTTCTCAATGGAAATATGTTTTTCGCTAATTTGTTTGCAAGCCGATCACCTTGACATGACCAATACAGGTACGTGTCTAGATGTACGCCTAGGAATTTGGTAGTATCAACCTTCGTATATTTGAGTGTAAATACAAGTTGCGTAGTTTTCTCTGTGTTTAATTTTAGACGGTTGCTCTCAAACCATTCAGATGGCATTAACGTCGTACTTTGAACAACAGTTGACATTTGATTTACGTTAGAAATAGTCGCATCATCGGCGAAAAGAATCACTTCCGATGAAGGAATGAAATCTAGGAAATCATTGATAATTAATAAAAGTAGTAGTGGTCCAAGGATCGATCCCTGCGGGACATCCGTTGTGATTTTGATGGGAGATCATATTATGGAATTGTACATGCTCTCCGGATGTAAATTATACCAGTACAATTTTCTGATAAGAATGGGATGAGACACGCAGTCAAATGCTTTTGACAAATCAAGGAAAGTTGTTGTTTATAATCCATTTTCAAAACTGTCTAAAGTGCTATTGGTAAATCTTAGGATAACGTCCGTTGTAGATCTTCCCTTTCTGAATCCATATTGGTTATTGCTCAGTAAATTATGTGTTTCCAAATATTCAATTAATTGCATTTGTAAAAAAAATTCTAAGATTTTGTAGAAAATTGGTAGCAAAGAAATCGGACGATAGTTCGTTTGATTATTTGGATCACCCTTTTTGTGAATAGGGATTACTAATGCGGCTTTTAACGAATCAGGGAAGCAAATTGATCTAATACAAATATTTTCGTGTTTTTTCTATTTATTAGTGAATTTTCTACAACGTAAAGGACTTATATATTTTATTACAAATATTTATTATTTTCGTCAATGGTATTAAGATGGATTGCCTTACTGATTTGACTACGTATACTCTCAGACCATATATATCTCGACTTTTGCTGGGTTTTAGTTCCTGAACACTAGTTGAGACTTCACAAAACTTAAAATATCCTTTTGTGTTCATTCGTTGATTACACATTAAAATTATTGGGTCAACGTTAGATTTATTTATATCCCCTATAATATCGTTTGCCACGCTAGTAAAGAAATGATTAAATTCGTGGGAAGTAAGTTTGGATTTCTCCAAATTTGTATTTTGATTACGATTTCTTCTTGTATTTATAATGTCCCACACGGCCTTCATTTCATTGTTTGCATTGGAAATATATTTAACTTTACTTTAATACGCTGCAACTTTAATGCATTCTTATATTTTTTCCTGTAATTATTCCTAATTGTGCGAAGCTCAGGGCACTGCAAGCGATTATATGTTTCTGACATTAAGACAAGAGTGGATTTCGTAGCCCTTAACTCACTATTAAACTAATGAACATGCGCTCCACTAGTTTTTCGTTTAAGAACTGCTTTCTTTGGAAATGATATGTCGAATTTATTTGTTTCCTTATGAAAATCGTTAGTTAAATTGTTGATCTTGCCTTGTAGTTCAATGTTCTATAGATTTATTGCGTCGAGTTCTCGCTTTTCTTGTTTAATGTTGATATGTATGTTTGACATTCACTGCAGTTTTCTGATATTTTAGTTGTTGAATCATCACTGTCTAGATTTATATTATCACGTTGGTTCGCTTCATAATATTCCAGTTCATCTCGTAGATCTGTGTTTTTGCGGTTTGTATAATTTAGTTGCTGTTCCAGTAATTTTATTTTATTTTCTGCCTGAGATATTGCATTATTAAGAGATTCTGCTTGTTCAATTATATTAATTCTTGTTGTTAATTTTTCAATGTAAGTCGATATGCTCTTCAGTTCTTGTGAAAGCTCTTCAATGATTTCTTGTCTCGCTGAGTCTGTACTAGAATTCAAACTGGAGTTGTTTAATGTTTTCGAGCAGCATTGTACCATGTATCCACCGATATTATTGATTTTCCTATTCTTATTTTTGCATGCCCCGTGGAAAATATTATGACAGTTGATGCAAACATAATTTTTAATTTTGAGCAGGATGACCTCGGAAGCGTTTCAAGATGTGTACATCCTTTATAATTTCATTGGTACTCTTACAAATCTTGATCGGAATGGACAGAATTTAGAAGAAAGAGGTCTTTTCTGATATTGTATGCCGGAAGAATGGTGGACAATGGGGTGATACCGCCAAGACGAACTGGAGCACAAACTTTGTTACCACGTCGGTAGGAGTTTCTCGAGGGCGCTGTTTCTCTCCAGGTAGCCCTTGCTGATCTTGCAAATAATGGTGGTCTTGCCTATGAGGAAGAATGTCTTTTCATTGACTTAGTTTGTGTCTATATTTTCCCTTATTTTTTCTTTTACCTGTCATTTTCTTTTCTCTTTCTTATATATTTTTCTGTCTTTTGTCTTGTCTATTGTTGTATTTTTATTTTATACATTGCTTACCTTCCTTTCATCTTATATTTTAATTCTTTCTTTTTATCTTGGAAACATATTTTATACGAGGGGGAATTAATGTAGGAGACAATTGGCCTTATTTTGATGTTGGGTTTGTGTACTTTGGGCAGGCCATATAATATTGGTGCTATGAGATTCATAACTTTGTATTTATAAATTTCACTATCCGGGATTATGGAATATGCTGGTTTGATTCCTTCAACAATCTGCTTCTGGAACTGGGTGGTCGGGTCTTTTTTGCAGGTTTGAAAACTATTTTCATCAATGTTACAGTGTTACCCTTGTCTGCTTTGCAAATAACTAAATTATTCATTGTTGAGTGTCGTAATAAGGTTATTATTTATGGGTGATAGAAAAGAGTACTTCCTTATTAAATGTATATATATTTGCAACCGGTTTCGGTCTTAGGCCATCATCAGGCAAAACTATGAATAAAATTAATAAAATTAGTGTATTCTTATATAATGTAATGTTTAAACTTAAAAATATAACTATAGTAACAATTTAGTGTATTCTTAAAATGTTAGAACTTAAAATTAAAAATTATAAATTACAAAATAATTACAAAGTTGCTATTTGTTGAATTTGGTTCTCGTTTATCACGTGGTGAAACATTTTTTAATAGTAAGGATTGTTTATAGAAAGGCACTTGGTTGGTTTCACAATTTTTACGATTTATTCCGACTAGTTTCGATTTTTACATCATTACCATTCCTAGATAATGATGTAAAAATCGAAACTAGTCGGAATAAATCGTAAAAATTGTGAAACCAACCAAGTGCCTTTCTATAAACAATCCTTACTACAAAGTTGCTTATAAATAGGGTTATAATGTAAAATTAAAGAGAACTTACTTGTCTGTTAAATAAAATGTGATATTTTTGAAAATTTTTGAAAATATTTGTTTGTATTCCTATACTTTATTATGTTTGTATGTATTATTAATAAACTTTACAAAATAAATGATTAAATTTCGTAGAGTACGTGCGTAACTATGCAGTATTATTGAGGTTATAGTGTGAATCTGTCATATGGGTTGCATATCTTTTAAACGGTTTTAATCGTTTAAATACTCCTTCAGTTTCCGTTAAATACCTGGGCATAACCATAGATCAAAAGATCAATTTTAAAAAACATACTGCTGCATTAAAAAATAAAATAACTTCTAGGGCAAAATGCTTTAGAAGCTTAACCTACAAGAACAATGGGATTAATACTAGCACAGCAGTTAGAATTTACAAAATGATTTGCCGTCCACTACTTGACTATGGTTGTGCCCTATATACCAATCCCAGCAATCCAACCTCCCGTAATATCGAAGTTAGCGAGCGAGCATCCCTCCGCACCTTAACCAAACTCCGACATCCCCTTAATCCTCTACACAATCCATCTAATCAGCTCCTTTATGATACCACTTTAGTTATCCCTATCCTAGAACGCCTTCGATTCCTATCAGAAAAATTCTCCAAAAATCCTTTCAACTTCCATATCTTATCCCAATATTGTCTTCCCAGAAACCCTAATATAAACCCTAAATTTAAAAATCCCAATTTAACCATATTTGATTTCATTTCATCATTTCATCCTTTTACGCAATAACGACTGACGCCATATGACTGGACAGCACAAGGCAGAAAGACCTCTGGTCGATAGCCTTTTGACAAATTAATACATTAACACCTCATTCATTATTCATTATTCCAATGTAAATATGTACAAATATTTGTCAATAAATATATGTTACTACTACTCGTTTAAATAGAGGTTCTGTATCTAAATTTACTTTATCGTTGAGAGACAATATGTTGTTATCTAGGAGAGATTTCTCTATTTCATAGTTCTCTAGGAGTAGTAATTTGTATGATTTGTTGGCATGGTGAAGCAGTTTAATATTTTCAGGATTGTTTAGGTGGTGATTATTGAATTGTAGATGTCTACCAAAATTTGATGATATGACATTTCTTTTATGTTCTTTTATTCGCTCATTTAAATTTCTGCCTATCTAGCCTATATAAACGGCATTACAATCATTACAGGTCAATTTGTATACTCCATTTTTTTGTAAAATGTTTCTATTTTCTTTGTGTGTTGGTAGGTAGTTAAATAAGGTTTTTTGTGTTTTAAATGCAATTGTAATGTTATATTTATGTAGGGTTCTAGCTATATTATAGCTAGTTTAATGCATAAACTATTGTCGTAGGTCAAGAGTACGCTAGGTTAAATAAACTGAAAAAAAAAACAGCTTGAACTATTTGAATTTTTACTAAAACAATTAAAAATGTTTTGAAAATTACTGAAAACAAATTTTAAAATTCACTAATTGATAAACAATTCAAATTCAAATTTTAAATTGATTTCAATAAATTTGATTGATTGTTATAATCCATTTGTGCAAGATTTTTTAAAATTTAAACATCACTGAGAAAGTGACTGAAAAACATTCGAACCTCTTACTTAATTTACAATTTATTATGAGAATCTATTGGTCTAAACATTTCTTTTATGCGGGAATTTCCACTAATTTTCAATTGTTTTTTTTTTATTCTTCGTAAAACTTAAAAAAAATCTTTGAGAACATTAATTTTGTCTGTTTATGAATATTTATAATTATCATATTTCTACACGTTTCTATGGAAAGGTCTAGATAGTGAACATCGTAATTGGGGTACATGCTATGCTTCATTCTATATAAGTACTTTAGAAGTTTTCTTTGTGGTTTTTCAAGTAATGAGATATGACATTTGTACAGAGAATTCTAAACTATACAACAATAAGTTAATTTACTTCTGTTAAGACTATTAAATAATGTCCTTAAAGTATTAGTATTAACAAACTGCGTTGTAGATCTTAATAAGATTCAATGATTCGTTCACAATATTTCATTAGCAATTTTCCTTCATTTTATGAGAACTTTTACTTCTTAATTAGCAAAAAAGTTTTCTGAAAGAATTCTGGATAGTAATTTAGATTCAAAATTTCGTAACTTGAAGAAATTGTAAAATTTTAAATTTCCAATTTTTCAACTATTTTTTAAGGAAGTTACAAATTGCAAACATTTTCTTCCAGTTTTCTAGATGTTCCTCCACATTTGTATACCATTTTCCTATCAAGGTTTTTACAATTTCTCAGCATATCTTTTTTTATAATCTTATAATGCATTCAGCAGCTCAATTTCAATTTTTTGAGAGGTTTCAAAAAATGTATTTTTTTCTTCAGATTGGGTATATACCCAATCTGAAAATTTGGTTCCATCAAGAAAGTAGCATTAAAAGTGTTGAATATTTTTTCTTCTTTCAATTTTCCTTAATTTCCAGGTTTTCGAAATTTCACAGCAATTTTTGTCTGAAATAATTCAAATATTTGAAAGAAAATTAGAACAGAAATCTCTTCTAATTTTTTTTTCAAATCTTTCAAGTTGCGAGGATTTTCTAATTAAAAAAATTAGATTTTTTTAGAATTTTCAGAAATGTTTCTTCTAAATTGCAAAAATATTTTCTCAAGAATTTTAGATATTTTTGCTTATTTGGTTTCCAGATTTCTAAAATGTTGCCGTTAAATTTTAAAAATTTGGAAGTAAAATCAGTTTAAATATCTAGAATTCTTGAGAAAATATGTTTGCAATTTAGAAGAAAAATTCCTGAAAATTTCTTTTCTCTGGATTTTGAAAACTTCGCATTTAATTAGGGAAAATTTTTAGAAGTTTTTTATAAACTGCAAGAATTTTCTTTGAGCTTTCTACAAGTTATGTAAATGAACTTGTAGAAGAAAATTCTAGCAGTTTGTAAAAAACTTCTAAAAATTTCACAAAAAAACAAAAAACTTTTTAACTTTGTTTGTATAACACTGAGTTTATTAAGTGACTATAGTTTCGACAATTTTAGCTTGTCATTATCAAACTAGAAGTTTTTTATTTATGAAGAATAATGTATAACAAAGTAGAAGCCTCCACCGTTAACAGTTCTAAAAATTTCCCCTAATTAAATGAGAAGTTTCTGGAAATTTTCAAAATCTAGAGAAAAGAAATTTTCAAGAATTTTTCTTCTAAATTGCAAACATATTGTCTCAAGAATTCTAGATATTTTAACTTATTTCACTTCCAAATTTCTATAATTTTACTAGAAATTTCTGGTATTTTCTCATACATTTTTTTAGAATTTTCTAATATATCTAGTTTTATCTTATAAGCATTTTTAAGAATTTTCCAAGAATTTCTTTTCCAAAATATTCAAAATTGTCTTAAGAACTCTATATTTTCAAATTCTTCAGTAATTTCTCTTAGAATTTTCTTCGAAGATTCTGTAATTGTCTCAAGACTTTTATAGTTCTTACGTCAAGTTTTTGAAGAAATACAAATTTAAGTTTCAGCTATTTTACCTCATTTTTCAATGACTTTTCAGGAATAAACATTCCTGAAATGTTATCTTAATGTCAAAAAATTCTAGATATTTTTAATAATTTGATTTCGAGACCAAACAATTAAATTTATTGCATCTTTGCGCCAACCTGTGAACAAGACGTTACTACACTCATGCAAGTAATAGATGGTAAGCACATCGGTTAACCCCAAGAGCAATTACGTTCATCCTCCTTAATCGTTATTAATTGTTTGACAAAATGCCCCCATTTAAAAAGGAGCACGCGATGACTGAGCCGAAGAACAAATAATAACAGTTATGCACTCGCACACAATTGTTAATTGAAAAGGAAAAAAGGTGCGAATTAGCATACAACGCGAAATGGCCGCGCCATTTCGACCTCAAATTCCCCGCACTAGAAAGAGGAAAAGACGAAGAAAAAAAAAGAGCGAACAACTACCGAAAGGCCGTGGTGGTGGGGTGCCGGAGGAGGAACGAAGTAATAATAATAATAATAATAATGGACAGTGTGTGGAGAGAAAGAGATGAGGGATTTTTTTCTTTTCGTCGTTTTCGGTTCGTGGACCGGGCGGAATGACGATTCCTCCTCTTCTTCTTCTCCGAGAGGAAGAGAGAGATGGGGCCCAAAAATCGCGGACCGTTAAATTCGCGAGAGACATTGAAAAAGTGCAACGCTTTGAATTGAGGTCACCAAATGCACCAAGGCCATATCGTTTGGCCGCTAGTTTAAATTGCAATTTATGCGCTGCCTCTTTTGAGCGTAATGCAAGGCAGCGGTCTTGAAACGGCTCGTTCTTCATTCGCGGCCACGGATATTGGATTACAAGCAAGAAACATTTTCGTGCGTGCTCGTACGTGATGCTAGACGAAAAATAATATTCTCATTATCTAAATCTAAAAATGAAAAATGATAAGAGATTAATTAAGTAATTGTGGAGGCTTTCACTTCGTGATACATTTTGATAATTCAAAATAAATAAACAATTAACTCCTCTATGATACCACTTTAGTTATCCCCATCCTAGAACGTCTTCGATTCCTATCAGAAAAATTCTCCAAAAATCCTTTCAACTTTCACATATTATCCTTATATTGTATTCCTAGAAATCCTAGTGTAAACCCCAAATTTAAAAATCCTAATTCAACCATATTTGATTTCATCTCATCGTTTCATCCATGACTGACGCCATATGACCGGACAAAACAAGGCAGAAAGACCTCTGGTCGATAGCCTTTTGACGAACTAACTCACTAACACATCATCCATTATTCATTATTTAAATGTAAATATGTATAGTTTGTTAATAAAAATGTGTATATATAAACAATTAACTTTGTTGCTATCACTTTTTATTTACACTTGTTTCGACAACTTCAGCTTGTCATTATAGTTTATCGAAACTATTGCTTGATAATGACAAGTTGAAGTTGTCGAAACAAGTGTAAATAAAAAGTGATAGCAACAAAGTTAATTGTTTATTTATTTTGATAAAAGATTAGTTTTGTAACATAACAATATCTGCCATGTTATTAGCTACAAAATTTAATCTTTAGACACATTAAATTAAAACAACAGTTGCGAATAACATCTATTGTGATGGTAATAATGACTCACACAGATAGACCTTATATTTAAGCGAAATAATAACAGCAATTACATTAATAATTCAATAAGAAAATAATACATTTTACCCAAAACGCCGCTTCCTGCGTCATTAATAAACCACAAATAACCTTAAGCACCGTCATCGTGTGCAGAATGCAACACCCCTCCCCCTCCCTTACTTGTAGTTATCCTTCCAACTTCTAAGAAACTTTTACGCCGGGTTTATTACATTAATAACAAACGCAATTAACATTTCAGCCGCAGAAATAAACAATCAGGACGGCCAAAACCACACACATACACAGACAGATAGGGTGGACGAAGAAAAAATTGGCGAGGAGAAGAGGGATATATGGCCAATTGTAAAACTGTGTGTGTGTGAGCGTTTCAAGGTGAAAATTTTGCTCACCTTTATTTGTATTTGCTCACCTTGCAACATTTACCTGCAATACTATTTTAACATATTGCAATTGTCGAGGAAGTCGTTAATATCCTCTATCTCACTCTAACGTGCGCTGCTGCATCTGGCCTTAACATGTCATTAAATTGCACGTCGCGTAAAGGTAAAGGAGAAGCAATCAGGAACAGATGAACGAGACGCATACGTTTACCGGTTTTAATATATTTTTTATTATTAATTTCATCCTTGCTAACTTTAACAAATTAACTACACAAATTAACAGTTAAACAAGTTTGTGATGGAAAAATCTAGTTTGACCTTATAAACAAAGTATCAAAAAGGACAACAATAAAGACTTGGAAAAAATTACTTAATATTTAAAACACGTTTTCTTTGAATCTAAAATTTTCCTTATTGGATTAATGTCGCTGTTACTTAAATACTCGATTAAATCAATAAAACACGGATGTTTTAAGAGTATTTCATTAAGCGCTTTGTATCTTCAAATTTCGGAAATCTTTATTGAAAGGCTCTTTATTTATTTTTTAGGTATACCATAGAAGTGATAAAATAGTAAATCGAAATTGCTTTAATTAGTGTTACTGCTAAAATTGTTTCATCACAGAATACAACTCTACATAATAATACAAAACTCTTATTAATTAATTTAATTACTATTTATCAAAAATCACATTACTCTCTGGGATAAGGATCATACAAAGCTTATTTTTTATAACTTTTAACAAAATATAGTAACTTTTAAGTTAATGAGCCTTCTGTCTTAAAGACAACATCAAAATTACACACTCTTATATATCGTACTTCGAAAAAGGAAAAAAATTATCTCGATGTAAGTACGTTGCATCTTTCGTGACCTCTGTCACGATTCCCATCCGGGCTAAACAATTATTGGCAATTGATTGAGAGGTCCATTTACCCGTGTTCCTTTTTGGCGTGGCCAGTGCATTGATTGCATTTCGGTAAGGGTTGCCAACTTAAAGCGCAAACGGTATTTCAAAGCAGTCGATTGTAATATTAAGATTGAAGGGTAATATATATAATAATATTAATAATAATAATATTAAGATTGAAAGGTAACATTATATAGTGAACATTGAAACGGATGAATCAATAATAATTTTAGGTGACATTAACATCGATATCATGAATAAGGAGAATGGTCTCAGCCAAAAATACTTAGACTCCATGTCCCAAATGGGATTTATATCTCTAATCAATAAACCAACTAGAGTAACAACAACTAGCACATCATGCATTGATCACATATTTATGAAACAGTACCAAAGGTGTATTGAAACAGTTCTTCCCTTTATTGTGGAAGTTTTAAATAACAGACCATTACCTTATTGGATTTCAAATTGTTTTCCCGAGAAAGCCTGTATTTACATATAAACCCTGTAGAACTAGAGAACACCTTAGCATGAGGAAATTAAAATACTGCTTATCCCTGATAGACTGGAGCTACCTAAATCAATATGATGATGTTGAAATGAAAACCGTCGTATTCGTAGATACATTAACAACTAAAATAAAAGAATGTACACATGTGTCTAAAATTCCACGCAACAAAATAAAAAGAAAATGTTGGATAACAACAATGTTGTGAAGAAAGTTAATATAAAAAACAAATTATACAGGAAGATAATTAAGGAACCATACAATGAGGAACTAAAAAATGAATTTAACAAATATAAAATTATAGTACAAGATGAGATTCGCAAAGCCAAAACAAAATATTATAAACATAAGATTGATAATAGCAAGGGGAATGCAAAATCATTGTGGAATACAGTCAGACATGCAACAGGTTTGTCTTCAAAACAATTCCACATAAATCGAATTCGTTTTGGGCGCGAATATAAAACATCAACACAGGAAACTGTAGACGTATTCAACAATTATTTTATTAATATAGGCGGTGATTTGGCCGCTGGGATAAAACGACGAAGCAATAAGTATGAGCTGAAAAATGTCTTCGATAAATCGATATTTCTCCATCCAACGACCGAATCTCAAGTCAAAGCTCTTATTATGAAATTAAAAGCTAGCCCCACCTGTGGCGTAGATAAATTAGGTTCTATACTTATAAAGCAAATTATTAATGAAATAGCACTACCCCTTACAATAATAATTAACGCTGCTATAATCCAAGGTACTTGCCCTTCTCATTTCAAATTGGCTTTAGTAAAACCTATATTTAAAAAAGGAAACCGGGAAGAAATTAATAACTACAGACCGATCTCCCTTATATCGATTTTGGCAAAAATTTTTGAACATGTCATAAATAACAGATTAAAAAACTTCCTCAGCACTTTTCAACTGCTACATAAAAACCAGTTCGGTTTTATGAAGGGAATGTCAACCGAAGACAAAGACGAAGACAGTAATCGAAAGGCCATAGGTGTCTTCATTGATTTACAGAAAGCTTTCGATACTGTTAATCATGAAATTCTCTTACAAAAACTGGATAAGATAGGCTTTAGAGGACAACCTAACAAATTATTGAAATCATATCTAACTGGAAGAATTCAATGTGTTGAATTAGATGGTCTCTGTAGTATGGAATGTACGGTAAAGTTCCCTCAAGGAACCGTTCTCGGACCCACCTTATTTCTCATCTATATAAATGATTTACTAGAATTAAGATCAAATGGTACCCTCATATCATGCAGATGACACAGTAATTTTTTATGATGACACTAACTAGAGGGATCTAAAAAAAGTCGGAAGAAGATCTTAAAAGTATTTTTCATTACCTAGGATATAACATTCTATCCTTAAATGTTGATAAAACTAAATTCTTACCCTTTTCATGCAATACTAATACTCTACCGCCTTTTCGGCAGCTAGTAATAGAGGAAAATGGACACATAACTGAAATTAGCATCAGTAAAGAAATAAATTATTTAGGAGTTATTCTTGACCAACATTGAAGGTGGAACAAACATATATTACATGTGATCAAAAAGTTGAGATACACATGGCGCCAACTAAGAACATTATCTGGATTCTTGGATTGTAACGCTATAAAAATATTATATTATTCACTAGTAGAAAGCCATTTATATTATGGTCTCACTTGTTGGGGCACAGCCCGGGACACCTATCTGAATCCACTCAAAATAACTCCGAAGAAGATTCTGAAATTAATCTTACGAAAACCACAAGATTATCCAACAGACTTACTATTTAAGGAAGCCAACGTTTTGAATATTCGACAACTTTACTTTTATAAAGTTGGAAGAAAAATATTTGCGAGATCTACCAATTTATTCAAATGTAAACATAATTATAACACAAGAACAGGAGACAAAATGGCTGTGGTTCCGAAGATGAATATCACCTTTAGCCAAAGATCACTCAACTACGTGTTAACCAAAGTGTACAATAAAATACCTGACCACATCAAAAACATAAATTCGGAACATAAATTTAAAGCTGAATTAAAGAAACATATTTTATATACAATGGATTCCAACTGCGACAATTTTATTAAAGGATGGTCTTAAATCTTTGTTTTTATTCTGTCCAGTTTTATAAACTATGATTAATTTTATATAAAGCTAGTATGTATGTAATGGAGGGTGAGTGCCTTCTATTCCACCCTTCAATCAGTAAAACATCACCAAATATTATTAAAATAATTTGTATGCATAAATCTCCAACAATTGAAATTATTTTGTGTTTATTCATATTTTACAACTTTTAATTAAAACCGTCACTTATGTTTTACTGATTAAAGGGTGGATACAGGCCACCCACCCACCCTACATATACATGAAAACTTTAATTGCCAATCGTTGACGATTTTCCTGCTAAAAACAATCAAACACTTTATGTAATAAAAAATAAAACAAAATCAAAATTGAGGTTTAAATATAAATGACTTTATATGACTAATCTCATCTAATTTAGATTTATAATCTGCCCACCCATCATGCAACAAATTTTTACTAATTTACTCACTCAAAATTGTTACCTATCTAATTTCTTTATTTTTCAAAAAGTTTTGTAATTAATTTTATTGGAAACCGCGAAACGATTAGTAATTATAGTTTATATGTATATGTAGGGTGGGTGGGTGGCCTCTATCCCACCCTCCAATCAGTAAAACATCATCAAATATTATTTGAAAAATTTATATAAGTAAATCTCTAAAAAATGCAATGGTTTTGTGTGTATAAATATTTTACAACTATTAATTAAAACCCTCGCTTATGTTTTACTGATTGGAGGGTGGATAGAGGCCACCCACCCACCCTACATATAGATAATAACTTTAATTGCCAATCGTTAATGATTTTCCTGATGAAAACAATCAAACACTTTATGTAATAAAAATAAAACAAAATCAAACATTAAGTTCAAATATAAATGACTTTATATAGCTAATCTTATCTAATCTAGTTCTTAAGTCGGCCCACCCATCGTGCATAAAAAATTTATTAATTTACACACTCAAAAATTTGACCGTTTTGAATTTCTTTTTTGTTCAAAAGGTTTTGTAATTAATTTTATTCCAAACCGCGTGACGATCAGTAATTGAAATTTATATGCATATGTAGGGTGGGTGGGTGGCCACTATCCCAACCTCCAGTCAGTAAAACATCATCAAAAATTATTTAAAATATTTGTCACATAAATCTCTAAAAATTGCAATTATTTTGTGTTTATTTATATTTTACAACTTTTAATTAAAACCCTTGCTTATATTTTACTGATTGGAGGGTGGGATAGAGGCCACCCACCCACCCTACATATACATAATAACTATAATTGCTAATCGTTCATATTTTTGCTGCTAAAAATAATCAAACACTTTATGTAAAAAAAATTAAACAAAATCAAAATTTAAGTTTAAATATAAATGACATTCTATAGCTAATGTTATCTTATTCAGATTTAGTGTCTGCCCACCCATCATGCATCAAATGTTTATTAATTTACACACTCAAAAATTTTATCATTTGAATTTCTTTTTTGTTCAAAACGTTTTGTAATTAATTTTACTCCAAACGGCGCGACGATCAATAATTGAAATTTTTAGGTATATGTAGGGTGGGTGGGTGGCCTCTATCCCACCCTCCAATCAGTAAAATATCATCAAATATTATTTGAAAAATTTATATAAGTAAATCTCTAAAAAATGCAATTGTTTGTGTTTATCAATATTTTACAACTATTAATTAAAACCCTCGCTTATGTTTTACTGATTGGAGGGTGGATAGAGGCCACCCACCCACCCTACATATACATGGAAATTTTAATTGCCAATCGTTGATGATTTTCCTGCTAAAACAATCAAACACTTTATGTAATAAAAAATAAAACAAAATCAAAATTGAAGTTTAAAAATAAATTACTTTCTATGACTAATCTCATCTAATGTAGTTCTAAAGTCGGCCCACCCATCGTGCATAAAAAAATTATTAATTTACACAATCAAAAATTTTACCTTTTGAATTTCTTTTTTGTTCAAAAGGTTTTGTAATTAAGTTTACTCCAAACCGCGTGACGATCAGTAATTGAAATTTATATGTATATGTAGGGTGGGTGGGTGGCCACTATCCCACCCTTCAATCAGTGAAACATCATCAGATATTATTTGAAAAATTTGTATGAATAAATCTCAAAATAATGCAATTATTTTGTGTTTATTAATATTTTACAACTTTTAATTAAAACCCTCGCTTATGTTTTACTGATTGAAGGATGGATAGAGGCCACCCACCCACCCTACATATACATGGAAATTTTAATTGCCAATCGTTGATGATTTTCCTGCTAAAACAATCAAACACTTTATGTAATAAAAAATAAACCAAAATCAAAATTGAGGTTTAAATATAAATTACTTTATATGGCTAATCTCATCTAATTTAGATTTAAAGTCTGCCCACCCATCATGCAACAAATTTTTACTAATTTACTCACTCAAAATTGTTACCTATTTAATTTCTTTATTTTTCAAAAACTTTTGTAATTAATTTTATTGGAAACCGCGAAACGGTTAGTAATTATAGTTTATATGTATATGTAGGGTGGGTGGGTGGCCTCTATCCCACCCTCCAATCAGTAAAACATCATCAAATATTATATGAAAAATTTATATAAGTAAATCTCTAAAAAATGCAATTGTTTTGTGTTTATAAATATTTTACAACTATTAATTAAAACCCTCGCTTATGTTTTACTGATTGGAGGGTGGATAGAGGCCACCCACCCACCCTACAAATATGATAACTTTAATGGCCAATCGTTGATGATTTTCCTGCTAAAAACAATCAAACACTATGTAATAAAAAAAAAACAAAATAAAAATTGAACTTTAAAATTAAATGACTTTCTATGGTTAATCTTATCTAATGTAGTTTTAAAGTCTGCCCACCCATCATGCATCAAATTTTTATTAATTTACACAATCAAAAATTTGAATCATTTGAATTTCTTTTTTGTCCAAAACGTTTTGTAATTAATTTTACTCCAAACGGCGCGACGATCAATAATTAAATTTTTTAAGTATATGTAGGGTGGGTGGGTGGCCTCTATCCCACCCTTCAATCAGTGAAACATCATCAGATATTATTTGAAAAATTTGTATGAATAAATCTCAAAATAATGCAATTATTTTGTGTTTATTAATATTTTACAACTATTAATTAAAACCCTCGCTTATGTTTTACTGATTGGAGGGTGGATAGAGGCCACCCACCCACCCTACATATACATAAAAATTTTAATTGCCAATCGTTGATGATTTTCCTGCTAAAAACAATCAAACACTTTATGTAATAAAAATAAAATAAAATCAAACATTAAGTTTAAATGTAAATGACTTTATAAAGTTAATCTTATCTAATTTAGATTTAAAGTCTGCCCACCCATTATGCATTAAATTTTTATTAATTTACACACTCAAAAATATTATGATTTGAATTTCTTTTTTGTTCAAAACGTTTTGTAATTAATTTTACTCCAAACCGCGTGACGATCAGTAATTGAAATTTATATGTATATGTAGGGTGGGTGGGTGGCCACTATCCCACCCTCCAGTCAGTAAAACATCATCAAAAATTATTTAAAATATTTGTCACATAAATCTTTAAAAATTGTTATTCTTTGTGTTTATTAATATTTTACAACTATTAATTAAAACCCTCGCTTATGTTTTACTGATTGGAGGGTGGATAGAGGCCACCCACCCACCCTACATATGCCTGATAACTTTAATTACCAATTGTTGATGATTTTCCTGCTAAAAACAATCAAACCATTTATGTAATAAAAAATAAAACTAAATCAAAATTTAAGTTTAAAAATAAATAACTTTCTATGACTAATCTTATCTAATGTAGTTTTAATGTCGGCCCACCCATCGTGCATAAAAAAATTATTAATTTATACATTCAAAAATTTTAACTTTTGAATTTCTTTTTTGTTCAAAAGGTTTTGTAATTAATTTTACTCCAAACCGTGAGACGATCAGTAATTGAAATTTATATGTATATGTAGGGTGGGTGGGTGGCCACTATCCCACCCTCCAGTCAGTAAAACATCATCAAAAATTATTTGAAATATTTGTATGAACACATCAATTAAAAAATGCAATTATTTTATGTTTGTTAACATTTTACAACTTCTAACTAAAACCGTCGATAATGTTTTACTGATGGAGGGTGGGCAAAAGCTGTTGAGATTTGAAAATTAGGTGAACAGTAAGATTAAATATTATATGTTTGTCTAAATGTTGGAAATTAATATATAAAATGTTAAAGCATTTAAATTTAATATCGAAAATAATAATTCGCTTAATAAACTTTTTTTTTTAAAATATTATCAGCAAGTAAGTATACGTCGAAAATGCGTACGCTGCAGTCGAAAATAAAACTAAAACGTTTCCTGTTTCGCGCGATCAAGGATTTCTGTTGAAATTTGAACACCAGTAGACGCTGCTGAAAGTATGCCAAATATTAATTACTTCGGTTTTAAGTTACTGTTACTAAGTCGATCACGAAGGCTGAACGGACTGCTTGCTGCTCGCTGCTGCTGCTGCTGCGGATAAAGACATTTTTATGCTAATTGCCGTGCCGCTGAAAAGAAAGAAAGAAACGGGAGGTCGCTAACAACAAAGGTTGCCTTGCACAGAGTGCAGGTCCCCTTTCCGCACACCTCTCTTTGTTTGATTCAGGAAATCGACACTAACGCGACAATTTCTTAATTTGTCTCGTTACTCCTTCGCACGGACCTTCTGGGTCGACACCGGATAAAGTTTCAAACGCAATCAGATACCTTTCAGACGAGTCATTACCTAAGTGCAGCTTCTATTACCTACTTAGTCTACGTATAGAGGACGTATACGCAAATAATTACGCAAACGAAAACGAAGGAAGGTTTTGATTTTGACTTTAACAATCAATTACTACAGATATTAAAGTTATAAACTATGTATCACAAAGTAAAAGTCTCTATTTAATTACTACATAATTTATTAAGTTATGTACACTAGTCTAGACTTCAGGATTAGAACTTGAAAATGATGAAGGTATAAACATCATTATTAAGTAGTCTAAATTAATATACAAAACATAATATAGCTACATCACCAACTAATCTAATCCTAGAAACTTATTTTTAGATTAATTTTAAAATTATAGGCGTTCGATTATGAAGTTTCCTGTTTTATCTACTATCAAAAAAAATTCTATCATATACTTGTTTCTCATTAATCACTTGGTGAAACATTGTATTAATGTAAAAAAAAATCACTTCTATTTCAATAACTATATGGTATAATCTACTTGATGAAAAGTGTTTGATGTATTTTTATTAATCAAAACGTACCACCAAGTAAACGCTGACAATATTCAAGAATCTACTCGATGAAGTCATGGTGTGGTAAACTGTGGTCAA
The DNA here is from genome assembly GCA_963969525.1 of Ontholestes murinus. Classification (NCBI taxonomy): domain Eukaryota; kingdom Metazoa; phylum Arthropoda; class Insecta; order Coleoptera; family Staphylinidae; genus Ontholestes; species Ontholestes murinus. The sequence goes on along the minus strand of OZ018389.1, from coordinate 3,757,319 downwards.
ATAATTTTTGAGTCCAGTGTAGCATAAAACATATTTTTCACTTTAAGTCCAGGATTCTAACAACTTAACTGTTAGAATCATGGATTTAAAGTGAAAAATATGTTTTATACTACACTGGACTCAAAAATTATCAATAGATTAATGATGAACGAAATATCAATAGATTAACGATCTATACCTGTTTGAGTTAAACTTGTATCCTTCTGTGTTAGTACTTTACGTTATTAGTACTTAAATATAATGTACATTCCATGTGTGTTGAGTATGTTTTCTTTTTTGCATTGGGTATGTAAAGATCATTAAAATTTCTGTGTTGGTGCCGGCGATTTTTGGGCGGTCACGTCGTACCTCTCCATCTCCGTTAGTACCGTCACGGCAGAGGGATCACGGTGCGGTTCCCACAGTATGCACCGGTGGAAAAAAAAATTGCGAAAAATTTATATATAGCACCCGAATATTTCGGCCGTGCGCTCGTTGCACATGCGTCTATCCGTCCTACTCTAATCTATGTTTGCGTTGGTCGCGTTTGACTTTCGCAAAGTCAACGGACACTGTCGACAGTTAAGTCACGTCACGGCAGCGCCCTCTGTCTCCTTCGCGCCGGAACGACTCAAGCGGCATCGGAGTGGGATAGGCGGAATTTCGCCGAATTCCCGAAATGCATATCGCATATAAGTGTGAATAAACTCTTTTTCTCTATCTCTCGCTCTTTCTAGATACCGGCCCGGACTTGGGACTTGTTTTGCGCGCGTCCTATCTATGCAATAGGTGAAAACTGATCTTCACATTCTTTTACTTCTTCGTACTTTTCATCCAATAACCATGGTTTAAAAAATTACAAACATTTTAACGAAGTCAATGGTACATTTTTCCATGTACGTAATTTGAGGAGACGTGTTTTCGCGTTACGTAAAAAGCTCATTTCATCATACACACATTCAAACCTGATGAGGATGGGCCAAGTGCCAGAAAAAGTAAAAAAAAACAAAATAAGTAAAACGTGGCGAGAGAGCGTTCTCCATTTGGCGATCAAGAAATTCACAGATAAATCCACTGCCGCCGGCGCTGCCACATAAATTTCTCCTTTTTGGCAATTAACCAGCGTTTCACTCATTATCATTACGATAATCGGGGCGTGCACAACCGGTGGCACGGACTAAAATTATAATTTCGAACATACAGCGGTCCCTAAACGTCCTTTAGCTCCAAAACGTTACGTATCAAATAAAATAAATGGAAAATTAAGTAGTAATTTCTAAAAAATGGATGATGACGGATGACAGATGACAGATGACAGATGACAAATGACAGATGACAGATGACAGATGACAGATGACAGATGACAGATGACAGATGACAGATGACAGATGACAGATGACAGATGACAGATGACAGATGACAGATGACAGATGACAGATGACAGATGACAGATGACAGATGACAGATGACAGATGACAGATGACAGATGACAGATGACAGATGACAAGATGACAAATGAAAGCTAAAAGATGAAAGATGACAAGATGACAAGATGGGAACCAAAATAATGCACCGTACTCTAGGTGAGAACGAACAAAAGAGTTATATAACATCATTAATGTCTTTATAAAACATAAAGAACGCATAGCCCTGTTGCAAACGGAGACTAAATGCTCCACAAAACTTAATGATACATCAAAACATATCCCTAAATCATTAATGGAATTAACTCTTTCAAGGGGAATATTTTTAATCAAATATTGGTATTCAACACATTTTTTTTTTTGCTTATTAAAAGAAATAGCTTTACATTTTTTTTTTCTTTAGATCTAAATCATTTAATTCGCGCCAATTATGTGCGTTATTAAGATCATCCTGAAGTTTTTGTCAATCTTTAATTAACTTCAATTAAAATTCTCATGTCATCTGCATAGATATAACATCTGGCGTGTTCCAAATAGTCACTAATATTATTTATAATTAAGAGAAATAACATGGGACCACAGTGACTACCCTGTGGAACCCCAGAAGGGCAATATAAAGTAATTGACTTTGTCGAAAGCATTGGAAAAGTCGGTGTAAATCACTTCAAGTTGGCACTTTTTTTCCAAGGCTGATAGAATGGAAGATTAGAATTCCAGTAGATTTGTGATCGTAGATTTCCCTCGACAAAATCCATGTTGTGTTTCAAAAACGAATGATCTTTTTAAGATGAAACTTTAAACTTAAGGTTTTATCATTAAATACTAGAACTGAAAAGATTTTTGTAAACATTCATAAACCGGAAGTGGATGTTTACTCGAGGCATTTTTTTAATTATACTAAATTTGAAAAAATATACATAACTTTTCAAACAAAGGTTAAAGGGAATGAGAAACTGAACAAGTTTTATTAAAACACGTTTTTCATTAAGTTCTTAATTTGTGAGAAAAATTAACTTTAGAATTTTTCGGAAAATGTTTTAGATTTTTCTTTAAATTTCAGTAATTTCTCCTCCATACTTTTATTTTTTATTGCAACTTCCTTTCCAAAGAATTTTCATCGAGAAGTCTAGAAATTTTTACAAGTTTAGCAAAGATTTTATAAAAGAGTTTCAAATTTTTTTAGAAAATCATTATTTATATTTATTTATAGAAATTACTTCGTGGTTTCTATACAAGATTTTGTTCAACTTTTTCTATTAGAAAATTTTCTTCTAAATTTCCTCAGATGATCCATACTTTTAGTTTATCTTTTACATTGAGGTTTCTAGAATTTTTCACAAGATGTCATTTTAGATTTATAAAACCTTTTTTGAGAATTCTATAAGTGTTCAGTAATTTCTTTTTCTTATCTTATAAATAAATAGATATTTCCAGAATTTTTAGCAAAGGTTTTATTCGAGAGTTCTAGATTATTCAGAAAGTTCTCCCAAGATTTTGTTTAACTTTACAATTGATTAGGATATTTTCTTCAAAATTTCTACTACTTTTATTCAGATTTTTCTAGAAAATCTGTTCCTAAAAATCTAGACTCTTTTCAGTTATTTCTCCTCCAGATATCAAGATTGTTTTTTAAGCTGTCTTTTAAATTGCGAAGTTTTAAGAATTTTTTTTTCTAGAAATGTAGATTTTTTTGTAGAATTCGGGAAATTTCCAGTAAATTGCAAAGATTTAAATGAGGGCTTTTTTAGAAAATTTGTTTTTAACAATCTAGACTTTCTTTCGAGAGTTCAGGAAATTTGTAGTAATTTCATCTCCACATTTTAAATTTTTTTCAACTTGTCTTATAAATCGCAAATAGTTTTTTTGAGGTTCATGAATTTTTAGAATTTTTCTCTGGAAATTTTCTCGAGGGTTCAGGAAATTTCTAGAAATGTATTCTCCAGAATTCAAAATTTTTATTGAAGTCGCCTTTTAAATTGCAAAAATTTTCTTTGAGGCATTAGGATTTTCTAGATTTTTTTTTTCTAAAAGTTCAGAGTTTAGAAAATGGCCACTGATTCCCCAAATTAATTTTTTTTTCAACTTTTCTTATAAATTGCGAGAATTTTCTTTCAGGCTCTAAATGTTTTTTAATTCGTCTCCGCTTCGAGAATTCAGATAAATTTCAGTAATTGCTTCTCTAGAATTCAACATTTTGTTTCAACTAGAGGCTATAAAATTATTTAGATAGTTCTAAATTGCGGATTTTTTCTTGGAGGGTCCAGTATTTTTTAGAAAATTTTCCCATAGGAATATTTTCTTATTTTCTAGAAAGTTTAAAGAATTTTCAGTAACTTCTCTTCCCGATTTCAAGTTATTTTTTTAACTGGTCTTCTAAATTTCTGGAAGGCTCTAGAATTTTTAGAAAATTTTCATTTAGAAATCTAGACTTTTTTTCCAAGGGCTCAGGAAATTTCCAGAAATTTCTCCTTCACATTTCAAGGTTATCTTCTTATCTTCTAAATGCAAAGATTTTTCTTGAAGGCTCTAGAACTTTTTAGAAAATTTGTTTGTAGAAATCTTTTCTTGAGGGTTTAGGAAATTTTCAGTAATTTCTCTTTTTTTGAGGCCATAGATTTTTTAGAATTTTTTTCTAAAATCTAGACTTACTTTTTCAAGAACCCAAGAAATTTCCACTAATTTTTTTTCCAGGTTTCAAGATTTTTTAATTCAACCCGCTTTCGAAATAAAATTTAAAAAAATATTCGTTTAGAAATCTAAACTTTCTAATAATTCCTTCTATGGTATGGATTATCACTAAGTAACGGTCGCAACCATTGTCTTTATCAAAAATTTTACTTTGTCAATTTTCTTTTATTCAAATTTTGTAATTGAAGTTATTGAAAAACGCGAGGCGATCGGTAATTAAAGTTAATAGGTATATGTAGGGTGGGTGGGTGGCCTCTAACACAATCCAATTAAAAACACACGCCCAACGATTAAGTTTATATTTAAGTACTAAAAAGCTTCGTTTATATTGATTTATTTTCTTGTTGTTTCTTCTCTGTACAAAATCTGTTTTTTTATTTTAATTTTGAAGAATCTCGATAATAATAAACACGACATCTGTAAAAACTTAAATTGTGAAGAAATGAAATCAAACGTGCATACCCTGAATTGAAAAATGTTTCAACCACAAATATTTGGGTGAATTTTTCAATATTAAGACTTATCCAATTATCATTTCAGAGATTTCTAAGAGATACAACGATGCGTTGACTCTAAGTCAAGCACAGGCGGCTTCAAATAGTGGTCAGACAGATGACAGATGACAGATGACAAATGACAAATGACAAATGACAAATGAAAAATGACAAATGACAAATGACAAATGACAGATGACAGATGACAGATGACAGATGACAGATGACGATTATTATTATTATTAAATTTTATGTCTCCTATAGTTTATTAATAATAAGCAAATAAAAAAATATCAAAATTTTTAATTTTTAATTTTTTTCTCGCAAGTTAAGAACTTTACGAAAAACATGTTTTTATAAAACTTGTTCAGTTTCTCATTACCATTAACTTTTGTTAAAAAAAGTTTTGTAATATATTTTATATTTTGAAAAAAAAAAAAATTAAATATTTTAATATGTTTTGCCTATTGCTAATAAACTCCTATAGTTTATTAGCAATAGGCAATGGCACATGAAATTTATATAACAATTATTTGAACAAAATTTATTGAAATTACCTTTTTGTAAGAAAAATGTAAGGAAATTAATGTGATCACCATTTTATGGCTTCTTTTCATTTTCATTTTCATTCCTACAATTACCAAGAATTCTTCTAACAAATTTGCAGATTTTCCTATCAGCAATTTATTTCCCAAATATTAAAAATTATTCAGCAAATTTCTAGAATTTTTTACTTCAAAATTTTCAAATTAGTTATAGATTTCTAGAATTGCCATTTTTTTAGATTTAGATTTATAGATTCACAGACTCTAAGGTATGTAAATAAAAACATTTCTTTCAGTCTCCACAAGCTTTCTTTACAATTATCTGAAGCTCTCGAAGAAAAATTTTCAGATTTCGAAACTTTTCTTTAGGCTTATAAACTATTTTGGTAATTTATTTTCCAAGTTTTTAAAGTTTCCCACATTTATAGAATTTTACAGCTTCTTTTATTCCAGTCTTCATATGAAATTATTTGGAAAGTTTCTAAAAAATATTTAAAAGTTTTTATCAAATTCCCTTGCAAATTTTTTTTTTTAATTTGCTTCTCGACTTTTCTGACAATTTCTTCTCTGGACTTCCAAAAACTTGCTAGAAATCTAGGTTATCTCTTCCAAGGAATATCTCTTCCAAATTTTTAGAATGTTCTTTAAATATTTCAAATTGTCCAGCAATTTTTCTTCAGATTCCTAAAAATTTCCAATTTCTTTTCTTCTAGATTTTCAGAATTTAAATTTAGATTTTTAGAACTTTCCACTTCTTTAATTTTTTATCGTTGTAAAATCCAAATCTGTAAAAATTTTCTTAAAAATTCCAGAATTTTCTCTTTAACATTCTAAACCTTTAAGATTTTATATTTCAGATTTTCAGAATTTATGGTAAAAGTTGAAAACTTTTCATATGTCTAAAATTGTCCAGTAATATCTCTTACATTCTCCAATTTCTGTTACAAATTTAATTTTTTATTCCAAAATTTTTTTATTAATTATTTTTAATGAAAATGATGGTAGCGACCGTTACTATGTGGTAGTTCATTTTAAAAAAGGTTAAATGAAAGTAATTTTTAAATTTTTATACCACTATTTATTGTATAATATACACAAACAAAGTTTACAATATATTATCAATTTTGACACAACTATAGTTTCGACCTTTGCAGGTCATTATCAAGTGTTGAATTCAACACTTTTGAGTTCTAGAATTTTCTTTATTATGCCTCCAGAAATTTCTCTTCCAAATTTCTAGAATTTTCTTCAAGGGGCCAAAATATTTTAATATAATTTTATTTAGATTACTAGAATTACCAAAAATTTTTCTACCAAATTTCCAAATTTGTTTTCGAAGGTTTTCCAGCAATTTATTTTCAAAATTTTAAGAATTTTCTAGTCGCCAAATTTCTAGAATTTTCGAATATTTTTTTTATAGATTCCCGAAATTACAATATTATTTTTTGACTTAGATTTATATATTCATAGACTCTAAGGTTTGTAAATATTTCCGTCTTTCTAAATTTGTCAGATTTTAATAATATTCCAGCAACATTTCTTCCAGTCTCAAAAAGCTCTCTTTCCTGAATTTCTTAAAGAAAATTTATAGCAGTATCTTTTTAGATTCCTAGAACCTTTCAATATGTTTCATGATTCTCAAATTTACATTAGACTTATAAAACAAAATTGTCCATTTCATATTGAAATTCTGTTAAGTTACACTTACTAGGATGTGTGTTATACTTTAAAATTTTATTTGTTATGACGAATGTAAATTATTTGACGCTAACATCCACCAAAGGAATATAAATATGAATATGAATAAATATTTATTTGTAAATTAGCACAGTAAACTGTTTCGGCAATTTATTGTTTTTTTGTGTATTCGAAATAATTGTCATAAGAGAAGGTTAGCAGTGAAAGAATTTTTCAAGTCTGAACATTATTTCTAGAGTTATCGTCAGAAAATAAAGAAAAACAATTGACGTACGAACTTTTTTTTAAATTATGTTATCAAAATTTTGTTCAGAGATTTTAAATTTTTTCCTTTAATTTTTAATATCTTTTTCCTGCATTTATCTACCGATTTTATCTGAATTTTTTCTTATTTTGTAAGAACTGTTCTCTCATTTTTCGAAAATTCATAACAAAATTGACACATCATTCTTATCAGTGTTGCTTTTATTCTCTTCCAAAATGCAATTTTTACATCTTACTCCTCATATCTGGAGCCTATGGCATGTTTTTTCCGTGTATAATTATTTTGATGATTTTGATTTAAGTGGCTTGTTTTTATTTGTAGAATACGAGTAGGCATTTTTATTTAAATATCGTTTTATGACATCAAGTGGTCGTTCAAAGGTCATCGGTCATCTAATGATCATTGAAGGTCATTGGACGATCCTTCAAGATCACCCAAATATTATTAAGGGTCATTTTTGGATTATTTTAACTGCTGGTAAACTTTTTATATTAATCATAATGTAAAAAATAGTGCAGAAATTCTCATTGAAGATAATATTGCATATATTACCTTTATTATTTTTAGATTATACAAGGGCATTTTTTAAAATCTAAATATCTTTCTTGTCATCTAATGATTGTGCAAAGCTATTCAATCATCTAACGATTATTAGAAGTCATCCTGCATCCTTCAAAGTCATCCAATAGTTGTTAAGTTCAATTAAAAATTATTTAAAGGCATTTCTATTGATTTAAATATCGCTCTAGAACATAAAATGGTCGTTCAAAGCCTTTCAGTCGTTGAAGGTCATCCGACGAGCTTTCAAGGTCACCTAATGATTTCTCAAGGCCATCTCAATATTATCCAAGAGCATTTCTAATGATGTAATTATCATTCCGAGTCATCTGATTATTGTTCGAAGCTATTCAGTCATTTAACAATTATTTGAGGTCATCCCAAGATCATTCAAGGTCACCCATCGGTTATTCAAGGTCATTTCAAGATTAACTAAGGGCATTTCTATTGATCTAAATATTTTAATAACATTCTAAGTCATCTAATAATTGTTCAAAGCTATTTAAAGATCATTTGAGGTCATCCGAAGATCTTTTAAGGTTGTTTAAGGTCATTTCAAAATTACTTAAGAGCATTTCTGTTGATTAAAATTAATTTATAATTTCTTTTAAATTTGTAGATTTTCTATAATCGAATTCTCGCTGATGTTTTGATTGGAGGGTGTGATAGTGGCCACCCACCCACCCTACATATTTTTAATTTACATCAACTACAATGCTGATTTTGATTTGGTGAACTTTTCATGAAATTTCGTTTTATTTTTTTTTGGAAACCAAACGACTATCCGTAGCTTATGTACAAAAATATATGTAGGGTGGGTGGGTGGCCACTATACCACCCTCTAATCAAAACAACATGAGCTAGGTGATTTCATTTTGTTTGAAATTATAACTTTTTAAAACTTCAAAATTCACTCAATTAAATTAATGATTTATTTAAATAAATGCTAGAAGATGTTGTACTGATTGGAAGGTGTGATAGTGGCCACCCACCCACCCTACATATACATAGAAACTTAAGTTAATCCACTGCTAATGATTTTCAAGAAACTTTATAAAGTAACTGTGTAGCATTTTGGAAATTTAAACAGGGACAATATCTAAAGTTTAAAAACATATGTAGGTCCAATCAGTATATGGCCAAGTCTTTACCTGAATAATTTCTTAATTACATTAAGAACGATTAACAATTTATAAATTTAATATTTTATTTTATAATGTATTAAGTTTAAACTCGCTCATTTAGCACAAAAAATTGAATTATAAATCAAATTCTCGCTGATGTGGTTTTGCTTGGAGGGTGTGATAGTGGCCACCCACAGACAGATGACAGATGATATATGACATATGACAGATGATATATGACATATGACAGATGACAGATGACAGATGACAGATGACAGATGACAGATGACAGATGACAGATACGTGAAGAGGCTTTAAATCAAGCCTAAAAAAGATTAGCAATAAAAGGTCAATTATACTTAAACTTAAATTATGCTTTATTTTTGATTACATTTTATTTATTATTTAATATTGTTCCTTTTTACCTTTCGGTGTAAAGCGGTTTACATAATTATATATAGTTATCTTAACATCCGTTTAATCTGTATGTCTTTTTCCATGTTTTTATGTCTTGTGTTAGCAAACTTTTTCCCAATTCATTCCCCTCTTCTCTATTGCATCTCTGATTTCATCATTCCATGTTTTTCCCTCTCTTCCTCTCTGGTCCCTCTCTTGTACTCTTGTTTCGTATATCATTTTTGTGTTTCTTCTCAGTTATTATTCAGTTTATATGTCCAAACCATCTCATCTGTGCCTCTACTGTTTTTTCATCGATTGGCTCGATGTTTAGGTTCTGTCAAATTTTCTCATTTTTTACCTTGTCTAGTTTAGTTTTCTATCTTCCTAAGAAATCTCATCCCTGTTGCGTTTATTCTCCATTTTTGTTGCTCCGTCATTGTCCAGGATTCACTGCTATATGTTAACGTAAGTCTTATCACTTTTTGACTATATCTGTTTTCATTTTCTTAGGTATTTCCTTCTTAAGAACGTATTTTTCATCATGTTGTATAGTTTCCCAGTGTTTCCTACTTTGTCTTCTATTTCTTTGTTTGGCTTGCCATTGCTTTCGATTAGTCCCCAGGTATTTATAGCTTTCTACTTGTTCTATTGTTATTCCTCCTATCCTATATGTTCTATAATTTTGTGCGTACTTATCTTTTATGTTAATCAGACTGTGTTCTTTCTTTTGTTTTAATTGTTTTAATGTTCCGTAGAATAATTTCTTATTATCCCGATAATTTTCGCTCATCTTCATACCAAACTCCTTCCATGAATCTTTTTTTGGACTTCTGTAATTCTCTTTTTACTTTTCTTTTTTCTTTGTAGTCTTCATAATCTTCGTTTTTCTTCGTACTCAGATATGTTTTCTAGATTTCTTTCTTATTTTTGATTTTTGCTTTTATTTTCACGGACCACCTACCTTTCTTTCTATATTTGTTGCCTAACTTTGTCGTTAAACAACTTTTCCTTGCTGCTTCTGTCAAACATTTTCTGAATATTGTCCATGTTTCTTCAATGTCTTTATCTCCTGGAATGTATTTACAGTATTTTTCTCCTTGATTATTTCTCTTCTCTTGTCAGTTTGTTCTTGTTGTCTATAATAACTGATCGCTTCCTATGTCGGCTTTTCTTGTTACTTTTACGTTTTTCGCCATTTTCCATTTATTTTTACTTATTAGTAATTGATTAGGGATTTTTCATTCCTCGCTGCTTGTGTTCTTGTATATTTGTTTATAACATTGTGTTTAAAATTTGTGTTTGTGATTATTAAGTTATTTTCTATAGAAACTTGTATTATTCTGTCTCCATTATTGTTCCTTGTTGCTTCTTCTTCTTTCCCCATGTATTCTTTTATTCCATCGTTTCGTTTGCCCACTATTGCGTTTGATTACAGTGTTCTCTTTTCCATCGTCGATTTCCTTCTGTAGATCCTCATAGAACTTGTCTTTGTCTTCTTTTCTTGCATCTTCATTTTCTCCATATGCTGTTATTATAGTCCACTTTTTTTCTTTTGTTAGCATTATGTCTACTGACATTATACTTTCATTCACCTGTATTTCCTTTATGCTGTCTTTCAACCTGTCTGGTGCTACTATGAATCCTACTCCTCCTTTAACTCTCTATTTTCCTCCACTCCTGACCAGATTATCCAGTATCATTTATGTATTCTCTTTATACCTTCTCCTTTATTTTTAGTTTCTGTTATTTAAGGCTTCTACATTCCACGTGCCTATTCTCAATTCTTTTTCGCCCATATTTCTTTTTTTTTCATTCGTACATTTCATGTGTTTGCATTTCTTTGTTTTGTTTTTTAGATGTGTCCTTATCTGTTTTCGTTTTCGTGTTTCCTTTTTCTTGTGTTATTAGGCTTCTTGCCTATGTTCCTGCTACTAGTCCCTTCTGCTGCTCATTTCAGGTGTATCGTTCTCCATTTATTATCAATTTCTTAAAACCTACCCTTATTTTGTTCCCTTTGTCTCTTTCCTCCCTGGCTACGATTCTAATTTTTCTTCGTACTTCTATTTGAATGTTCTTCAGTTTATTGGTCTTTCATAATTTCTTTTTTTTTCTATCTTGTTTTAATTTCCGCTATTATTATCTTATCTCCTTTTGTTTTTTCCATTGTGTAGGCCTTGACTTCTACTTCTAGTGTTTCCTTGCAGAACTTCTCTACTCCAGACTTTACGTTCTCTTCTCTTATCTTGTGTCCTTTTATCACAATGTTGTTTCTTCTTATATCTTTCTCCGTAATTTCTATTCTGTTATCTAGTTTTTCGTTTTCTATTTTTTTTCTTGCTCCCATTTTTCCTCTTCATTTTCCTTCTTAACTCTTGTATTTTTTCCTTCAGAGGCCTTAAAGAACCACACCATATCTTCATCTTTATAACCATTGTCATCCGTTTTTACGTCATAATTCTCCTTCATTCGGTCGCTAGCGAGTTGGATTTTGGATCGTACATGATTATGGATTTCGTTTCAGGTCGCTCACATATTCTTCCCCTGCCAAATCTTTTCCCGGAGGGCAACTGAACTTTAAATCGCATTGAAGTGTTAGCTCTTGACATGACGATGCTCGATAAAGTCTGCCCGGTTGTTTCATGTACGCCATCAAGAAAATATGGAGATGTTGGTCACAGTTTCTTTGATGGTCAGAGACTACTTTCGACAAATTACGATTGATAGTCCTATTCATACGTTTCACCATACCATCTGATTGTGGATGCAGAGCTGTTGTCCTCGTCTCGTCTTATGAACCTTAAGAATTTTGCACACCTCTTGAAAAAGATTGAATTCGAAATTTCTTCGTTGGTCAGAATGTAGTTTTAAGGGAATGCCGAAACGACATATCAACTCCTTAATTAATACTTCCGTGATTGTTGAAGTCATTTGGTTTGGTAACGCGTAGGCATCTACCCATTAACTGAAGTAATCAATTACTACAACGATGTATTTATTTCCTTGGTGAGATTCGGGGAATGGTCCAGCAACATCAATTGCGATTCGTTCAAAAGGACTACCAACGTTGTACTGACGCATATGTGCTTTCCTTCATCACTGTAGACCATTACACAGTAGAATCTCTCCCAAAGTTCCAGGAAGATCCGGAAGATTCATTTTGAATTTCTTCAATCACTTCAAGCGTTCTACTCTGCCTTCGTTATTTGCGTCCTTCTGAAACTTTGAATATGCGTTTAAGCAGTCCCTCGTCTAGTACAAGGGAATCCCACTCCAATTTCCACCTTGCTTGCATCAGTATCCAACGAGAACCTTCCCTCTGGCAACCGATAACTTAGAACTGGTGCGCTGGCAAGTGCGTTTTTCAGTTTTTGGAACGCCTCTTGACATTCCCCGCTGTTTTACTTCAATGAGGCGGTTAATGGTTTAGCGATGTTTGAAAATCCCGCATCGTAACGACGCTAATACGTGCATAACCCAAAAAAACTTAGAAGTTGGTGTAAATCCTTTGGGACTGGCCATTCCCTTACTGTTGAGATCTTTTGGACGTCGAGGGCAATACCTCGACTTGAGACAATGTGTCCTAGGTACTGCACCTCTTTCTTGAAAAGGTGACACTTCTTCGGGCTGAGTTTCAGTCCAGAATCCTTCAATCGTCGAAACACCTCTCTTAAGTTCTTCCCATTACGATTAAACGGTATCGACGTGGTGCGACACGTTGTATATGACCGTGTTTTCCACATTTCCATCATATTACTTTCTTTTTGGTTGCTGAAGATTCCTTGTATTATTTTTCTAAGATCATCCCATCCTTCTCGCGACTCTTCCATTTTCTGAACACGGTCTTGACTCCTAACTGTACTTTTAGCTGCTTCTATCTCAAGCGCACGAGACAGAGCGTCTACTAATTTAATTGCTCGAGCGAATATCAATTCCTGATGTATGTCTTTATCTTTCAGATTTCTAGATTCTCCATTTTATCAGAATTTTGTCTCAATTGCTCCATAATTGACGCTGTATCGCATTCGATATCAAACAAAAATGTGTCTGGAAAATATAGGGAAAGTACTATGATGGCCACATCACCATTTTTTTTTAAAGCCGAACCCTCAAGATTGGAAAACGTGTAATAGAGTTTCGTGTAGTTTTAAACGATTTTTTTGTAATTTCAAACTAGTTCGCATATAGGATGCGATTCCGTCCCCAAATTTGTTTAAATCGCTTCGCCCTGCGGAAACGGAAACTTAAATCCATTTATTACAGCACCCCCCACAGCTTCGGTTCTGAAAGTCGTGTTTTTCACAAATTCTTTACACTCCGCTCCTAATACTGTTATACTCTTCCGCAAAACTAATCATTTTATTACTATTATCTATAATTATTTATTATTAATCTTTGTATTTAACAACATACTTTTTATTTCAGATAAAAATCAACTTTAAAATAACATACAGCAACGAGACACCGGATAATCAAGAAAGAGAAGAAGACGAAGATTACGATAAATTACACGTGCCGTCTTTGCGAAATTAATTTTTAATTATCGGGCGCGGTTCGAAAATTTCTCGAATCCTCTACCTACCCCCACCACCACCGCCATCATCATCATCACCATCGTGGCATTCTCTAGCGTGTAATTTTGGCGGGCATGCAACCCGGCGGAACGAATAATTACTTACTTTTAATACTTATTTCAATTACACCTGCGATGACCGACATCATTTTCTGCACAACCCGGAGCCTGCAAGAGTTTCGGAATAAAAAAAAAAGTTTCGGCGCGGAGTCAATAACCCTAAGTACTCGTGCCGCAGGAAGAGAGAATTGAAGAGTTCTCGGGCCGCTCACCAGAGGGCGCGCTAATTATTGTTTCGGCGATTATTCGCGCTAAAATTGAGGGCGGTTGGATTTTTTGGGGGCGACCATTATTATTTTGTTTTTTTGCTTTTGCGCACGGACAGAGGCTTTGTTCGAGCCGGCAAGAGGTTCATTAACAAACACACAAAGGCTTAAGACTAATTAACTTAGTAGCGAATGTTACCCTAATAGGTGTATAATGATTATGGTGTAATAACTGGAATGTAATTTTGCACTAATTACATTCCAGGCGACTTGATATTCTAGATTAAAATACAAACGAACAAAAAGTTACAATTATTTCTAACGCTGAATGCACTTTATATTATTATATATGGTTAAGAGCGTTGTTGTGTTGTTTACAGTTAACGTATGTCAATTGTTTTAGGTGGTGTCAAAGATACGTTCGTTGTGAATGAGTTTTGAAATTTTAAAGGTAATTCCTGCTGGTGGTAAAATTTTACAATTATTTTTAACGCTGAATGCACTTTTTTTATTAGTTATTATTTAGAGCGTTGTTGTGTTGTTTACAGTTGACGTATGTCAATTATTTTAGGTGGTATTAAAAACACGTTCGTTGTGAATTAGTTTTGAAATTTTTAACGGTAATTCCTGCTGGTGGTAAAATTTTACAATTATTATTAACGCTGAACGCACTTTTTTTATTTATTGTTTAGAGCGTTGTTGTGTTGTTTACAGTTGACGTGAGTCAATTGTTTTAGGTAGTGTTAAAAACACGTTCGTTGTGCATGAGTTTTGAAATTTTAAAGGTAATTCCTGCTGGTGGTAAAATTTTACAATTATTTTTAACGCTGAATGCACTTTTCTATTATTTATGGTTTAGAGCGTTGTTGTGTTGTTTACAGTTGACGTGTGTCAATTGTTTTAGGTAGTGTCAAAGATACGTTCGTTGTGAATGAGTTTTGAAATTTTATAGGTAATTCCTGCTGGTGGTAAAATTTTACAATTATTATTAACGCTGAACGCACTTTTTTTATTTATTGTTTAGAGCGTTGTTGTGTTGTTTACAGTTGACGTGAGTCAATTGTTTTAGGTAGTGTTAAAAACACGTTCGTTGTGCATGAGTTTTGAAATTTTAAAGGTAATTCCTGCTGGTGGTAAAATTTTACAATTATTTTTAACGCTGAATGCACTTTTTTATTATTTATGGTTTAGAGCGTTGTTGTGTTGTTTACAGTTGACGTGTGTCAATTGTTTTAGGTAGTGTCAAAGATACGTTCGTTGTGAATGAGTTTTGAAATTTTATAAGTAATTCCTGCTGGTGGTAAAATTTTACAATTATTTTTAACGCTGAATGCACTTTTTTTTATTATTTATGGTTTAGAGCGTTGTTGTGTTGTTTACAGTTGACGTGTGTCAATTGTTTTAGGTAGTGTCAAAGATACGTTCGTTGTGAATGAGTTTTGAAATTTTATAGGTAATTCCTGCTGGTGGTAAAATTTTACAATTATTATTAACGCTGAACGCACTTTTTTTATTTATTGTTTAGAGCGTTGTTGTGTTGTTTACAGTTGACGTGAGTCAATTGTTTTAGGTAGTGTTAAAAACACGTTCGTTGTGCATGAGTTTTGAAATTTTAAAGGTAATTCCTGCTGGTGGTAAAATTTTACAATTATTTTTAACGCTGAATGCACTTTTTTATTATTTATGGTTTAGAGCGTTGTTGTGTTGTTTACAGTTGACGTGTGTCAATTGTTTTAGGTAGTGTCAAAGATACGTTCGTTGTGAATGAGTTTTGAAATTTTATAAGTAATTCCTGCTGGTGGTAAAATTTTACAATTATTTTTAACGCTGAATGCACTTTTTTTTATTATTTATGGTTTAGAGCGTTGTTGTGTTGTTTACAGTTGACGTGTGTCAATTGTTTTAGGTAGTGTCAAAGATACGTTCGTTGTGAATGAGTTTTGAAATTTTATAGGTAATTCCTGCTGGTGGTAAAATTTTACAATTATTATTATTAACGCTGAACGCACTTTTTTTATTATTTATTGTTTAGAGCGTTGTTGTCTTGTTTACAGTTGACGTGTGTCAATTGTTTTAGGTGGTGTCAGAGATACGTTCGTTGTGAATGAGTTTTGAAATTTTATAGGTAATTCCTGCTGGTGGTAAAATTTTACAATTATTTTTAAAGCTGAATGCACTTTTTTAAATTATTTATGTTTTAGAGCGTTGTTGTGTTGTTTACAGTTATCGTATGTCAATTGTTTTAGGTAGTGTCAAAGATTCGTTCGTTGTGAATGAGTTTTGAAATTTTAAAGGTAATTCCTGCTGGTGGTAAAATTTTACAATTATTATTAACGCTGAACGCACTTTTTTTTATTATTTATTGTTTAGAGCGTTGTTGTCTTGTTTACAGTTGACGTGTGTCAATTGTTTTAGGTAGTGTCAAATATACGTTCGTTTTGAATGAATTTTAAAATTTTAAAGGTAATTCCTGGTGGTGGTAAAATTTTACAATTATTATTAACGCTGAACGCACTTTTTTTTATTATTTATTGTTTAGAGCGTTGTTGTGTTGTTTACAGTTGACGTGTGTCAATTGTTTTAGGTAGTGTCAAAGATACGTTCGTTGTGCATGTGTTTTGAAATTTTATAGGTAATTCCTGCTGGTGTTAAAATTTTACAATTATTATTAACGCTGAACGCACTTTTTTTATTATTTATTGTTTAGAGCGTTGTTGTGTTGTTTACAGTTGACGTGTGTCAATTGTTTTAGGTAGTGTCAAAGATACGCTCGTTGTGAATGAGTTTTGATATTTTATAGGTAATTCCTGTTGGTGGTAAAATTTTACAATTATTATTAACGCTGAACGCACTTTTTTTTATTATTTATTGTTTAGAGCGTTGTTGTCTTGTTTACAGTTGACGTGTGTCAATTGTTTTAGGTAGTGTCAAAGATACGTTCGTTGTGCATGTGTTTTGAAATTTTAAAGGTAATTCCTGTTGGTGGTAAAATTGTACAATTACTTTTAACAGTGAATGCACTTTTTTACTTTCCCTATTTTATACGTTTCTTTATATTTTACAATTTTTAATAAAACCCCCGCTTATGTTTTACTGATTTGAGGGTGTGATAGAGGCCACCCACCCACCCTACATATACAAGATAACTATAATTGCTAATCGTTGATGATTTTCCTGCTAAAAACAATCAAACACTTTATGTAATAAAAAATAAAACAAAATCAAAATTTAGGTTTAAATATAAATGAATTTCTACAGC
Organism: Ontholestes murinus; assembly: GCA_963969525.1. Lineage (NCBI taxonomy): Eukaryota > Metazoa > Arthropoda > Insecta > Coleoptera > Staphylinidae > Ontholestes > Ontholestes murinus. The sequence goes on along the minus strand of OZ018389.1, from coordinate 3,740,050 downwards.
TAATCCTATCATTTGTTTGTTTGCCCACCCATCAAGCATCAAATTTTTACTTATTTACTCATTCAAAAATTTTACCATTTTAATTTCTTTTTTGTTCAAAAAGTTTTGTAATTAATTTTATTGGAAACCGCGAGATGATAAGGAATTAATGTTTAAATGTATATGTAGGGTGGGTGGGTGGCCTCTATCCTATCCTCCAATCAGTAAAACATCATCAAAATTTATTTGAAATATTTGAATGAATACATCAATTAAAAATGCAATTATTTTATATTTGTTTCTATTTTACAAATTTTAATTAAAACCCTCGCTTATGTTTTACTGATTGGAGGGTGGATAGAGGCCACCCACCCACCCTACATATATATAATAACTTTAATTGCTAATAGTTGATGATTTTGCTGCTAAAAACAGTAATATTCTATATGTAATAAAAAATTAAAAGAAAATCAAAATTTAAGTTTGGATATAAATGACTTTTTAAAGCTCATCTTATCTAATTTAGATTTAAAGTTTGCCCACCCACACACATCAAAATTTTACTTATTTACTCACCCAAAATTTTTATCATTTTAATTTCTTTTTTATTCAAAAAGTTTTGTAATTAATTTTATTTGAAACCGCAAGACGCTGAGGAATTATAGTTTATATGTATATGTAGGGTGGGTGGGTGGCCACTATCCCACCCGCGAATCAGTAAAACATCATCAAAATTTATTTGAAATATTTGAATGAATACATCAATTAAAAATGCAATTATTTTATATTTGTTTCTATTTTACAAATTTTAATTAAAACCCTCGCTTATGTTTTACTGATTGGAAGGTGGATAGAGGCCACCCACCCACCCTACATATACAAAATAACTTTAATTGCTAATCGTTGATGATTTTGCTGCTAAAAACAATAAAACTCTTTATGTAATAAAAAAAGAAAACAAAATCAAAATTTAAGTTTAAATGTAAATTACTTTCTATAGCTAATCGTAACTGATTTAGATTTAAAGTTTGCCCACCCATCATGCAGCAAATTTTTACTAATTTACTCACTCAAAATTTTTACTATTTTAATTTCTTTTTTATTCAAGAAGTTTTGTAATTAACTTTATTGGAAACCGCGAGACGATAAGGAATTATAGTTTTTATGTGTATGTAGGGTGGGTGGGTGGCCTCTATCCTACCCTCCAATCAGTAAAACATCATCAAAATTTATTTGAAATATTTGAATTAATACATCAATTAAAAATGCAATTATTTTATATTTGTTTCTATTTTACAAATTTTAATTAAAACCCTCGCTTATGTTTTACTGATTGGAGGGTGGTTATAGGCCACCCACCCACCCTACATATACGTGATATCTATAATTGTTAATCGTTGATGATTTTGCTGCTAAAAACAATAAAACTCTTTATGTAATAAAAATAAAACGAAATTAAAGTTTAAGTTTAAATATAAATGATTTTCTATAACTAATTGTATCTAATTTAGGTTTAAAGTTTGCCCACCCATCATGCATTAAATTTTTACTAATTTAATCACTCAAAAATTTTACCAATTTAATTTCTTTTTTATTCAAAAATTTTGTAATTAATTTTATTGGAAACCGCAAGACGATAAGTAATTATAGTTTATATTTATATGTAGGGTGGGTGGGTGGCCTCTATCCCACCCTCCAATCAGTAAAACATCATCAAAAATTGTTAAAAAATTTGTTTGTATAAATCAATTAAGATTTGCAATAATGTTAGGCTAATTTACGTTTTAAAAATTTTAATTAAAACCCTCGCTTATGTTTTACTGATTTGAGGGTGTGATAGAGGCCACCCACCCACCCTACATATATAAGATAACTATAATTGCTAATCGTTGATGATTTTCCTGCTAAAAACAATCAAACACTTTATGTCATAAAAAATAAAATAAAATCAAAATTTAAGCTTGGATATAAATGACTTTCTATAACTAATCTTCTCTAATTTTGATTTAAATTTTGCCCACCCATCAAGCATCAAATTTTTACTTAATTACTAACAGATTTTCTATTTTAATTTTTTTTTATTTAAAAAGTTTTGTATTTAATTTTATTGGAAACTGCAAGACGATAAGGAATTATAGTTTATATGTATATGTAGGGTGGGTGGGTGGCCTCTATCACACCCTCGAATCAGTAAAACATCATCAAAAATTATTTGAAAAATTTGTTTGAATAAATTTATTAAAGTTTGCAATAATGTTTTGTTTATTTACGTTTTAAAATTTTTAATTAAAACCCTCGCTTATGTTTTACTGATTGGAGTGTGGATAGAGGCCACCCACCCACCCTACATATACTTGACAATTTTAATCCCTAATCGTTGATGATTTTTGCTGCTAAAAACTATAAAACCCCTTTATGTAATAAAAATAAAACAAAATCAAAATTTAAATTTATATATTAATGACTTTCTAAAGCTAATTTTATCTAATGTAGATTTTAAGTTTGCCCACCCATCAAGCAGCAAATTTTTACTAATTTACTCACTCAAAAATTATACTATTTTAATTTCTTTTTTATTCAAAAAGTTTTCTAATTAATTTATTGGAAACCGCGAGACGATAAAGAATTATAGTTTATATGTGTATGTAGGGTGGGTGGGTGGCCTCTATCACATCCTCGAATCAGAAAACATCATCAAAAATTATTTGAAAGATTTGTTTGTATAAATCTATTAAAATTTGAAACATTGTTATGTTTATTTACGTTTTAAAATTTTTAAATGAAACCCTCGCATATGTTTTACTGATTAGAGGGTGGATAGGGGCCACCCACCCACCCTACATATACATGAAAACTTTAATTACTAATCGTCGATGATTTTCTTGCTAAAAACTATCAAACACTTTATGTCATAAAAAATAAAAGAAAATCAAAATTTAAGCTTGGATATATATGACTTTCTATAACTAATCTTCTCTAATGTAGATTTAAATTTTGCCCACCCACCATACATGAAATACTTATTAATTTAATTAGTCACAAATTTTCTATTTTCATTTCTTTTTATTCAAAAAGTTTTGTAATTAATTTTATTTGAAACCGCAAGACGCTGAGGAATTATAGTTTATATGTATATGTAGGGTGGGTGGGTGGCCTCTATCCTACCCTCCAATCAGTAAAACATCATCAAAATTTATTTGAAATATTTGAATTAATACATCAATTAAAAATGCAATTATTTTATATTTGTTTCTATTTTACAAATTTTAATTAAAACCCTCGCTTATGTTTTACTGATTTGAGGGTGGATAGAGGCCGCCCACCCACCCTACATATACATGATAACTATAATTGCTAATCGATGATGATTTTGCTGCTAAAAGCAATAAAACCCTTTATATAATAAAAAATAAAACAAAATCAAAATTTAAGTTTAAATATTAATGACTTTCTAAAGCTAATTTTATCTAATTGAGATTTTAAGTTTGCACACCCATCATGCAGCAAATTTTTACTTATTTACTCACTCAAACATTTTACGATTTTAATTTCTTTTTTGTTCAAAAAGTTTTATAATTAATTTTATTGGAAACCGGGAGACTATAAGGAATTAAAGTTTATATGTATATGTATCATCAAAAATTATTTGAAAAATTTGTTTGAATAAATCTATTAATATTTGTAATAATGTTATGTTTATTTACGTTTTGCAACTTTTAATTAAAACCCTCGCTTATATTTTACTGATTGGAGGGTGGGTTAGGTTAGAGTTATATACATATACGCTTTAATTACTAATTGTTGGTGGATTCTACATATTTTTTACTTTCCCTAGAAAGAGTTTGCTATTTAGTTTCCTGCAGATATTAGACTGTATAATCTAGTTTATTCGTAAATATTTTTGTTAATACTGTTTATTTCTTTTGCTAAAAGCAATTTATTGTAAACGCAGACGTAAATAATTTTTGATGGAAACGATCATTCGTCCATCCATCCCCCTTACGTCCGCCGGATTCGGATCGGTGAACAGTGGAGAGAAAAAAACCAAATAGATTACACCAGGAAGGCTGTGCTGTGTTCGAGAAAGAATCGAAGCATCGATTGCAGGGGCAGTAACCTGTATCGGAAGATTTTCGCCTTTTTTTTGCCTACAAGAAAACATAAGCGGAGGAACGGCCAGGGGAATCGTTTATATATCTCCTGATATCGAAAGCAGTTCTTTTATTTATTGCCGGATATAGTTGTTTCGCGGACCGTCTCTAAATAAAAGGATCGTTGCAGGAAAATCTCGCATGAATCATAAACGATATTTATTTCCATTATTTCCGATCTGTACGAGGTTCTCATGTTATCGAAAATTATTGTTCGATATTTTATAAGTTTAATAATTCCTTTGTAATGGTGTAGAGAAACACAAACTTATTATTATTATTCTTACGTAATTAAAATTTTAAAAATTGCCAAAGGCGAATATTAAATATCGATTAAGCCATTAGCGGATTTCAATCACATCTAATGCATCAGAAAGGTGACCCGAATTGCCCTGCACACGGATCTCTCGAGATTAAATTTTTTGCCAGCGGGTTCTCCGCGATAAGGAAGTGGAGAGACGATTAAAGGGAGGCGGCGGCGGCGGCGGCTCCAAACGGCGGCGATTTATACTATTTAAACTTTTGCACTTCGCTTTCAAGGAAAGGATGAGAACGTTTTCTAGTGTGCAAACCTTTTTCCTCGTGTTTGGAAAATGAAATTTTCAACTTACACACAAAGAATATAAAGAGAAAGGGAATTATTAAAAATAGGTTATAAATTCATTTCGTGACTACATCTGACCGACATTATTAAGACAACAGAATATAATTATGATGCACACCTATTTAAAACCCGTAATGATATTAGGGTGAAACCAATTTGCATACGAAACGTACACTTACACCCGCAACCGTTCATTAGCAGGGGGCAATAAATTGGCCGATTCCCGTTTAGGGGCAACCTTTCAAAGCTACGAAAACCGCCACGTTCGTATTCATCACCATCGGCCCAAAACTTGTTATTAGTGTTTCCTATTAGAAGTGGCGTTCCGTGACCGAAGATCGCGTGACTTTTCCGGCGTTTAGGTTACCGAATTTTACATAATTTGACAGTATTATTATTTACCTAATTCAATCAATGTTTTTTTCTCTATGTAAAAAAAATGTTCATTACGAAAGGACGTAATTACGCCCTTGTCCCTGACAACTTAATCTCTTCCCTTCTTCAAAACCTGCAAACCGACAACGCTTTTTCGGGTTGTCCGTACCGTTAAATCCTGCGCGATTTATGTGGCCGAGAGAGACGAGGACGTAGGCTGCGGTGCGAAATTTAAAGGGGGCCACAGGTTATCTCCATCTGGGGCCGCACTTTTATTCCACGATTATCCGGAACGAATGTTGCGTAAACGACCGTACAATTTGCAAAATGCAACGATAAATTACCGGGGAGGGACCGCCGTGAGCCTGTTTTCTTCTTCGTGCTTCGTACAATTACGAATGGGGTGGGGGGACAAAGGGGGGAACTACACGGAAAGGAAGTGATGCAACACAGAAAAATAAAATGGAAAAGTGGCCACCGTTATCATTACACTGTATTTTGAGAAGGAAGATTAATCCTAAATGTATTATCCTTCGATAATTTACCAGTAATATGCAAAAAAACAACTGCTTACAATTAAAAAAGGGGGGAAATACATGAAAGGTAGTAATGATGATGTGGCCATTGAAGTAATAGAAATATTAGAATTTATTTATAAAACCTCACCAACATTCCTAATAAATTAAGACATACGAGGGATGGTAGGAAAGTAGTACCACCTTTGTACCGTGCGGAACGTTGACGAACGGAGTAGCCACCTGATGGGTATTAACATGTATTTCAACTGTAATTCTCCCTTAATTAAAGGTTGTGTATGGAAAAAATGTTATGGATGAGTCGTCCGTTCGGTGTTGGTGTCATAATTTCAATTTAAAAAGAAAGAACACTCATGATGACCATTCGAGACGGCCGTCAGTCATTACAGGCGAACTTTCAACCATCCACCATCTTCAGATTACCACCATATTCACAAAACAACAGCAGAAGAATACAAAAACTCAAAACGTTAATATTTGTTAAGATATACTAACTTTTATATATTCCTAAACGGGTATACTTCCCCGTTAGCCCTCGTATAACATCAACTGATATACCTTACCTCTACTAAAAGTTTTTTTTAACTATAAGAAATTAATTTCCTTAATATCATAAGTACATCATTACATCCATCTGGAATAACTTGAAATCGCCATTTATAAAATTACAAATCCTGTTTGATTTACAATAAACATATTAATCTTTATATTAACTTGTAATAACCTGTTGATAAGAGAAATCTATTGAAGCAGATAATTTTAATGAATAAAAACTTATTAATTTACTTGATCATGAACATTTGCAAAATAAATTAAATAAATTAATAATAAATAAATAAATTTATTTCCCAACAGAAAAACTAAAACAGGAAAATTCATAACTTATAATACTGTGTACAACTTATAAATAATATTAATTTAATATAATAATGTTAATTTTAGCATAAGTACGTATTTAAGACAATCAAAATCAATGTTTTATTAAAATTTAAAGATATACAATTGTATACAACGCATGGCAATTGCTATATACTGTAATATAACAGAATTATTATATATTTAATAATATATCTCAATTACGGTGTTTCACGGTATGCAACCAAATATACACCAAAAAGTAAATTTACCCGTTAATAAGGATGAGGATGTAATTTAACTATCTGAACAACTATTATCACCATTAACAATAATTTTACTATCTTTAAGAAACATTTTTAATAATTCAATTGTTTTTAATCGAATAAATAATTTTAATTTTATTACTGGTTGAATTTTATAAATCAATAAATTAAATAGGCAACACAACTAAACAAATTTTAAGAAAGTAGAATGTTTATATATATTTTACAGTGTAGTAATAATCGCAATTATTTTTAAGGTTCACTATATTTAGTTGTTTAAAGTTAAAGACGATAAATTGTAGTCATAATTGTTAATAGTCATTTGTCCGCTGTCAAATGTATTCTGTCATCTGTAGCAATCTGACAATGGCAATTGTCAACCTTTAAAATGTATCTGTCAATTGTGAACCTTTAAAATTTATCTGTCAATTGCCAACCTTTAAAATTCAACTGTCAATTGTCAACCTCCAAAATTTAACTGTCAATTTTCAATTATTAGGTGAAAATAAAATATAAAGATCAATTCTGAAATACAAATGATCAACTGAGCGGTTAAGAGTCTACAATCACCTGTCAATTTCGAACTATCATACTGTCATCTATGGAGAGTAAAATATAATTTTTCTACTCCCATAGTAGTAAGTAGGCAATAACGCAATCGTTTGTTGATTAGTAACCATGGCATTATGATACATGCACGTAATGAAGAAAAAACTAGCACGTAATATATTACGTAACCATTATTATTACAATCAAGTAGCCTAGACAAATGAATTTGACATTTATCGTTGTTGAATACATATTACGTTGACGTTATTTTGGTTAATTTTTATTAATAATTCATTTATTCATTGTTAAAATGAATGAAAGTGACTCCACACAAGAAATTGTTGAAACTTCACCAGAAATTAGGCAACTAGCAGAACATACCGCAGCGGATCTTCTCCCGGAAAATTCAAAGAGCGTTATGAAGTGGTTTACGGTAAATTCATGGATTGGCGTATGAATAGTGTTCAGTCTTTTTCGGAAAATGTGTTATTAGCCTATTTTGGGGAAATAAGTAAGAAATACAAACCTTCATCTCTTTGGGCCATGTATCCGATGCTGCGAAGTGTTTTAATAGTAAACATAACCTCAATATTGCAAAGTATTCCAAATTATAATGAATGGGAGTAGAAAAAGTATAGTACACAACTCGAGTTGTAAGTCACTTACGTACTCGTGGAATTACTGCACTCGCCTAACGGCTCGTGCGCAACTTTTTCCACTCGTACGTAATATATGACTTACAACTCTCGTTATATAATATACTATTATATCACTGTCAAGGGTCAATACCAAAACTTATTTCCAACTCTAGATGCAAACTATTGTGTATTAAATGTCGATGTATCATTTGCCTCGGTTCAAATGTCAATTTCAAAATTAACTGTCATCTGTCAATTTACATAACTGCCAGGTGTATAAATATTAATCGTTAACTACCAAGAGTTAGCAGGAAGCAACTAAAAAAACTGCTATGTATCAAATATCTTCTCATATAAACCAAGAGTCAAATTGGCAACAGCCAATAGTCAAGTGCTAACACTTATCTATCAAATATCTGCCAAGAGTTGAATATCAATTGCTAACTGTCTAGACATAACCTTATCTGTTAACTTTCAACTGCCTCGTATTAACTGCTGTTTGCCAGACGTTAACTGTCATCATCTGCCAAAGCCAAAATGTAAATCGTCGAAGAAATATCAATTATGTGTCAAAATTTAACTTTTAGGTAACTTCTAGGTGATAAATTCTGACTGTCGTCTACCAAAAGTAAAATATTAATTGCTAACTGCCAATAGTAATTTATTAGTTTCTGTCAGGTGGTAATTGTTAATTGTAAAATTTCAACTAATATCTAATTTTCAACTGTCTAGTCATAATCGTTTTGATTCAGAATAAAATAAAACGAATCATAAAATGTATCACGAAGTAAAAGCCTCTACAATTACTTATATAATTGTTTTGGCTCAGTTACAAATTGTCATCTCTCAAGGATCAAATTTTAATGGTTAAAAGTTAATATATATCTATCATGTATCCACTCTCAAGTTCTAACTATAAATTGTCAAATATCGACTGTCATCTGCCAAAAAATTAACTGTCATCTGTCAATCCTTAACTGTTAGTTTTTTACTGATATATGTAAAATGACAATTGTCATCTGTAAAATTTTAATTTTTAAAATCAGTATCAAAGATCAACTTCCAAGGGTCAAATATTAATTTTTAACAGCTATGACTTAATTGTCACCAAGGGTGAAGTGACAATTGTTAACTGTTACTAGTCAATTGTCAATTTTCAAGTGTCAGTTACTAACTATTGTGCGTTAAACACAATTATAACTAGGCTTTCCGTTATACTTCCTCATCACATCGTGAATTTTTAAGAATAACCTCTTCTAGATATCTGGATTCAGGCCGTTGATAGACAATTGAAGTGAGATTTGCGTTTTTTAAGTCCATCAATAAGAATTTGGTGTTTGGAATCTATTTCAGGTAAAAAATTTCAAAAACAATTGAAGTTCGGATTTCTATTTTTCGTCTCATTAATAAGAATTTAAAATTTAGAATCTATTGTAGGTGAAAATTTTGAAATATGACCTCTCTAAGTAAAGTTATGGCGAAAACAATGAGAAACAATTGAAGTTCGATTTTTGGTTGTTTTAGTTCATCATTAAGAATTTGTTGATTAGAATCTATTGCAGGTAAAAATTTTCAAATGTACACATTTTAATCAAAGTTATTACGAAAACAATGAAAAACAATTGAAGTTCGAATTTCTATTTTTCTTCACAATGAACTTAAAATCTATTGTGGTAAAATTTTTGAAATATGAGCTCTCTAAGCAAAGTTATAGCAAAAAGAGTGAAAAACAATTGAAGTTCGATTTTTGTTTTTTTTGCTTCAACATTAAGAATTTGGTGATTGGAATCTATTCTAGGTAAAAAATTTCAAATCCGAACATTTTAAGCAAAGTTATGACGAAAATAATGAAAAACAATTGAAGAACGAATTTCCATTTCTCCACTCATTATTAAGAATTTAATATTTAAAATCTATTGTAGGTGAAATTTTTAAAATATGACCTCTCTAAGTAAAGTTATGGCAAAAAGAGTAAAAGACAATTGAAGTTCGAATTTTGTTTTCTCGCATCATCATTAGGAATTTGGTGATTGGAATCTATTGAAGGTGAAATTTTTTAAATCCGAACATTTTAAGCAAAGTTATGATGAAAACAATAAAAAAACAATTGAAGTTCGACTTTCTATTTTTCATCCCATTAATAAGAATTTAATATTTAAAATCTATTGCAGGTGAAATTTTTAAAATATGAGCTTTCTAAACAAATTTATAGCGAAAACATTGAAAAACAATTGAAGTTCGATTTTGTTTTTTTTTGTATCATCATAAAAATTTGGTAATAGGAATCTATTTTAGGTAAGATCTTTCAAATCCGAACAATTAAAGCAATGCTATGACGAAAACAATTGAAGTTCAATTTTTGTTTTTTTGCTTTGTCATTAAGAATTTGGTGATTGGAATCTATTTCAGGTGAAATTTTTCAAATCCGAACAGTTTTAGCAAAGTTATGACAAAAATAATGAAAAACAATTGAAGCTATAATTTCTTTTTTTCAGCTCACTAATAAGAATTTAAAATTTAAAACCTATTGTAAGTAAAAAAATTTAATGTGAGCTCTCTAAGCAAAGTTATGGTGAAAACAATGAAAAACAATTGAAATTCAATTTTTGTTTTTTGCATTATCATTAAGAATTTGGTGATAAGAATCTATTGTAGGTAAAAATTTTCAAATCCGAACATTTTAAGCAAAGTTATGACGAAAACAATGAAAAACAATTGAAGGTCGAATTTCTATTTTTCGTCTCATTAATAAGAATTTAATATTTAAAATCTATTGTAGGTGAAAAATTTGAAATATGACCTTTCTAAGTAAAGTTATGGTAAAAACAATGAGAAACAATTGAAGTTCGATTTTTGTTTTTTTTGCTTCAACATTAAGAATTTGGTGATTGGAATCTATTGCAGCTAAAAATTTTCAAATCCGAACATTTAAAGCAAAGTTATGACGAAAATAATGAAAAACAATTGAAGAACGAATTTCCATTTTTCGTCTCATTAATAAGAATTTAATATTTGAAATTTTTTGTGGGCGAAATTTTTGAAATATGAGCTCTCTAAGCAAGGTTATGACGAAAAGCAAAGCAAAGCAAGGTTATGGCAAAAAGAGTGAAAAATAATTGAAGTTCGATTTTTATTTTCTTTTGCTTTATCATTAAGAATTTGGTGATTGGAATCTATTTTAGGTAAAAATTTTCAAATCCGAACATTTTAAGCAAAGTTATTACGAAAACAATGAAAAACAATTGAAGTTCGAATTTCAATTTTTCGACTTATTAATAAGAATTTAAAATTTAAAATCTATTGTAGGTAACATTTTTGAAATATGAGCTCTCTAAGCAAAGCTATGGCAAAAAGAGTAAAAAACAATTGAAGTTCGAATTTTGTTTTCTCGCATCATCATTAGGAATTTGGTGATTGGAATCTATTGCAGGTGAAATTTTTCAAATCCGAACATTTTAAGCAAAGTTATGACGAAAACAATGAAAACCAATTGAAGTTCGATTTTTGTTTTTTCGTCTCATTAATAAGAATTTAATATTTAAAATCTATTGTGGGTGAAAATTTAAAGTTACGGCTAAAACAATGAAAAATAATTGAAGTTCGATTTTGTTTTTTTGCTTCATCATAAAAATTTTGTGATTAAAATTTATTGTAAGTAAAAAATTTAGAATCCAAATATTTTAAGTAAATTTATAACAAAAACAATAAAAAACATTGAAGTTCGAATTTATATTGTTCGTCTTATTTATAATAATAAAAATTTTAAATCTATTTTATGTGAAATTTTTAAAATATGAGCTCTTTAAGCAAAGTTATGACGAAAACAATAAAAAACAATTGAAGTTCGATTTCTGTTTTTTCGCTTCAACATTAATAATTTGGTGATTAGAATCTATTCTAAGTAAAAAAATTCAAATCCGAACATTTTAAGCAAAGTTATGACGTAAAGAATTAAAAACAATTGATGTTCAATTTTTGTTTTTTGCATCATCATTAAGAATTTGGTGATTAAAATCTATTCTAGGTAAAAAAAAAATTGAATCCGAACATTTTAAGCAAAGTTATGAGGAAAATAATTAAAAGCAATTGAAGTTCGAATTTTTATTTTTCGTCCCATTAATAAGAATTAAAAATTTGAAATCTATTTTAATTGAAATTTTTGAAATAAGAGCTTTTTAGGCAAAGTTATGGCGAAAATAATGAAAAACAATTGAAGATCGAATTTCCATTTTTCGTCTCAGTAACAAGAATTTAAAATTTAAAATCTATTGTAGGTGAAATTTTTAAAATATGAGCTTTCTAAACAAAGTTACGGCGAAAACAATGAAAAACAATTGAAATTCAATATTTGTCTTTTTACTTCATCATTAAGAATTTGGTGATTAGAATCTATTGTAGGTAAAATTTTTCATATCCGAACATTTTAAGGAGAGTTATGATGAAAATAATGTAAAACAATTGAAGATCGATTTTCCATTTTTCCTCTCATTAATAAGAATTTAATATTTAAAATCTATTGTAGGGGAAATTTTTAAAATATGAGTTTTCTAAGCAGAGTTGTAGGGAAAACAATGAAAAACTATTGAAGTTCAATTTTTGTTTCTTTTGCTTCACCTTCAGTCAAATTAAAAAAAAAACACTTAACTGCCAGTTGTTAACTTTTATGTGTTAAATATTAACTGTCATTTGTCAAGGGTCCAATGTCAATTGTAAATGGCTAGGTTTTAATTGCCTTATGTTAATTTGAATTGAATTAACTGTCAGCTACTAAAATTGTCTGGTCAACTATCGTCTGTCAAGAGTTAAATATCGACTATTTACCGCCAAGAGTCAAATTAAAATAATCTTAACTGCCAATTATTAATAGCTAAGTTTTAGTTACCTTATGTTAATTTAAAGTGAATTAACTGTCGGCTACTAAAACTGTCAAGTCAACTATTATCTGTCAAGAGTTAAATATCGACTATTAACTGCCAACAGTCAAATTAGAAAAATCATAACTGCCACGTGTTTACTGCTGTGTATCAAATGTCAACTGTCATCTGTCAAAGGTCAAATGTCAATTGTTAATGGCTAGGTTTTAATTACCTTATATTAATTTGAATTGAATTAACTGTCAGCTACTTAAACTTTCAGGTCAACTGTCATCTGTCAATAGTTAAAGATCGACTATTAACTGCCAAGAATTTAATTGAAAATCTTAACTGTTAGGTGATAACTGTTGTGTGTTAAATGTCAACTGTCATCTGTCAAGGGTCCAATGACAATGTTTAATGGCTAAGTTTTAATTACCTTTTTTAATTTGAAGTGAATTAACTGTCAGCTACTAAAACTGTCAGGTCAACTATCATCTGTAAAGATGTGTTAACTGCTGTGTATTAAATGTCAACTGTCATCTACCAAAGGTCCAATATCAATTGGTAATGGCTAATTTAAATTAAATTAACTGTCAGCTATTAAAACTGTCTGGTAATCTGTCAATAGTTTAATATCTATTATTAACTGCCAAGTGTGTTAAATTTCATCAGCTAAGAAATAAATATCAATTATTAACTACCAGTTATTAACTGCTGTAAGTCAATAATAAAGGACAACATTTCCTAACTTCCTTGTATTTAAAAGTACCTATAATCTCAAAGTTAAGACGAAACAATTGAAGTTCGATTTTTCGCATTTTGCTTCATCATTAATAATTTGGTTGGTTTTCTGTCAATTGATCAATATTATTAAATGCCTAGATTCAAATCTATATTTCCAACTACTGTACGTCAATACTCAACATTCATCTGTCAAATTTTGAATTTTAACTGTCATTTGCAAAGAATTAAACATCAGTTGTAAAATGCCAAGGATAAATTTTATTTTTTTCAATTTTAAAGTGTTGACAGTCAAGGATAAAATTGTTAATAGCTGAATGTCAACGGTCATCTATCAATTTTCAAATTTCAGGTGATAACTGCTATATGTACAATGTCAATTGGCATTTGTTAAGAGTTAACTTTGAACGTGTAATTTGTCAATTAGAAGTTCTGGGTAGAAATTTCTGCTTAAATAAATATTATCAGTTGTAAATGACAATTGTAAGTTGGTAACACCTAAGAGTCAACTGTCATTTATTCATTTTTAATCGTCAGCCAAATATTACCTGACATTTGTTAAGGCTCAAATATTATTTTTCACTGCCCAAAAGTAAACTGTCAATTTTTAACTGCTAGATTCAAGCTGCTCTATATAAATAATAACGTATCATCTCCCAAGGGCTAAATGTCAATTGATAACTGTTAAGTAAATTGTCAATTACATACAATTTTTAACTGTTTATTGCTGTGAGAAGAGTCAAGTTTCAATTATCTAAACTATTATCTGCCTAGAGGTAAATTCGACTTTTAACTGTCTGCCATTTTTTGCTAAATGCTAATTGTCATATGTCAAATTTTAAATGTCATTTACCGAGCTTCCAATGTCATATGTTGACTACAAAGAGTCAACTGTTATCTATTAATGTTTAACTGTAATGCGCTACCTGTTTTGTATTGAATGTCAAATGTCAACTATCAGTTTCTAACGTTAAATGACAATTCTCATTGCCAATAGTCGATTGTCAATTTTAATATCTTAAGATCAAATGTCAATTGATAAGTACCAGTTAACTATTGATTTTTAGCTGCTAGGTGCTAACTGCTGCGTGTTAAATGTCAACTGTCAGCTTCTAATAGTTAATAATTAATTGTTAATGGTTCAAGGTGAAATGTTAACTATTAATTTTCAGCTGCTGATGTGTCTTAAATGTCAACTGCTAAAAGAAAAATATTAATTGTTAATTGCTACTAGTGAAACTGTCAATTTTTTAACGGTGAAAAGGCAACTGCTAAATTTTAAATGTCAACTGGCATTTACGAATAGTCAAGTGTGAATATTTGCTGTCAAGAGTCAATAATCATGTTTTAATTTTTAACTTACTAACTGCTGTTTTTTTAACTATTAACTGTCAGCTACTAAAACACTCAAGTCAATTGTCATCTGTCAAGAGTTATATATCGACTATTAACAGCCAAGAGTCAAATTAAAAAATCTTAACTGCCAGGTGTTTACTGCTGTGTATCAAATGTCAACAGTCACCTGTCAAGGGTGCATTGTCAATAGTTAATTGGTAAATTTTAATTGCCTTATGTTAATTTGAATTGAATTAACTGTCAGAGTCAAATTAGAAAAATCTTAACTGTCGGGTGTTTACTGGTGTGTGTCAAAGGCCCAATGTCAATTGTTAGTGGCTAAGTTTTAATTGCCCTATGTTCATTTGAATTGAATTAACTGTCAGCTACTAAAACTGTCTGGTCAACTATTATCTGTAAAGAGTTAAAGATCAATTATTAACTGTCAAGAGTTAAATTAAAAATCTTAACTGTTAGGTGTTAACTGATGTATGTTAAATGTCAACTGCCATCTGTCAAGGGTCTAATGTCGATTGTAAATGGCTAAGTTTTAATTGCCTAAAGTTAATTTGAAGTGAATTAACTGTCAGCTACTAAATTGTCTGGTCAACTATCATCTACCAAGAGTTAAAGATCGACTATTAACTGCCAAGAGTTAAATTAAAAATCTTAACTGTTAGGTGTTAACTGCTGTGTGTTAAATGTCAACTGTCATCTGTCAAGGGCCCAATGTCAATTGTTAATGACTTGGTTTTAATTGTCTTATGTTAATTTGAATTGAATTAACTGTCAGCTACTAAAACTGTCAGGTCAACTATCATCTGTCAAGAGTTAAATAACGACTATTAACTGCCAAGAGTAAAATTTAAAAAATCTTAGCTGCTAGGTGTTTACTGCTATGTATCAAATGTCAACTGTCATCTGTCAAGGGTAGAGTGACAATTGTTAATGGCTAAGATTTAATTACCTTATTTTAATTTGAATTGAATTAACTGTCAGCTACTAAAACTGTCTGGCCCACTATCATCTGTCAATAGTTAATTATCTACTATTAACTGCCAACTGTGTTAAATGTCATCTGCGGAGAAATTAATATCAATTATTAACTACCAGTTATTAACTGTTGTGAGTCAATAATAAAGGACAAAATTTCCTAACCTCCTTGTATTTAAAAGTAGAATCTCAAAGTTAAGACTAAACAATTGAAGTTCGATTTTTCGCATTTTGCTTCATCATTATTATTAAGTGCCTAAAGTCAACTCTAAATTTTCAAACATCAACTGTCATTTGCAAAGAATTAAACATCAGTTGCCAAGGATCAATTTTAATTTTTTCAACAGCTGACAGTCAAGGATCAAATTTCAATTGCTAATAGCTAAATATCAACAGTCATCTGTCAATTTTGGTAGTTGACAGTCAGGGATCAAATGTCTCTTATCAATAGCTGAATGTCAACGATCATCTGTTAATTTTGGCAGTTGACAGTCAAGGATAAAATTGTTAACAGCTAAATGTCAACGGTCATCTGTCAATGTTCAAATGTCAGATGATAACTGCTATATGCACAATGTCAATTGACATTTGTTAAGAGTTAACTTTGAATGTGTAATTTGTCAATTAGAAGTTCTAGGTAGAAATTTCTGCTCAAATAAATACCATCTTCAGTTGTAAATGACAATTGTAAGTTAGTAACTTAGCTGACATTTAAAGCTCAAATATCAATTTTCACTGCCCAAAAGTAAACTGTCAATTTTTAACTGCCAGTTAATTGTCAATTACTTACAATTTTTAATTGTTTGTTGCAAAATGTCAATTGTGTAAACTGTTATCTGCCCAGAGGAAAATTCGACTGTTAACTGTCAAAAGTCAATTTTTTGTTAAGGGCTAATTGTCATATGTCAAATATTAAATGTCATTTACCAAGCTTCAAATATCATATGTTAATTACAAAGAGTTATCTATTAATTTCAACTGTAATGCGCTCACTGTTTTGTATTAAATGTCAAATGTTAACTATCTAAGTTTAAGTGACAATTGTTGCAAAGAGTCAATTGTCAATTTTAAAATTATCCAAAGGTCAAATGTTCGTTGTTAAATATCAAGAGTCAACTATTTATTTTCAACTGCCAGGTGCTAATTGATGCGCATTAAATGTCAACTGTCAGCTGCTAAGAGTTAAGTATCAATCGTTAATGGTTAACGCTGTGTGTCAAATGTCAACAGTCTTCTGCTAAAAGTTAAATATGTATTGCTAATTACCAGGAGCAAAAAAATGTCAATTTTGACTGCGAGATGGTAACTGCGGTCTACTGGCATTTATAAAGATCCAAATGTCAATATTTGTTGTCAAGAGTCAACTGTCATCTTTTAATTTCCAATTGGCAGGTTCTAAGTTCTGTGTTTTAAATATTAACTGTCAGCTACTGACATTGTCAAGTTAACTATCATCTGTCAACAGTTAAATATCGACTATGAACTGGCAACAGTTAAATTAAAAATCTTAACTGCTCTGTGTCAGATATCAACTATCATCTGCCAAGGGTCTAATGCCAATTATTACTGATTAAGTTTTAATTAAAGTATGTTAATTTCAATTGAATTAACTGTCATCTACTAAAAAACTAGCAGGTTAACTATTTTCTATCAAGCCTTAATTATTGAATATTAACTGCCAAGAGTTAACTGCTGTGCCAAATTTCAACTTTCATCTGCCAAGGGTCCAATGTCAATTATTATTGATTAAGTTTCAATTATTTTATGTTTATTGAATTAACTGTCAGCTACTAAAACTATCAGGTCAACTATCATCCACCAAGAGTTACCTATCAAATGTTTACTATTAAGGTTCAATTTCTAAATGTAAAATGTCAACTGTCAATCTATCAGGAGAGAAATATCATTTGGTAACAGGAAAAAGTCAACTTTCATTTGTGAATTTTAAACTTTATTGTGACCTGTCATATTTACTGGTTAAATATCATTTCTTAACTACTTATAGTCAATGTCAATTTTAAAATGCCAGTTGTTAACTGCTAGTTTCCAAATACCAACTGCCATCTGCCAAGTTTCAAGTAGCAATTGTTAAAGACTAAAAGTCAACTAATTGTAAAATTTTATAAACATTCTGGTGCTTACTCTTGTGTGTTAACTGTCAACTGTCATCTATCAAAATTTAAATATTAATTTTTAATTGCAAAGAGTCAACTATCAATTTTAAACTATCAGAGGCTAACTGCTGTGTGTTAAATGTCATCTGCTAAGAGATTAATATCAATTATTAACTGCCAGTTGTTAATAGCTGTATGTCAATCATCAAGGGAAAAATGCCAATTGATGACAGCTAAGAGTTAACTGTCATCTTACAATTTCACTTGCCTAAGGTATTATCTAGAAGTTAAATATCAATTTTCTAATGCTAAAGATCAATTATCATTTTTTAACTTTGGGGTCAAGTGGTAAAGATCAAATGTCAGTTATTAATGGTTAAATGTCAAATTAACTCGCAACTCTCAAATGTCAAGTGCTAAGTTCTATGGGCCTAATGTCTGCAAAGAGTTAACTGCTAAAACTAAATTGTCAATTTCAATTGCCAGGTGTTAGTTGTTAAGTGTCAATAATGAACTGTCACCTGCTAAACGCCAAATGTTAGTTTGTAACATTTAAGAGCCAATTGTCATTTATTTAATTTTTAAACGTCAGCTGTCATCTGACAAAAGATAAAATATCAATTATTAACGGCCTAGTTAAGTTAGCTAAGTGCTAACTTATGTATGTCAAATATCAACCGCATTATGCCGAAGGATAAATGCTAATTCATAACTGTTAAATGTCAACTGTCATATTAAAGTTTTCAATCGCTTAATGCTATTTGTTATATTCCAAGAGTTAAATATATACCTAGAATCTTAATCTAAACAGTAACTAATACAGAATGATTTATGTTATCTCGCGGAATCATCTCATCGATTGTTTACACATATAAACTTCATTTAAGATTACTAATCCGAGCACACATACACCGTACAGTGTATAGCCAACCGACTATGCATTCGTAGAATTAATTCGCGTAAGCCAGATTCCATACATCATCCCTTATCGCGACCATTTATCCTGACGTCGCTTTGCCAGGAGGCGCATTGTTTTCCGTCCCCTCTCACACTCCGCCCAAAATTTCCTACCACCACCACCACCACCACTGCGTCATTGTGTGACGGTGAACTGTTTCCTTCTAGACCAGAACTAGGGCCTTTGTGTTGGCAGCCTAACGTTTTATTATTACGTGTTTTTTTTATTCGCGATTCGCCCCCTTCCCCCCCATCCATTGTTTCTCGACACCGAAATAGGCAAACGGATTACGAATTCCAAACACTGTAAATTACTTTCGGATAGAGGAACAAATAAATATTTTTAATGATATAACTGCTTTCTTATTACAAACAAAAAACAAATTTAAATATAATTTACTACTTACACATTATCGTTACTTATTTTTACCTAGACTGAATGATGAAATAATCTATTAAAGAAGAAACTGAATTTATAAAAGAATTCACAAATATAATTAATTGATTTATTTGTTGTATAAATTATGCAAATTATTTTCGTAAATTAAGTGATAAAACTATTATTATTATTTTTTGTGTTCGTTTCACGTTAACTCTTAATAAGCTCTTCTCGTATTGACGTTAAGCTCTTATCTGTAGTGCAGATATAGTGGAGTGCGTTATTGAAGAGGGTATAGAATTAACCGGTGGAGCGCACCCTCTTCAAAAAATAAATGACAATGGAGAGATGATGGTAGATACGGGGGGGTGGGTGACGTTACCTTATCGCCGTTGAGCAAGTGCGCGTGCAGGGGTCTGTCAGCCGGTTCTGACGCGCTCTCCCTGTGGATGACCCCGTCGTAGTTTTGGCACTCTCTCCGCCTCTTGTAACGTCTCCAAAGAATCCTACAAAAAAAAAATTAAACACGAGTTATATTTATTGAGTAAAAAAATAATTGCAAAATTCGTTTAATAAATAAATAATTATTAATTAAACCCTTGCGTATGTGTTATTGATTGGAGGGTGGGATAGTGTGCAACCCACCCACCCTACATATACATATAATCATCCATTACTGTCACAGTTTAATTGAATTTTTAAATTCACAATAGTTTATTATTGATGTTTTCAAGGATATTAAAACACTTTTGTAGCTTATAGTTCTAAATATATGTAAGATGGGTGGGTGGCTATTATTCTACTTTCTAATTTGTATACTATAAACATAAGTTTATTTGAAATTCAATATTGTAAAGATGTGTTTGCATAAACAAAGAATTCAAAATTCGTTTAATAAATTAATTGTTAGTAATTAAATCCATGCGTATGTTTTACTGATTGGAGGGTGGGATAGTGGCCACCCACCCACCCTACATATACACATCATCTTCCACTACAATCACAGTTTAATTTAATTTTTAAATTCACAATACTTTATTGTTTATGTTTCCCAGGATATTCAAACACATTTGTAGCTTAGTTTTTAAAATATTTAGGGTGGGTGGGTGGCCACTATTCCACCCTCCAACCAGTAAAACATACGCGAGGGTTTTACTTAATAAAACGTTAATTATAGGAAGAGTTTTGAATGGTTTAAATTCGAAATATTGTCTTTCAAGTAGATGTTTTTTCATTACTATCATCACAGTTATAATAAGTTGGCAATAAAGATATTTATAGGTTCAGTTCAAATGTTTATGTAAGTTGGATGGGTGGCTATTATTCTACTCTCTAATTTGTATACTATAAACAAAAGTTTATTTGAAATTCAATATTGTAAAGATATGTTTGCATAAACAAAGAATTCAATATTCGTTTAATAAATTAATTGTTAGTAATTAAACCCATGCGTATGTTTTATTGATTGGAGGGTGTGATAGTGGCCACCCACCCACCCTACATATACATGTAATCATCCATTACTGTCACAGTTTAATTTAATTTTTAAATTCACAATACTTTATTGTTGATGTTTCCAAGGATATTAAAACACTTTTGTAGATTATAGTTTTAAATATATGTAGGGTGGGTGGGTGGCCACTATCACACCCTCCAACCAGTAAAACATACGCGAGAGTTTTACTTAATAAAACTATAATTATAGGAAGAGTTTTGAAAGGTTTAAATTCGAAATATTATCTTTCAAGTAGTTTTTTCTTCATTACTATCATCACAGTTCAGATAAGTTGCAAATAAAGGTATTTATAGGTTCAGTTCAAATGCACATATAAGATGGGTGGGTGGCTATTATTCTACTCTCTAATTTATATACAATAAACATAAGTTTATTTGATATTCAATATTGTAAATATACGTTTACATAAACAAACAATCCAAAATTCGTTTAATAAATTAATTATTATTAATTAAACCCATGCGTATGTTTTATTGATTGGAGGGTGGGATACTGGCCACCCACCCACCCTGCATATACACATCATCATCCATTACTGTCATAGTTTAATTTAATTTTTAAATTCACAATAGTTTATTGTTGACGTTTTCAAGGATAATAAAACACTTTCGTTGCCTATAGATCTAAATATATGTAGGGTGGGTGGGTGGCCACTATCCCACCCTCTAATTAGTAAAACATACGCGAGGGTTTGCCCTAATAAAACGTTTATTATAGGAAGAGTTTTGAATAATTTAAATTCGAAAAATATTCTTTCAAGTAGATTCCTTTTCATTACTATCATCACAATTCAGATTAGTTGGAAATAAAGATATTTATAGGTTCAGTTCAAATGTTTATGTAAGATGTGTTGGTGGCTATTATTCTACTTTTTAATCTGTATATTATAAACATAATTTTATTTAAAATTCTATATTGTAAAGATACATTTACATAAACAAAGAATGCAAAATTCGTTTAATAAATAAATTATTATTAATTAAACCCATGCGTATGTTTTACTGATTGAATGGTGGGATAGTGGCCACCCACCCACCCTACATATACACAACAACTTCCACTACTTCAGTTTAATGTAATTTTCAAAATCACAATAGTTTATTGTTGATGTTTTCAAGGATATTAAAACACTTTTCTAGCTTATAGTTCCAAATATATGTAGGGTGGGTGGGTGGCCACTATCACACCCTCCAACCAGTACATTATACGAGAGGGTTTTACTTAATACAATATTAATTATAAGATAAGTTTTGAATGATTTAAATTCGAAATATTGTCTGCAAAGTAATATTTTTTATTAATGTTTAACAGTTCAGATTAATTGAAAAAGAAGGTATTTATAGGTTTAGTTCAAATGCATATGTACTATGGGTGGGTGGCTATTATTCTAGTTTCTAATTTGTATACTATAAACATAAGTTTATTTAAAATTTAATTATGTAAAGATACGTTTACATAATAAAAGAATGCAAAATTCGTTTAATAAATTAATTGTTATTAATTAAACACATGCGTATGTTTTATTGATTAGAGGGTGGGATAGTGGCCACCCACCCACCCTACATATACACATTATCATCCATTACTGTCACAGTTTAATTTAATTTTTTATTCACAATAGTTTATTGTTGATGTTTCCAAAGATATAAAAACACTTTTGTAGCGTATAGTTCTAAATATATGTAGGGTTTGTGGGTGGCCACTAACCCACCCTCCAACCAGTAAAACACACGCGAGGGTTTTACTTAACAAAACGTTAATTATAGGAAGAGTTTTGAATAATTTAAATACGAAATATTATCTTGCAAGTAGATTTTTTTGTATTACTGTCATCACAGTTCAGATAAGTTAAAAATAAAAGTATTAATAGCTTTAGTTTAAATGTATATTTAAGATGGGTGGGTAACTATTATTCTACTCTCCAATTTATATATTATAAACTATAGTATATTTTTAATTCAATATTGTAAAGAAACGTTTACATAATAAAAAATGCAAAATTCGTTTAATAAATAAATTGTTATTAATTAAATCCATGAGTATGTCTTATTGATTGGAGGGTGGAATAGTGGCCACCCACCCACCCTACATATTCTCATCATCATCCATTACTGTCACAGTTTAATGTAATTTTTAAATTCACAATAGTTTTTTCTTGATGTTTTCAAGGATATTAGAACACTTTTGTGGCTTATAGTTCTAAATATATGTAGGGTGGGTGGGTGGCCACTATCCCATCCTCCAACCAGTAAAACATACTCGAGGGTTGTACTTAATAAAACGTTAATTATAATTATAAGAGGAGTTTTGAATGGTTTAAATTCGAAATATTATCTATCAAGTAGATTTTTTTCCTAACTCTAATCTCAGTTTAGATTAGTTGGAAATAAAGGTATTTATAGGTGCAGTACAAATGTATATGTAAGATGGGTGGGTGGCTATTATTCTACTCTCTAATTTATAGACTATTAACAAGAGTTTATTTGATATTCAATATTGTAAAGATACGTTTACATAACAAAAAGAATGCAAAATTCGTTTAATAAATAATTTGTTATAAATTAAACCCATGCGTATGTTTTATTGATTGGAGGTTGGGATAGTGGCCACCCCCCTCCCTACATATACACATCATCATCCATTACTGTCATAGTTTAATTTAATTTTTAAATTCACAATAGTTTACTGTTGATGTTTCCAAGGGTATTAAAACACTTTTGTAGCTTATAGTTTTTAATATATGTAGGGTGGGTGGGTGGCCACTATCACACCCTCCAAGAAGTAAAACATACGCGAGGGTTTCACTTAATAAAACGTTAATTATAGGAAGAGTTTTGAATGATTTAAATTCGAAATATTATCTTTCAAGTAGATTGTTTTCATTACTATCATTACAATTCAGATAAGTTGGAAATAAATGTATTCATAGGTTCAGTTCAAATTCATATGTAAGATGGGTGGGTGGCTATTATTCTACTCTCTAATTTGTATACTATAATCATAAGTTTATTTGAAATTCAATATTGTAAAGATACGTTTACATAAACAAAGAATGTAAAATTCGTTTATTAAATAAAATTGTTATTAATTAAACCCATGCGTATGTTTTATTGATTGGAGGGTGGGATAGTGGCCACCCACCCACCCTACATATACATATCATCTTCCATTACTGTCACAGTTTAATTTAATTTTTAAATTCACAAAAGTCTATTGTTGATGTTTTCAACGATATTAAAACACTTTTGTAGCTTAAAGTTCTAAATATATGTAGGGTGGGTGGGTGGCCACTATTCCACCCTCTAACCAGTAAAACATACGCGAGGGTTTTACTTAACAAAACGTTAATCACAGGAAGAGTTTTGAATGATTTAAATTCGAAATATTTTCTTTCAAGTAGATTTTTTTTCATCACTATCATCAGAGTTCAGATTAGTTGGAAATAAAGGTATTTATAGGTTCAGTTCAAATGCATACGTAAGATGGGTGGGTGGCTATTATTATACTCTCTAATTTATATACCATAAACATAAGTTTATTTGAAATTCAATATTGTAAAGATACGTTTACATAAACAAAAAATGTAAAATTAGTTTATTAAATAAATTATTATTAATTAAACCCATGCCTATGTTTTACTGATTGAAGAGGGGATAGTGGCCACCCACCCACCCTACATATACACATCATCTTCATTACTGTCACAGTTTAATTTAATTTTAAAATCACAATCCTTTATTGTTGATGTTTTCAAGGATATTAAAACACTTTTGTAGATTATAGTTTTAAATATATGTAGGGTGGGTGGGTGGCCACAATCCCACCCTCTAACCAGTAAAACATACGCGAGAGTTTTACTTAATAATACGTTAATTATAGGAAGAGTTTTGAATGGTTTAAATTCGAGATATTATCCTTCAAGTGGATTTTTTTTCAGTTCAGATTAGTTGAAAAAAGAAGTATTTATAGGTTCAGTTCAAATGCATATGTAAGATGGGTGGGTGGCTATTATTCTACTCTAATTTGTATACTATGAAGTTTTTATCTAATTTATCATTTATATAAGAAAGTCAATTTTAATTTATTTTCATGTGAATAACCGTTTTTGTATATTTTTTTTATAAACCTTCTAATAGATTATACTAGTTGGATGATGGAATAGAGGCCACCCACCCACCCTACATATGTATTTGAACATCATCCACTGATCAGCTTTTAGTTTTCAATAAAATAAAAATTTAAAACCGTACAATAATTTAATAATTCATCAGCAATATTACAACTTAAGGTTAATATGTATATGTAGGGTGGGTGGGTGTCCTCGAACCCATCCTCCAAACATTCGCGACGTATTAACTAAATAAATAATTATTCATAACAAAAATTTTATTTAAAAAATTCAAGTGAATAACTTACGTATGGAAATGATCCTTCTGTAAACCCTTAAGTATATTACATTGATTGAAGGATGGGATAGAGGCCACCCACCCTACATATATATTTAACCATTATACACGCCTTTAGATTTTAGCTAAAATCTTTTGTTAATAAAAAATAAACCTTTGAAAATTAAATTTTAAACAAAGATATATATGTAGAAGGGTGGTTGTGAACAAAGCCACCCTCTATACAAAATACGCGAAGCTTTTATTGAGTGTATCATGTTCATAACAATGCCAAATGAAGATAATCAGATGAATATACGATTTGGTATATAAGATTTGTTTAAACCCTCTAGTAGGTTTTACTGGTTGGATAGTGAGATATAGGCCACCCACCCACCCTACATATATATATTTAAACATCAACCACTGATCAGCTTTTAGTTTCCAATAAAAAATCGTTGAAATACTATAATTTTCAAAAGTCATCAGCAGTATTATACCTAAAAGTAAAATATATATGTAGGGTGGGTGGCCTCGAACCCACCCTCCAATAGGTACAACATTCGCGACGGATTTACTAATTAATAAATTAATCATAACAAATAAGTTGGTAAAGAATTTTTCACATAAATAACTTACGTATGCAAAAAATGTTTTTTTTTAGATTAATTAATTCTTATAAACCCTCCAGTAATTTGTATTGATTAGAGTGTAGTTTAAAGGAAAACCACTCACCCTACATATGTATTTTAACTTCAGCCACAATTAGCTTTAGGCTCTTAGCGAAATGAATATTAAAAAGGTAAGTATAATTTCCAAAATTAAATTAAGTCTTGTACCTAAAAATTTATGGACATATGTAGGGTGGGTGGGTGTCATCAAACTCATCTTTAAACCTACACCATGATTATAACAATGTCAATATATATTTTTACTTGAATTACAGATCTTCCATTCTATATTTTTTTTGTAAACCCTTCTCTAAGTTATTGATTTTGATTTGGGTTAGAGAACGTAAACATTCAGAATTATGATGAATTATTTATGTATGGACAAAATAAATTCTTAAATGTGAGTAAAAATAATAAATATATGTAGGATGGGTGGGTAGCCTTAAACCCAAAAAAATATTTGCGAATGTTTTACTGTTTACTTAATTGATCATAACAAATAATAAGATAAATAATTTCTTATGTGAATTAACTCGTATGTAAATGTATTTTTTAATGAAAACTCTTGAGTATGTGTTGATTGGACCCTACATATATATTTTTCAACATCTACTACTTTGTATTAGGGGTTGTTTACAATGGAGCACTTGGTTGGTTTCACAATTTTTTACAATTTATTCCGACGTAACAATCGAAACTAGTCGGAATAAATTGTAAAATATTGTGAAACCAACCAATTGCTTCATTGTAAACAACTCTAATATTAAAAATATTTCACAACGTGATAAACGAGAATCAAATTCAAAAAATACTACTACTTTGTTTTTAGTTTTTTGTTTGTAAAATTTTGCGAGTGAGGTATTTTCAAATTAAGCCCCAATATATAATTCGAAAAAAATAATTGTAAACGATAGTTAATTAGTATACCGCGACGTTATTATATCTTGAAAACTAAAACTTAAGTCAGCTTTCAAAATATTTACCAACCACTTTAGTTTATCTCAAATAATATTATTTTATCTTGTCATAAATTAAGTATATTTGCCTACAAATTGATTTCCTCGGGATAACATTGATATTTGATATCTATAAAGGATATATTTTCGGTCAAATAATTCCCAGCTTGATCGAGTTTACACGTCTTAATATCGTATACCAATTTAATTTAGAAAAATTAAGAAAAAAAATTAAAAGCTTGAAAGATTTTAGGAGAAATTTCTGTAAAATTCTAAAGAAAAGTTTATGGAAATCTCGATAAATCTAAAGGAAAACTAAAGAATGAAGAAATAAATATTGAAAAATGAAAGAGAATTTGCTGGAAAAATTTTAAAGTAAAGTAGAAACTGCTGGAAAAATCTAAAGGAGAACCACTTATAACTAGAATTTTTGAAGAGATAAATATCGACAAAATGAAAATTTTAAAAGGAAATGAAGCAAGAAAATATACACTAAAGGATACGAATCAAAATAAAAATACTAAAAAATATCTGCATCATGAAGTTGATTCCCAGCGATTTTCTTTATTAATAATATTTCTTCGTGGATGTAATTTCAAGAAAAATAGATAATTATCATCAAATTTCAAATTAATTTTTGAAGTAATTATTTACAATTAATCAATTACCTCTCACGTTTCCAATTAAAACATCATCACCATAAATAATCCTTCGCCCTTACAACGTAACTCTAAACGAGATGAAGGTGGCCGAAAGAAAAAAAAGAGTAAAACTTTCCCTATAAACCTGGAGATTTATACGAAGTGATTACGTTCCCTCTGAGGGTTTTACTGCAACGCAACGCGAGTTCGGTAAGCGATTTTGAGTGGACCCTTTTCACATCCTTTCGCTGTAGTAATTTCGAGTGATGGTTTCTTAAACCCGGTAACGATGAGACGACAACAAGGGACGGCCGTGGGGGCCGCCCCCCGATATCGATGCCCGCCACCCACGGGAGATGTATGTGCGGCCCGGCCGGACGACGTGAATTATTGCCGCCCTTCATGCGAAAACATAAAATCGGGAATTATTATTTATATAGGAACCCCTTCAAGATGTACACCCGCTATCAATAAATCCGCTGTTATTTATGGCCATCTTTAATTATGTCTATATAAAAGCCTAAACAGATTTTCTCAAAAAAAAAAAATATATATATTAAAAATATAGTTAGAAGCGTTCTTTCTAATCAATCAAAACCCGGAAATTACTGAACAAATATTACAAACAAACATTATTACCCTACATATATATATATTTATTTTATTTTGATCATAAAATGTATCACGAAGTAAAAGCCTCTACAATTACTCATATATATTTTTATTTTCATCAGAATCACAGTTTGAATTTCTTTAAAATAAAAAACAACGTAATTATTAATAAATTTGTTAAGTGATTAAAGACAGTGTTTGGGTTTAAATTTAAATTAATATGTAGGGTGGGTGGGTGGCCACTATCACACCCTCCAATTAATAAATACGTACGACGGTACCCTTAAAATTAATTGAATTTGAAACTATATCAAAATGATAGATACAGTTCGTTATAATAAAACAAAAATAATTTAGGAAAACTCTTGCTTATAGTATACAAATTGGAAGGTGTTAGAGACCGCCCACCCACCTCACATATATATTTTCAC
This sequence comes from Ontholestes murinus, assembly GCA_963969525.1. NCBI lineage: Eukaryota > Metazoa > Arthropoda > Insecta > Coleoptera > Staphylinidae > Ontholestes > Ontholestes murinus. The sequence goes on along the minus strand of OZ018389.1, from coordinate 3,711,510 downwards.
TTCCATCACTAACCCAGCTTTTTTAAATGTTTGATGAATTTATTAAAGGATTTAAAGACAGTGTGTTAGTTTAAATTTATATGTAGGGTGGGTGGGTGTCTACTATCACACCCTCCAATTACTAAAACACAAACGTTCTTTTAAGATTTATTTTAATTTGAGATTATATCTAAATTATAAATAAATAAAATTTCTTATAATAAACCAAAAATAATTCAGTAAATTAAGTAAAACTCTTGTTTATGTTATATGTTATATATGTTATATGTTGTAGAGTGTGATAGAGGACACCCACCCACCCAACATTTAACATCATATAAAGTTTTTATATTGATTTTAATTAAACAAAATATTTAAGGTTTGGAATTTGTTATTCGACATCTGTGATATGATAACTGTCATCTATAAACTGTCACCTAAAAAATCTAATTGCAGTAATAATCCCAACTTTTACCCTTTATCTCTGAAATGTGACACATCTGCAACTGTCATCTGTCAATTTTAATATTTATCTATAAAGTATTATCTGTTATTGCTATGTCATTTGTCAACTATCATCACATAGAATTTTAGTTTAATTTTGATTAAAAAAATCATCGATCAAGTATTAACTACCACTTAATTTTATATCTGTAAGTTATCTTACTGGCAGTTGTCATCAGTTTTTTGTCATTTATAAATTGTTCCCTGTCAACTGTCAACTAGAAAAAAACTTTCATAAGATTTAGAATTTGTCATTATCACCTGTCAATTGTCATATAGCAAGTTTTAACATCATCCGTCATATGACATCTATGAACTATCACTTGTCACTTGACAACTCCTATCTTTCTCTCTTCTATTGTTTAAAATGTGTCACTTATCATCTGTGTCATCTGTCATCTATCAACTACCATCTCTGCAATGCTATCTGTTATCTGTCAACTGTAATCTGTCATCTGTAATTATTATCTTGTATTCATCATATGTTAAGTAAAATATGTCAAATATCAACTACCATATGTCTATATATTATCTGTTAATATTATTTTATAAAATTTTACTTAATTTTTAATACAAATCCCTTGTCAAGGTTTAGACTTTATGACAACGGTCCTCTGCCTACTGCCATCTGTTACGATTAACTGCCATCTAGCAACTGCCATTTATAATTTGCTATCTTAAATTGTCATCTGTTCATCCACCTGTCATCTGCCATCTGTCATCTGGCATTAGTCATCTATCGTCTGTCATCTGTTATTTGCTTTTTGTCATTTGTCTATTAGTATCTACCTGCTGTCATATGTCTACTACCATGTGTTTATTGTCATTTGTCTACTGTTTACTGTCACATTTATCTGACATCTACCAACTACCATTTATAATTTGCTATCTTATATCTACCATCTGTCATCTTTTATCGGTTTACTGTCATCACTAACATTTAATTGTCATTTACCAATTGCTATTTATAATTCGATATTCGCTATCTGCTATCTATCATACGTCATCTCTCATTTATCATCTGTTCTCTGTCATTTGTCTACTGCCTACGGTTATCTATCTGCTGTCAATTATCTACTGTCATCTGTTAATGTCATCTATTGTCACATTATAATTTTCTATCTGATATCTAGCATTCATCATCAATCATCTGTCATCTGTCATCTTTTATGTTTAATGCTATCGCTCACATTTAACTATCATCTACTAACTGCCATTTATAATTAGCTATCTACTATCTGCCATCTATCATATCTCATCTGTCATCTGTTATCTGTCATCTGGCATCTCTTATCTGTCATCTATCATTTGTCATCTGTTATCTGTCATTTGTCATTTGTCATTTGTCATTTGTCTACTGTCTACTGTTATCTATCCACTGTCATCTTTTAATACCATCTGTCTACGGTCTACTGTCTATTCTCACGTTTAATTGTCAGCCACCAACTACCATTTATAATTTTCTATCTGAAATCTGCCATATACCATCTGTCATCTGTCATCTTTTATCTGTCTACTATCATAACTCACATTTAATTGTCCTCTACCAATTGCCATTTATAATCATCTGTCATCTGTCATCTGCCACCTGCCATATGTCATCTGCCACCTGCCATATGTCATCTGTCATTGGTCATTTGTCATTTTCTATCTGTCATTTGTCATTTATTATCTGTCATCTATCATTTGGCATCTGTTATCTGCCATATGGTTACTGTTTACTGTCACATTTAACTATCATCTACCAACTACCTTCTATAATTTGCTATCTGGTGTCTAGCATCTATCGTCTTTTATCTGTTTTATCTGTCATCGCCCACAATCAACTATTATCTACTAACTGCCATTTATAATTAGCTATCTACTATCTGCCATCTATCATCTCTCATCTCTCATCTGTCGTCTGCCATCTCTTATCTGTCATCTGTTATCTATCATTTGTCATCTGTTATCTGTCATTTGTCATTTGCCACTTGTCATGTATCTACTGTGTGCTGTTATCTATTTACTATCATATGTTTACTGCCATCTGTTTACTATTATATGTCTACTGTCATCTGACTACTGTCTACTGTCTAATATCACATTTAGCTCTCATCTACCAACTACCATTTATAATTTGCTATCTGATATCTGCCATCTTTGTTTACTGCCATCACTCAAATTTAACTGGCATCTACTAACTACCATTTTTAATTCCTATCAATTGTCATCTGTCATTTGCCACCTGCTACCTGCCATTTGTGATTTTTCATTTGGCATTTGTCATTTTTCATCTGTCATCTATTATCTGTTATCTATCATTTGTCATCTTTTATCTGTCATTTATCATTTGACTACTGTCTACTGTTATCTATCTATTATCATATGATTACTGCCATCTGTTTGCTGCCATCTGTCCACTGTCATCTGTCTACAGTCTACGGTCTCATTTAACTGTCATCTATCAACTATCACTTATAATTTGCTATTTGCCATCTATCATCTGTCATCTGTCATCTGTCATCTATCATCTATCATTTGTCATCTGTCATATGTCGTCTATCATTTGACATCTGTTACTTTTGATTTGTCATTTGTTACTTGTCTACTGTTATCTATCTACTGTCACATATCTACTGCCATCTGTCTACTGTCTACAGTTACATTTAACTATAATCTACTAACTAGCCTTTATAATTTGCTATCTGATACCTGCCATCCATCATCAACTCTTATCTGTTTACCGTCATCACTCACATTTAACTGTCATTTACAACATGTCATTTATAATTTTCTATCTATCAATTGTCATCTGTCATCTGTTTATCTGCCATTTGTCATTTGCCATTTGTCATTTGTTATTTGTCACCTGTTATCTATCTACTGTCGCATATCTACTGCCAACTGTTTACTGTCATCTGTCTACTGTCACCTGTCTACTGTCACATTCAACTGTCATCTACCAAGTAGCATTTATAATTTGCTATTTGATATCTGCCATCTATCATCTGCCATCTGTCAACTTTTATCTGTTTACTGTCATCACTCACATTTAACTGTCATCTAGAAACTGTCATTTATAATTTAATAATAATAATGAATAAATTTATATTTATTATATTTTCCAACAGAAAAACTAAAGCAGGAAAATTCATAAATTATAATACTGTGTACAACTTATAAATAATATAATATTACATAATTCCGTAATAATTAATTTATTATTTGTCATTTATCATATGTCATCTGTCACTGACACTGCCATTTGTCTACTGTCTACTGTTATCTATCTATTAGTTTATGTCTACTGCCATCTGTCTACTGTCATTTATCTACAGTCTACTGTCTCATTTATCTGTCATCTACTAATTACCATTTAAAATTTGCTATCTGATATCTAATATCCATCATCTGTCATATGTCATCTTTTATCTGTTTAATGTCACCGCTCACATAACTGTCATCTACGAACTGCTATTTATAATTTGCTATCTGCTATCTGCCATCTAACATATATCATTTGTCATCTATAATATGCCATCTGCTATCTATCATTTGTCATCTGTTATCTGTCATTTGTCATCTTCCACGTATGTACCGTCTACTATCTATTATCTATTTACTGTCATATTTCTACTGCCATCTATTTACTATAATCTATCTACTGTAATCTTCTACTGTCTACTGTCTACTATCACATTTAACTGGCATCTACTAAATACAATTAATAATTTCTTATCTGATATCAGCCATATATCATCTGCCATCTGTCATCATTTATCTGTTTACTGTTATCGCTCACATTTAACTGTCATCTACCAACTGCAATTTAGATTTAGATGTCTGCTATTTGCCATCTATCATCTGTTATCTATCATTAGTCAACTGTCATCTGTCGTCTATCATTTATCATCTGTTATCTGTCATTTGTCAATTGTTATTTGTCTACTGTTATCTGTTTACTCGCATTTGTGTACTGTCACATTCAACTGTCATCTACCAACTAACATTTATAATTTGCTAGGTGTATTTAATGATCGTTTGTACTTGTATTTTTCGTTAATAAATGTATTATTATTATGTGATATCTGCCATCTGTCACTTGTCAACTTTTATCTGTTTACTGCCATCACTCACATTTAACTGTCATCTACAAACTGTCATTTATAATATTCTATCTATCAATTGTCATCTGTCATCTATCATTTGTCATTTGTTTTCGTTTACAATCTGTAATCTATCGACTGTCGTCAACCATCTGATTTTTGCCAATTGTCAATTATTATCTGAAAACTGTCATAACATGAATTTTTCTTTAATTTTTCAATAAAAATACTTCTTTTTGATCTCTAATCTATCATCTGACATCTGATATCATTTATTCTGTCATCTATTATCTATAACTTGTTATGTGTTTATTATTATTATTGATAATAATATCTGTCGATTGTAAGTTATTATTTACTTTGAACTGAATTTGTCAACTGTAAACTATCATTTATCAAATGCAATCTGTCAAGTGTCGATGGTCATCTGACATATGTCAGCTACAATATGTTATTTGTTAATCTTCAACTGTCATCTGTTTTATTAAGTAATATCTCTTAAGTATCAGATGTATTGGCGTACGTTGATTTTGAAATGAAAATATATACTTCTAAGATATAGAATTTGTCATTTGTCATTTGTAATCTGTCAACTGTTAACTATCTTCTATCGAATACCATCTATCAACTGTCATATGTTTTCTGAGTCTAGTAACTATCACCTGTAATTTGGTATATAATTACCAACTGCCATATTTACTTTCATATTAAAACATTTTTTTGCAATCCGAAGTTTCTAAAAAATGTTACTTAATTTTTCCAAAATATACTTTTCTTACTTTTTTTTCCAATTTTCACCATATTTTCTATTATTTTATAGATATTTTAGAACAGTTTCTTTTATAATTTACGAGTTTTTCTTTAGGAGAATTATACATATTTCGAAAATCATTTCTAGAAACTACTCGAGCTTTCTAGAATATTACAGCTATTTGCAAAAAAAATCCTTTTTACATTTTTAGAATGTTCCAGCACTTTTTCTACTAAATTGCAAGAAATTTTTTTGAAAGTTTTCAAACACTATTTCTAATTTTTTGACTAATCATAAAATTATTTTAGAAATGCGAGAATTTTTGAAGGTTTCAGAATTTTTCAGATATTCTTCAATAAAAAACAATATTCATAAAAAATATTACAGTAATAAATATCATAGTAATTTATAATTACAGAAAGGAATTGCTCATGTTTGCTGTTTGGATTGTAGAATAGTGTCCACCCACCCTACATGAATTTCTATACTTCAATTAAAAAATCTGGGGTATATGTTTAAACATCATTCCCAATTGTATTTTAAATTTTCAAATACATAAAACATTGTCTATAGTAGGTTTCTAAAAAAATATATTGGGTGGGTGGGTGGCCACTATCCCACCCTCCAATTATTATAACATTTCGAAGGTTTTTAGGTAATTTTTCACATAAAAAAGGAAAAATTCATCCTTATGATATTGATTGGATTAGTTAGTTAATTTTGTGGTAAATATAAATGCAAAAAAGTTTTTGTTAATCCTTTTTTTGATCGATTGTCTATAAAAATATTTAATTAACTTTTAAACTCACCTAATTGTAAACGCTGTGATTAATATCAGAATGAGTGGTATCAGCGTGCTGATGCATGCCAGGAACACGGTCTGGATGTCGGTGAAGCCTGCAAGAAAGCGAAAAACTCAATTAAGTGACGGCACTGGAGGGCGATCGTGTGTGGGTGGGTTGTAGTGGGTGTTGGGCGGCTCCGAAGGACAAAGAACTAAAACTATCGTACGTGAGCCGGCGGGAAACTGAAATTTATGTTCTTCTAAACACGGCTTCGCCATTTAGACTAGGCTTATACTTCTTAATATCGTCCAGCTCGGACGGGGCCGAAATGAGGACGAATTACTTCCGACCGGACTCAAATGCGGATATAGAGGAAAGGAAAATCGTATATAGTGTTAATATTTAATTCATTAAAAAAGCTCCAATTTAAAGTTTTAAAGATACAACTTGAAGTACTAATAATATAAACGAAGGAGGTCTCATTCCTTACCTGTCTTCGTTGTCTTTAATGTTAATCCAGAACTGTCGCTTTATAAAACTATCTTAAAACAAAGAATCTAGGGCAATAACACTGATGAATTTAATTATAGACACTTAATTACTAATTAATTTATTAATTTTTTTTCACAGTTCGAATTATAAGCTACCCACATCAATAAACCCCCGCATCTGTCACGAAAGCCAAGATTAATCAAAAGGGATTGCTGAGGCGACGCTCACTATGCCTAAATAACATTTACTAATAGGTGGTGGAGGATGTTAACTGAGCTAAATTCCCACTTTGTCCTTTCCTAGAACGAATTTGGAACGGTTGGGGAATGCGTCTACTGTTGCGGATTAATTAGGAGCAATACGTAATAGAGGAACGGGAATCATCAATTTTCCATGAAAAATGCTCGGGAAAGAGGATATTTCATTATAATTTACTTTCAAGACGGATTGAATTATTTCCGGTGGGACTGCGAGGAGTGGGAGAGAAAGAAAGGGAAAGGGAGAGGGTGGAAATAAAAACGCTTTCTGTGCGCGACGAATAAGGTTTATTAAATTAAGCGGTGATGGAAGGCCGTGGCGTATTTGCATTTATATGGGTGGCTCGGAGTAATTGCGTAATAATTAAGATTGAATCGGGTTTACGAGGAAATCATCCGTGTGCTGTATGTTTTTAATGGTTGGAAAATTAAATTTTACCGCGTAATCAGTTAAAAATGAAAACAAGACAAACATATACTAACATCATGAACACAATTAAGTTAAGTGAGTATATTTATACAAATTATACAAAATAATAAATAAAATGTTTAATATATTATTTGTTATAAATAATAATTAATTTAAAAATTCTTAAAATCTTAAGTAGATGAAATTTTTAGAAATTTGGAGTAACTTCTTAAAATTACTACTACTACTCAACATTTAAATAGTTTAAAGTAACTTCCAAAATCCTCGAAGAAGATCTTTGCAATATAAAAGAGAATTCAATGAAATATTACTTCTAAAAATAGATAAATATTTTAAAAATTCTTAAAATCCTAAGTAGATTGAGGTTTTAGAAGTTTAGAGCAAATATTAAAGAAGATCCTTGCAATTTAAAAGACGATTTGAAGAAAACTTGCAAAAAAAAAGATTCTGAAAGAGAAATTGCTATAAAATTCTAATAATGTCGAAAATACGTTAAATTCTTTATAAAAACTTTTGCAATTAGGAAAAAAAATCTTGTAAAATTAAATTCTGATGAGATAAAACAAGATATGCTGAAACATTCTAAAAATCTTAATTACAAATTTCTAAAGAGGTTTAGAAATGTGTAAGAAATTTTATAATCCCATTTAAAAGAAAACTTCCTGGAGAACTTGAAATGAAATTACTGGAAAAATTTTAAATGCAGAGCTGACGTTATTGTTAAATTCCAAAAAACTGAAAAATATTTAAAATTTTCAAGAATTTACATTTGGAAATGTCTTTAATAGTTAAGGTACACTTGTTACACATTTCCAAATAGATAAAGAAAGAAAGAAAGACAAGCTAGAAAAATATTTAAAAAAAACTGGTTGAGAAAATTAATAAAGTCTATAAATCTAAAAGAAATTTTATAATCCTTCTCGCATTTTGGAATAGAACTATCGATAAAGTTAGGGAGAATTTACCAGAACTTCTAATATATAGAAAAAGAAATTGTTGTCAAATTCTAAAAATCTAGGCAAATTAGAATTCTCAAGTAAAACTTTTCGTAATTTAGAAGAGATATTCCTGGAAACTGCTTAAAAAACACAGATCAAATAAAACAAAATATCACGTGGTGAAACATTTTTAATATTAAGGGTAGTTTATAGAAAGGTACTTAGTTTATTTCACCATTATTTATCAATAAGTGTGAAATAAACCAAATGTCTTTCTATAAACAACCCTTAAAATAAACTAAAAGATGTTTAAAATTAATCTTGACGAGAAAAGAACTTTTTTATCTAAGAAACTTCTTACAATTTTACAGAAATTTCCTAAAAAGTCTTGACAATATGAAAATAGTTACTAAAAATTTTAAAACCTATTAAAAATAAAGCTGTAAAATTCTAGAAATCTCGAAATCAAATTATTAAAAATATCTAGAATTTTTTGACATTAAGATAACTTTTCAGGAATGTTTATTCGTGAAAAGTTATCGAAAAATGAGGTAAAATAGCTGAAACTGAAAGATGTATATCTTAAAAACTTGAGGTAAAAACTATAAAAGTCTTGAGAAAATTACAGAATCTTCGAAGAAAATTTTAAGAGAAATTACGGAAGAATTTTAAAATATAGAAAAGATTTTGATATAAAATTTCACAAATTCAAAAATTGTGCAGAGACAATTTTGAATATTTTGGAAGAGAAATTCCTGGAAAATTCTTAAAATTACTTATAAGATAAAACTAGAAAAAAAAATCTTTATGAGACAATGTCAGAAATTTCTAGAAATGTAAATGAATTTCCCCTAATTAAATGAGAAGTTTCTGGAAATTGTTAGAAAAAATATTTCAGGAACTTTTTTTCAAAAATTTGACATATTTTAACTTATTTCACTTCAAAATTTCTAAAATTTTACGGCAATATTTTAAAAATCTGGAAACCAAATAAGTACAAATATCTAAAATTCTTGAAAAAATATTTTTGCAATTTAGAAGAAACATTTCTGAAAATTCTAAAAAAACTCGATGAAAAGTTCCAGAAATCTGAATTTTTTAATTAGAGAATCCTTAAAGAAAATCCTCGCAATTGACAAAAAAAGATAAAAGAGATTTCAGTTCAAATTTTCTTTCAATTATTTCAAATTGAAAAATTCAATTCTACAGAAAAAATTGCTGTGAAATTCCGAAAACCTGGAATTTAATTAGTGCTCTTAAAAAATTGAAATAACAAACAAGACATTTTTTGAAACCTCAAGAAAAATTGAATTTGAGTTGCTGAATATGCTGAGAAATTCTAAAAACCTTGATAGGATAATGTTACACAAATGTCAAGGAACATCTAGAAAGCTGGAAGAAAATGTTTGCAATTTGTAACTTCCTTAAAAAACAGTTGACAAATTGAAAATTTTAAAATTTAGAGACGAAAATTTACAATATTTTCTAGTTTAGAAATTTTGAATCTAAATTACTATCCAGAATTCTTTCAGAAAACATTTTTCTAACTGAAAAGTAAAAGTTCTCATAAAATAAAGAAAAAATGCTAATAAGACAATACAAGTAATACTGGAATATACTAATATATTAATAAGAAATTTCTAGAAATCTATAGAAAATTAGAAAATCCTCAAAAAATTTCTCGCTATTTGCACGATTCGACAGAAAATTAAAATAGAAATTACTGTGATATTTTAAAATCAATAATACATGATATCTTCATTTTGTAAAACCTGTTTTTCTTAAGATTATAAATTTTCCAGTAATTTATTTTCCAAATTGCATAAGGTTTCTTAAAAAAGTTGTCAGATTTCTAAAGTTTTGCAACAATTTTATTTTGTGATTCTATTCTAAAAATCTTAATAAAATTTCTAGAAATCTAGAGGAATTACTAGAAAGTTAGGAAAATGTACTTACATTTTGTAAGAAAACTTAAGGAAAAATTATCGGTAATTTGAAAAAATTACGTCTCGAAAATTAAAAGTGAAGTTATTGCAAAATTCAGATAAGATAAAAATGATAGAAAATTTTAAAAAATTCTAGAAACCCCGAAGAAATTTCATACAAGCTGTAAACGAATTTCCTAAAAAAACTCTCTACAAATTGAAAGAGAAGTTTCTGGAACATTTTAAAACCTAGAAAATAGATTGCTGTAACATTTCCGAAATCAGGAAATCAAATTTCTAAAAATGTCTAAAATTTTTAAGAAAATATTCTTGTAATTTAGAATTTAAAAAAAATCAAATGAACTTCTTGCAATATGTAAAAGAATTTTCCGAAAACTCTCGCCAAATTAAAACTAGAAAATTTTAAAATCTGGAGAAGAAATCGCTATAATATTTTTAAAATAAAATAAATAAATTAGTTTAAAAAAATCTAGAAACTAAATTACTAAAAATGTCTAAAAGGTAAAGTTGCTAAAAACATTGATACAATAAAATAAGATATTTCGAGAAATTATAAAAAAAATGATAAGAAAATTCTAAAATTCTAAAGAAAATTAGAGGATTGTCGAAATTTTTCCAGACACTTTTTAAAATCTCTCAAAAAGTATAAGTAAATTTGCTGCAGAAAATCCTATAAAATAATATAAGGTATATTGAAAAATTTTGATTTAGAAATCTGGATGATAAAATTCTTGAAAATTCTAGAAATTTGGGGGAAATTGTAAAACCCTTGAAGCAAATTCTTGAAATTTAAAAATGAACTTTCTTGAAAAAGAAAAATTCTTAAATCTGGAGAAGACATTTTTGTAAAATTTTAGAAATTTGAAAATAAAATTACTAAAAATAGATCTAGATCTCTAAGATTCCTAAGAAGTTATCGAACAATGTAATTAGTAAAAAATTCTGGTCAGATATCATAAAATATACATAAACATTATAAAACCTTGATGAAAAACTTATGAAAATCTAGAGGAGATTAGAAAATCCTCCCAATTTGAAAACTTCATTTTCAAACATTTGAAAATCTAGAAGCTGTACAATTTTATAAACCTGGAGTTTTCAAAAAAATTTTGTAAAAATTAAACAAAAACGTTTACTTTGTTGATATCACACTTTATATTTAAGTGACTCGAGTTTCGATCATTAACTGATCATTATCAAACTCAAAACAAAGTGTATCACGAAGTTAACGTCTCAATCATTAATCAATTTAGAAAATTTTCTGTAATTTCGAAATAAGATAAAAAAAGTGTACTAAAAAATTCTAAAATTCTTGTTAGGAAAATGTTTTAGAGATGTAGAAGAACATGTAGAAGGCTCGAAGAAAAATTTTGCAATTTGTAAGAGAACTTCCTAAAAAACTATTTGACAACTGAAAAATTTTATAATCTAGAGAAGAAAATGCTGTATGAGTTTAGAAATCTGGAATGAATATAATTAAGAATATCTACACTTCTTAAGAATAAATTTTTACAATTTAACAGAAAAATTCTTAAAAAGTTCTCAAAAAATGATCGTAAAGCTGCTTAAACATTCTAATGAGATAAAACAAAATATACTAGTAAATTCTGAAAACTTGATGAGAAAATTATAAAAATCCAGAGAATCATCGAAGAAAATTTCGCAATTTTTAAGATTTATAAGAGAAATTATTTAAAAATTTGAGATCAAAAGAAAAATTTGCTATAAAATTCTATAAAACTAAAAAATGTCTAAAGTTCTTGAGAAAATTGTGTGCAATTTGGAAGAGAAATTACTTTAAAATTCTCGAAATTAAAGGATCCTATAACATAAAATAAAAAATTCTGGAAAATTAAACAAAAAATCTTATTTAGATAATGTTGAAAAATTTAAAAAATATAGAGGAAATTCTAGAACCCTCGAATTTTTTTTTTAGCAATTTAAAAGAGAACTTTCTGGAAACTTTTGGACAAATTGGAAGACAAATTACTTGAAAATACTAAAATATAAATGTAAAAAAATGCTAAAAAGTTTAAAAATCTGAAAACATATTTGGAAAGAACTATTCAGAAAAATTCCCTCAATTTCCATAAAGATAAGATAAGATAAGCTGGAAAATTCTAGAAATCTAGAGGAATTTTTAGTGAGCACGAAATAATTTCGAAGGATATTTTATATTTAGTTGAGTAAAATTTCTAAAAAATCGATAAAATATTCTGCAAATACTATAATCCTTAATGAAAAATGATAGTAAAATCTCAAAACCTACGGAAAAAGCCAGAATCCTCAAAATAAAATTCTTGCAATTTGAAAGAGAACTTCCTGGATAAATTGGAGAAGAAATTACTGAAACATTTTAAAATTGTGAGCAGAATTTGCTATAAATTTCTTTGAATTAAGAAGAGATTTTTCCTGTAAAATTATATTATTATTGGAAAAATAATTCCAAGAAAATTTTAAATTCCGTAAAATTTTTGAAATGTTAAAGAATCTTCCAGCAACTTGGAAGATTCCGAAAAAGTAAAACAAAATTGCCACAAAATCTAAAGAAATCATGATAAAAAATGCTAGAAGATTCTAGAAATCTAGAGGAAAATCTAATAAACGTAGAGTTCTCTTTTTGAATAAATCTTCTAAAAAAATTCTCGACAAGTTTGAAGTGACATTACTGAAAAATTTTAAGTATGGAGAAGAAATTGTTCTAAAATTTTAGAAACTTGAAAATTAAATTATAAAAAATTAGAAAAATAGTTCCTGATAAATTCTTGAAAAATAAAAGTAAGGTTGCTTAAAATTTAGGATACGATAATAGTAATAAACAAATTAGGCTAAAATAACTTTAAAAAGACTTAATGCCTAAATTCTAGAAATATCATTAATATTCTTAGAATCTCACCATTTTAAAGAAAAAATTAAAATATCAATTATTTTGAGAACACTATTTCTTGGCTAAATTACTTCGTTTTACATATTTACAATGTTTTTTCTAACGGTTTTTCAAACAAATTTCACAGTATTTTTCAATATTTAATAAATAATTAAATTTAGAAAATTTTTCATCCATCAATTTTGTATATTTTGTTTTATCTTATTATAATTACGATCATTTTTTTGGGAACATTTTAATATCCGTTAAATTAAAAATTAAAATTCTCATGAAGTATTTTTAATTATTTACATTCCAGATTTCTAAACTTTTTTTTACAGCAATTTCTTCTTTAGATTTAAGAATTTTCCAGTAACTGCTTTTCATTTATCACGGGGTTTCTTAAAGAAGTTCTCTTATAAATTGAAGAAATTTCCTTTCTTCATCGATATTTCTAGAACTTTTTCTTAACAAGATTAGGATTTTTTAGTATATTTTATTTTATTTTATAATCATTTTTTAGCAACTCTACTTATATTTTTCAAAGAATTACAAATTTTCTTAAACTTAACTCCAGATTTCTAGAAATTTACAGCAATTTCTGCATTAGATTTTAACATATTGGAGAAGAAATTCATTTTTTCAAAGTTTGGAAGAATGTTCTTAAAATATTCTCCAATTCCCTTAAGATTTTTATATGTTTTTCATCAAGTTTTTATAATTTTCAAGTATATCTTGGTTTATCGTATCAGATTACTTTTCAGGAATTTTCCTTCTAAATCTCTGAATCTAAATATTTATATTAATTTGATTTTCAGATTTCTAAAATTTTACCGCCATTTCTTTTCTAAACTTTATGGTTTTCCAGTAACTTCTACAAATTTTATGAAAGAACGTCAGCTTTTTAAAAGTTCTACATTTCTAGAATTTTCCAACATTTTCTCGTTAAGATTTTTAGAATCTTGTTTTATCTTACTAGAATTTTGCAGTAAGTTTACTTTTATTTTTTTGAGAAGATTTCAGGAGTTTCTCTTTCAAATTACGTGATTCTAATGTTTATAGATTTATTTTTTACATATATTTTAGAATTTTTAATAAATTGTCTTTAACTTCGAGATTTTTTCGAGGAACTATTCAAATTCCAAATTTTTTTTATTCTTAAAATATCTAAAAATTTTCAACTCTCATCCAATTTATTTAGAATTTTCTAGCTTGTCTTTCTATATCGAATCGGAAATTTCTAGCAAGGGTACCTTAATTGAACAACATTATTCTTCAAAATCGTAAGAATTTTTTCTTAAAAATTCTAAATATTTTTCAGATTTTTGGAATTTTACAGCGATTTTATAATTTTCAGGTAATTTATTTTCAAATTGATCTAAAAGTTCACTTTCAAATTAGATTCTAAAATTTCGTTTCTTTTAAAAATTTTCCAGAATATCTTATTTTGTCTTATAGGATTTTTTCAGCAAATTTACCCTTAATTTTTAGAGAATTTTTACGGAATTTCTCTTCTAATACTTTTTCCAAAATTTTTCAGGATTTCTTTTTAATTACAAGAAATATTTTTCAAGATTTTTTAGTTATTTAGTTTTTCTTTAGATTTTCATTTTCAATTTGTCGAGAGTTTTTAGGAAATTCTTTTACAACTTGTGAGAAGTTTCTTCGAGGTTTCTAAAAGTTTCTTAAAATTTTCTATCTTATTTTATCTTATCAGAATTTTTTATTAACTTTACCTTTAATTTTTGAGTTTTAAGGAATATCTCTTTCGATAATTTTTCAATTTTTCAGGAAATTCTTTTACAAAATGTGAAAAATTTCTTTGAAACTTCTAAAATTTCCAGAATTTTCATCGAGACTAAAATTTTAAGCGTATCTAAAGTTTGCAGCAACCCTTCCAAATTGCAAGATGTAATATATTATGTGGTCTTAGATAAATACAGCTCTTTATTATTATTATTATTATTTTTATTTCTCCAATTAAATAGATATATTTCAGATTTCTGAATTTTTTTGCATTTTCTTTTTTTAAGGTTGACATTTTAGAATTTCTTTTCCAATTTGTCGAGAACATTTTGGGCCCTCTTGCAAAATGTAAGAATTTTCTTTGAGGCTCCTAGAATTTATTTTAGATTTCTAGAATTTTTCAAAATTTATGTTACCAAAATTTTCACCAAAACAGCAAAATAAAAATATTAACAGATTTCTCGACGTTCTTAAAGAATTTATGAATACAATATTTAATTTCAACTTATAGACTTTTTACAGGAACTTTTATTTTTTGAAAATTTTTGATTTACATCTCTTCTAATTTGAAGTAAATTTTCTTAATAGGTTTTTAGGTATTTCTCAGTTTAATAGAAATTTCAGCAATTTATAGGATTTGAAAGTAATTTCTTTTTCGATTTGTACAAATTTTTTAGGGAGTTTTCGTCAGGTTTCTAGAATTTACGATTTTCTTATCAAAATGTTGAAATTTTTTCAACATACTTTATTTTCTTTTATCAGATTTTTTGCAGCACATCTTTCAAAAAAAAAAATTTTAATTTCCATTCCAAATTGCACAAATTTTGTTCTCAAAAACTCTAGATAATTTTTTTATTTTGCAATAACTTTACCTTTTTTAATGTTTCCAGGAATATCTCTTAAAATTACCAATAAATTTGCAGAAAGTTTTTCTAGATTTATATTTCTAGTATTCAAGCATATTTGCTTTTGTTTTATCCGAATTTTATCTTTATATTTTGAGAACTTTCAAAGAATTTTCATTCCAAATTGCATTAATTTTTTCTTTCGGATCTTTAAAATTCTTAAAAGTTGCTCTTTAGATTTATAATTTAGAGTTTTATAATGATTTCTATTCCAGTTTGCCGAAAATATTTTATTTTCAGGATCTGAGAAGTTTCAACTAAGATTATAAGAATATCTTAGTGTAACGATTTATTTTAGCAACCTCATCATTAGATTTAAATTTTTTCGGGAATAACTTTTCTAGATTACCGTTATTTTGTCAGAAAGTTCTCCTACAAAACGTATGCATTTTTTTGCGAACTTTCTAAAAATTCCTCTAGAGTTTTAATCAAGATTTTAGAATTTTCCATTAAAACTGGTTTAATTTTATCCGAATTTTAAAGGTTTCCAGAATAGAATAGAATCTTTTATCTTACATCACTTTTTTTAGATTAATATTTTAGAATTGTCAAATTGTTTCTTTTCTAATTTGTCAAGAAAATTCCAGGTCCAGATTCAGGATGTAAGAATTTTCTTTAAGGTTTTTAGAATATTCTTTTTCAGTATTTATTTTTTTAGTACTTTCTTCATTCTGAAAAAACTGTTTTACTTAAGATTTATAAATTTTCTTGAAGCAATATCAAGTTTTTAGAATATTACAGTATTGTCCTGTTAACAATTTTATCTTTATTTTTTGAGCACTTTTCAAGTTTTTTTTTTCTAAATTGCAAAATTATTTTCTCAATAATTCTAGATATTTTTATTTATTTGGTTTCCAGATTTCTAAAATTTGACGGCCATTTTATCTCTATAATAAAAAAAATTCTTTCAATTTGTCGAGAGTTTTTAAACATTCTTTTACAAACTGCAAGAAGTTTGTATATTTCTAAAAAATTGTGTCTGTTTCTTATAAAGGCTTTTAGAATTTTCTAATATATCTTGTTTTATCTTACAGGCATTTTTGAATAACATTACATTACTTTTTTTTTATTTTCAAGGAATTTCAGTTCAGAATTTTTGTCTTAAGAATTCTAGATATTTTCCAAATTTCTATAATTTTACAGGAAATTCTTTTCTAGATTTAATTTTTTTTCAGAAGTTTCTCTTCCCATTTTCTTTTAAATTGCGAAAATTTTCATCAAACATTCTCTAGTTTCCTCAAGATTTTTATTGTTTTTTCCTCAAGTTTTTAGAATTTTCATTTTATCAATTTTTTAGTCGCCAGGATTTTTTTTCTTTCTTTTCAAATTGCAAGAGTTTTATCTGAATAATTAGAGTTCACTGTATATTTTCTGTACGTACATATAGCACATAAAAAGTATACTTAGAAGAAAGTTAACTCTAACTTGTATTATTTAATGTTTATACGTTGATTACCAGCGCATCCACCAAATATAAACTAGTTCACACTTAGTATATGGTGGATGCGCCGGGCATTTCATATCTAAAAATTTTAGCATTTTCTTACTGTTGTAAATTTAAATACAAATAGTTTGAATTATAATAAAAACAAATTAAATTTCATATTCTTAATCACTGTCAACAACTAACAGCCTTCAATATTCAGTTATAAAATTTAATTTGTCAAAGAAACAGATGAAATCATTTACTTAAATAACAGGCTAAAATGAGTCTTAATAATATCGTTGATTCCTGAGGCATCTACATCGTTATACATGTTAATATATAATAATAATACTTAAAACTGGATTCAGTTATACAGGCAAAGTTTTAAGTATTAATAATGTTTATTACTTTAATTTTATAATCTAAAATGTAATGCATTTTACTATTTCTTATTATTGTTGTTGTGTACATGTTTATTTCAGTGTGGTAATAATATTAACTATGGTTTATCTATGTTGGTATAAACATGACATAAAAGCTGTATAAATCATCTGCATGTACAAATGTAGCATCCCCTAAAACAAACGTCATGTGTGGTTGGCAGGATCTAAATTTAAAATGTTAAAATCAATGTTTAACACCCCATTAGCAAAAGAAAATATTATAATAGAGTCATTAAACCCTTATGCAAATGCGCGACAAATTTGATAACATGCAAATTGTGGCGTCGAAATTTATGTCGCAAGGTTTATACGGCTGTGCGGGAGCATTAATTATAAATCAGGGAAGTGAGTGTGTCGAATTAGGATATTACAAAGAGATTAGTTTATATTTTATGCCGGAGGAAACAAACGTGGGGGGGGGATGGGCTGTGCGCGGCACATTTATCAAAGTTCACAACTTCCCCCACGAAAATTCTCACGGCACGAGGGAAACTTCGCCGGAGTTATGTTTGATATGAGGCCACGGCGGGTACACTCAGGAGGCAACACCTGTCCAGGAATTTGCTATGCTGCCGGCAAACGAGCAACGCAAAATCCCCAAGCTGGATTGCGGCCGCGGCGGACGCATATTTTATTCCTTGAAAAAATTTACGGTAAAAATTCATCCACTGAAAAATTTATTGGATAACTGTATTTGTTTTACATACATTTACTATACTAAAATTTAATTCATCGTTAAATATTATTAGTTTAAATTATAAAGATATATAGATATGAGAAAATCAAGAAATCAATCTGTGTGTAATAAATGGTGGATGCGCCGGGTTGCAATAATATTAAATTTATTCTGGTTTCATGTTGAACGATAGACTCTCGCAAATTAAAGTCGTTACTCCTCCATCCGGCATTAAGATACTTTTAACATTATTGGAATACACAATTATGCATTCAGACGAAACATTTCCATCTATAGAAAATATGCAGCGAGTTTGTATCATTTCATATTACGAAGTGCGCATACATATTTACGAGTATCGCCCTACATTCCATCCCTCGGTTACCGATTGCATTTTGTTTATTTTTTAGTTGCATTTCGTCAACTTCCTTTGCCTAGCTACGTGCATTTTCCAGTTTACTGACTGTACGCCGTTCCAGTCACCGCCTACGTATGAATTACATTGCAGTTTACAAATTGAACATTCCATATCCAATTTATTTTTTTTAAATAAATCATACAATAAAATATTATATACTTACACAAATAACACATGGCCGAAGGATCACGTGGTCAATAGCCTAACACTACTACTATTATTACTACTAGTATATACCTTTCTAAAGATTTAACCTTGTTAGTAAAATTCTATCTTAACAAGAATTATTATTATTGAATAAATTACCTGGTTCGACTTCACCGTCTTCAATGTAATAACCAGTGCCATTGAACGGGGGTTCGTTGAGGGTGGGTACGGTTTTATTTGTGAAGGTGGGCGTCGAGCCGGGTATGAATCGGTACTGTTTGGGTGGAAGGGTGGAATTTGTCGGCAGGAAGGGCACCCTCGCCGGTGTCGTTGGCGTCACTGGAGCGTCGGTCGTATTCATGACTTGGCCAGATCATGAAAGTATGATGATGTTTTTAACCACCTGAAACAAGACATTAAATATTTATCAATACAACCAATAAATAAACAACTATAGATTTATTATACGCACTACTTCAAAACAACAATTTTTATTTTTTTTTCTCGAAAGTTAAGAATTTTATAAAAAACATGTTCAAATAAAGCTTGTTCAGTTTTTTATTCCTTTTATCTTTTGTTTGGAGCGTTTGTTAAATTTTTTATATTTAGAGAAATATCACCAAAAAACTAAAAAACATCTCGAGTTAACATCCATTTCCGGTTAATGAATGTTTACCAAAAGCTTTTCAGTTCCAGTTTTTAACGATAAAACCTTAAGTTTACAGTTTCATCTCAATAGGATGAAAGCTATCAAATGAATAAATGTATATATTTCTGTTAAATAAACTAATAAATGATTAAATGTACTTCAAACTGTTTGTGAGTGAGAAATTATGAATAAGAAATGAATTTCATTAAAATTAATTAACAAAGGCAATTAAATAATCTAACATTTATAATCAACTGCAGACACGTGTTTCGATCTCTCGATCTCTTCAGTGCAGCTTTATTATAAAATTGATTTTAAATACAAATTTTCGAATGCAAATCAAGTGTTTGTAGTTTATGTACGAATAATATAGTAAGTAAGTAAGTAATTATTTATTTGCATTTACAAAACATACATAAAATATACATAGAGTATTATACATTCGTAATGTAAAACGTCAAAAGGAAATGAAGTACATCAAATAAACTATCTAGGCTCTAAAATTTATGATTATAAAACTCGTTCATAGAATATGGTTCTAAATCACATAAAACATTGAACAATGTGTGTTTTAATTTATTGTTGGTGCTACTATTTTTATATCCACTGAAAGATGATTGTATAATTTAATACAGGTATAAAAGCTGCCACGTTTAAATTTATTTAACCTATGTTGTGGTAGGTTGAATATTTGGCCGTGTCATCATATCTAGTTGAGTGAAATACTTTATCAAAATACAATTTGTTCTTCCACAAAAATTTTATACATTCATAAATGTATAGACCGTAAAGTGTCAAAATTCTTGCCTTTTTGAAGACACCTCTACATGTCTCAGAGTATTTCAATTTAAGTAAAATTCTTAGGGATTTCTTCTGTGTTTTGAAAACTTTATCTACATACGAGGAACCTCCCCAAAGTCCATATCTCATACGTGACTCAATATTTGCAAAGTACAATATTTTACCAATATTGGTATTACATTGCCTTAACAGAATTCTTATCCATAAGTTTTTTATTACAGAGCTTGTTAATGTATTCTGAATATGTTAAAGTTTCATCTAACAGAATCCCTAAACATTTTGCGTGTTTTGTTAAATTATATGAAACTGAATTTAATATTATTTTGTCTGGAGTTAATAATGACTGATTAGTTTTAAATAGCATACAGGAGGTTTTAGATTTGTTTAGAATTAATTTATTATCCTTAAACCATGTTTCAACCGAATGCATACTGATGTTACCCGTATTAATTATGTCCATAAATGTCGAACCTTCTATTAATAAATTCGTGTCATCTGCATAATTTATTATATTACAATTTTGTGGTAAATTTTGACAGATATCATTTATAAAAACTACTGTTCATTTTTGAGGGCCTAATATACTTCCCTGCGGTATACCTTTAGTTGCGGTTAACGGTTTTGATTGGGTTATGGCACCAGAGGTGGGATGTTTTTTTTGAGTATGGTGAGTTCTATTTTCCAAATAAGATTGTATTAGTTTGTATGCCACTCCTCGTACACCATAACGATATAGCTTTGTTAATAATATGGTGTGATCTATTACGTCAAAAGCCTTTGACAGATCTAAAAATATGCCACATGTTAAACTATTGGCTTCCATATTATTTAATACACAATTAGTTAATTCAAAGAGCGCGGTTTCAGTACTCTTATTTTTAAGAAAACCATGTTGTCTAGGGGAAAGTGGTTTATATTTCTTAAAGAAATTTAGTAATCTCACATAAATATTCTTTTCAAAAATCTTATCAGGTGGTTGGCATATGTGGATGCTGGACGAAGGACATTCTTTCATTGAAGAATTCAAAATTTTACACCAAGAAAGAAAAAGCAAGAAACTAGACTTACTAGAGAACCTAGAAATTAATAAAAGAAAAAACACAGGCCTTCTGCTAAACGATCAAACGGACATCAATCGGTCACCACTACTTAACATCAATCTCTTAAAGAATAATACCCCAACCCCCCACAGCAATTACTATATAAACCTGTCACAAACTTTTATTGTTACCATTTCTTCGCCCGAAGTAGCCACAGTGTGGTGAAACAATTGTTGGGCTTTCAAAAAAGCAATAACAAAGTGTTTTGAAAATTTAAGTGTTTTACTTCAACAACTAAACAAGTGAATATGAATTTTCAACATATAACAGCCTCATCAGTTAATATATTAAAATAATATTTATGTAGGATGAGTGAGTTGCCACTATCTCACCTCACAATCACTACAACATCCTCTAACATTTACCTGAATAATTAATTAATTAAGTTCGAAATGATTCACATTTTTAAAATTTATATTTTATTTTATAAATCAATTAAAATTTGCAACCTCTCGTTTAAAACAATTATTGGATAATTAACTAAACACTTCTTAATGCTGTTTTAGTTGGAGGGTGTAATAGTGGCCACCCACCCACCCTACATATATATTTTTTCATCAACTAGAATGGGGATTTTGTTTTAAAAACATTTCATTAAATTTTGTTTGTATTTTTCGGAAACTAAACGACTGTTTGTGGTTTGTGTACAAAGTTATATGTAGGGTGGGTGGGTGTCCACTATCACACACTCTAATCAAAACAACGTCAGCAAGAATTTAATTTAATTAATTTAATTAGCTCATCGAAATGAGAATGTTTAAAATCAATAATGTATAAAATATATTTTTTTAAACTTCAATCAATTCCCAATTTAATTAATGGATTATTTAAATTAAGGATATAAGATGTTGTACTGATTGGAGGATGTTAATCAAGAATGAATAGTTTGTTTGCCAAAATATATGTAGGGTGGTTGGGTGGCCTCTATCCTATCCTCTAATCAAAACACATTAGCGAGGGTCTGATTTTCCAATTCAATTATTTTACCCTAAATAATAGCGTTTAAAATTAATAATTTATAAAATGAATTATTAACTTTAGACTGTAAACCATTCTTAATTTATTTAATTTATTTTCCAGGCAAATGTTGTATTGATTAAAAGGTGTGTTAGAGGCCATTCACCCACCCTACATATTTTTTTTTTATTAATTACAATGGTGGATACATTTTAAAGAAAATTTCATAAAATTCTGTAGAATATTTGGCAATAAAACGACTGTCCGTAGCTTTTGTACAAAATGTTATGTAGGGTGGGTGGGTGTCCACTATCATACCATTGAACCAAATAATATTAACGAGGGTTTCATCTAAAATCCAATTATTTTAACTTGAACGAAAGGTTTGAATTTATAAATATTTATAAAATGAAATATTCAAAATATAAATTATTAATCATTCTTGATTTAACTAATTGATTATTGAGATAAAGGGATGTTGTGGTGATTGGAAAGTATAATAGAGGACACCCACCCATCCTACATATTTATTCGTCTTTAATAAAATTTTGTTTGTGTTTTACACACCCTCCAATCAGTACAACATCTTCTAGTTTTTATTTAAATAATTCATAAATTAAATTGAGAATTGCTCGATGTTTTAAAAAGTTATTAAGTTATTTTATACATTATTGATTTTAAACATTTTCATTGCGATGATATAATCAAATTTTAAATTAAATTATCGCTACTATTGTTTGGTTGGAGAATGTAATAGCGTCTACACATCAACTGTACATATATTTTTGCACATACAGATGTTTTGTTTCTAAAATTTTAATAAAAATTTAATGCAATGTTTCTCAAAACAAAATCACCATTGTAGTTGATAAAAAGAATATTTGTAGGGTGGGTGGATGGTCACTATCACACCCTCTAATCAGTACAAGATTAGCGAATGTTTAATTAATTATCTAATAATTGTTCTAAACGAGAAATTACAAATTTTAATTGACTTATAAAATAAAATATAATTTTTTTAAATCGTGAATCATTCCTAAATTAATTAATTAATTAGGTAAATATTAGAGTATGTTATAGTGATTGTGAGGTGGGATAGTGACCACTGATCCATCCTACATATATATTATTATTTATAAAATACAATGGTGAATTCATTTTGGGGAACATTTCATAAAAGTACTTTCCCTATATTTTATTCGAAAACTATGAGGTTTACGGAAAAAGGCCATTCTTAATAATTTTCTACAATTGTTTGTTATATAGATTTTATGTAACTCCAATAGTTTATTAGCAATTGGCAAAAAAAAAATCAAAATTTTCAATATTAATTTTTTTCTCGAAAGTTAAGAATGTTATGAAAAACATATTTGTATAAAACTTGTTCATTTTTCCATTCCCTTTAACTTTTGTTTAAATATTTTTGTAATATTTTGCATATTAAAAAAAAAATATCAGGAAAAAATAAAAATCGAACTCGAGTAAACATCCACTTCCGGTTTTTGAATGTTCACCAAAAGCTTTTTAGTTCCAGATTTTAACGATAAAACCTTAAGTTTAAAGTTTTATCTCAATCGGATCAGTCGTTTTTGAGATACAGCGTCCACAGACATTTTCACGCACGAAAACAATACTTCCCCTATATATACTATATAGGGAAAGTAAAAAATATAATTTTATACAAACGAAGTGTTTTATTTATTATTGAAGCATGTATAACGAATTAAATTAAATTTAGTTATTAATTAATAAAATAATCTTATTTTTTTTTTTAGTTTTAAGTGAATATAATTCACCACGTGGAAATGTTAAAACGTAATGGATGATAAAAAGCTATTGAGCGTGAGGCATCGATCATTTTCACAGAGCGAGGTGGCATCGCGTCGTCAGTCCGTGGAGCAGCAGCCGCCACAGCCACCCCCTTCACCCCACACCTAACCCCCTAGAGGCGAAAGTGCCTCCATCAAGGCCTAATCGGAACGTTTAGTCCCTCGCCGCTCCCTAAAATGGAAATTTCGACGGTCTATGAAATTTTTGACGCGATAAGACTATCGACGGCCGCCCTAATTGCCCCGTAAAGATTTATCGAATATCGGATAGGTTACAGGGGGGCTAGGACGGTTATTATGAGATTTCCTTTAATAAAGCTTTACATCAAACACATCCCACTATAAATTAACTATCGTATTTTGAATTATTTATAATTGCCTATACGAAATTTAAAAAAGCAAAACGTTTATTGTATGAAGTGCCCGGCGCATCCACCAAATACGAAGTGGGAATAAGTTTATAATGTTTGTATCATCTGCAATTAAAAATATGTCAGGATTATCTAGATACGTATGAAAGTCACTAATATATATTTAAAACAATAATGGCCAAAAAACAGAGCCTTGTGGTACACCATGTTTTATAGAAAAGCATTTCGATGTACTACTTCGGACATAAATCTGTTGTCTACGGTTTAGTAGATACGACTCTATAAGATTACAACTGGTCGTTTCAAAATTATATTTGTGTAATTTCTCAATTAACAGAGCATGCTGTACCCAGTGAAAAGCTTTGCTTAAGTCTAAAAAGCAAAGGAATATTGACATTCTTCAAAGCAAAGTAATGTTTTATCGATAAATGCTTGGATAGTTAAAGTTGCAGACCAATTCTTGCGAAATCCGTATTGTTGGTTGCTAAAAAACTTTTCATGTTCAAAGACATCAGATATTTGTTTATTCATCACTTTTTCAATAATTTTGGCGTCTACTGGAATTGGCATTATTGGTCTGTAATTGTCAATTAAGTCAATTTACTTTTGCTTTATGTGAGCGCATAGTTTGATGTATTGTTTCTATGGATTAGGTGGACTCATTATATTATTATCTATAATTTTACCTATAAAGTAGTCTGCCATAAATCCTTATAGGGGAGAACCCATTGGTAAACCATCTTTCTACTGATATATTTTCATTAAATTGAGAAAAGTTTTGTTGTGTTATATGTGTAATTAGGCTTATAATGTGTTCTATTTCAGTGTTGCTTATGTGTTTAGATTTTAGTAGTCCAATTGATTTTGTAGTTGGTATGTTAGTACATAGGTATTGTGGTATTTGTAATAACTATTAGGGTAAGTGGGTGGCCTCTATCCCACCCTCCAATCAGTAAAACATCATCAAAAATTATTTGAAAAATTTGTACGAATACATCTCTAAAAAATTCAATTATTTTGTGTTTATTTATATTTCACAACTTTTATTTAAAACCCTCGCTTATGTTTTACTAATTGGAGGGTAGGATAGAGGCAACCCACCCACCCTACATATACATGATAACAATAATTACCAATCGTTGATGATTTTGCTGCTAAAAACATTAAAACATTTATGTATTAAAAAAAATAAAGAAAATCAAAATTTATGTTTAAATATAAATTATTTTCTATAGATAATCTTATCTAGTTTTGATTTAAAGTATGCCCACCCATCATGCATCAAATTTTCTAATTTTACTCACTAAAAAAATTACCTTTTTAATTTCTTTTTTATTTAAAAGGTTTTGTAATTAATTTTATTGGAAACCGAGAGGCGATCAGTAATTAAAATTTATATGTATATGTAGGGTGGGTGGGTGGCCTCTATCCCATCCTCCAATCAGTAAAACATCATCAAATATTATTTGTAAAATTTGTATGAATGAATCTCTACAAATTGCAATTATTTTATGTTTACTTATATTTTAAACTTTTAATTAAAACCCTCGCTTATGTTTTACTGATTGGAGGGTAGGATAGAGGCCACCCACCCGCCCTACATATACATGATAACATAAATTACTGATTGTTGATGATTTTGCTGCTAAAAAGAATAAAACTCTCTTTGTAATCAAAAATAAAACAAAATCAAAATTTAGGTTTAAATATAAATCACTTTCCATAGGTAATCTTATAATTTAGATTTAAAGTCAGCCCACCCATCACGCATCAATTTTTATCAATTTACTCACTAAAAAATATTACCATTTTAATTTCTTTTTTATTCAAAAAGTTTTGTAATTAATTTTATTAGAAACCGCCAGGCGATAACGAATTAATGTTTATATGTATATGTAGGGTGGGTGGGTGGCCTCTATCCAACCCTACAATTAGTAAAACATCATCAAAAATTATTTGAAAAATTTGTATGTATACATCTCTAAAAAATTCAATTATTTTGTGTTTATTTATATTTCACAACTTATATTTAAAACCCTCGCTTATGTTTTACTAATTGGAGGGTAGGATAGAGGCCACCCACCCACCCTACATATACATGATAACATTAATTACCAATCGTTGATGATTTTGCTGCTAAAAACATTCAAACATTTATATATTAAAAAAAAAAATAGAGAAAATCAAAATTTATGTTTAAATATAAATTATTTTCTATTGATAATCTTATCTAGTTTTGATTTAAAGTATGCCCACCCATCATACATCAAATTTTCTTATTTTGCTCACTAAGAAAATTTACCTATTTAATTTCTTTTTTATTCAAAAAGTTTTGTAATTAATTTTATTGGAAACCGAGAGGCGATCAGTAATTAAAATTTATATGTATATGTAGGGTGGGTGGGTGGCCTCTATCCCACCCTCCAATCAGTAAAACATCATCAAATATTATTTGTAAAATTTGTATAATTGAATCTCTACAAATTGCAATTATTTTATGTTTATTTATATTTTAAACTTTTAATTAAAACCCTCGCTTATGTTTTACTGATTGGAGGGTAGGATAGAGGCCACCCACCCGCCCTACATATACATGATAACATAAATTACTGATTGTTGATGATTTTGCTGCTAAAAAGAATAAAACTCTCTTTGTAATCAAAAATAAAACAAAATCAAAATTTAGGTTTAAATATAAATCAAATTCCATAGGTAATCTTATAATTTAGATTTAAAGTCAGCCCACCCATCACGCATCAATTTTTATCAATTTACTCACTAAAAAATATTACCATTTTAATTTCTTTTTTATTCAAAAAGTTTTGTAATTAATTTTATTAGAAACCGCCAGGCGATAACGAATTAATGTTTATATGTATATGTAGGGTGGGTGGGTGGCCTCTATCCCACCCTACAATTAGTAAAACATCATCAAAAATTATTTGAAAAATTTGTATGTATACATCTCTAAAAAATTCAATTATTTTGTGTTTATTTATATTTCACAACTTTTATTTAAAACCCTCGCTTATGTTTTACTCATTGGAGGGTAGGATAGAGGCCACCCACCCATCCTACATATACATGATAACATTAATTACCAATCGTTGATGATTTTGCTGCTAAAAACATTCAAACATTTATGTATTAAAAAAATAAAGAAAATCAAAATTTATGTTTAAATATAAATTATTTTCTCTGGATAATCTTATCTAGTTTTAATTTAAAGTATGCCCACCCATCATACATCAAATTTTCTTATTTTACTCACTAAAAAATGTACCTTTTTAATTTCTTTTTTATTCAAAAAGTTTTGTAATTAATTTTATTGGAAACCGAGAGGCGATCAGTAATTAAAATTTATATGTATATGTAGGGTGGGTGGGTGGCCTCTATCCCACCCTCCAATCAGTAAAACATCATCAAATATTATTTGTAAAATTTGTATAATTGAATCTCTACAAATTGCAATTATTTTATGTTTATTTATATTTTAAACTTTTAATTAAAACACTCGCTTATGTTTTACTCATTGGAGGGTGGGATCGAGGCCACCCTCCCACCCTACATATGCATGGTAACATTAATTGCTAATCGTTGATGATTTTGCTGCAAAAATCAAGCAAACCCTTTATGTAATAAAAAATGAAACAAAATCAAAATATAAACGAATTTCTATAGTTAATCTTATGTAATTTAGATTTAAAGTTTGTCCCACCCATCATGCATCAAATTTTTACTAATTTACTCACTAAAAATTTCACCTTTTTAATTCCTTTTTTAATCAAAGAGTTTTGTAATCATGTTTATTTCAAACCGCGAAACTATCTGTAATTGAAATTTATATGTATGTGTAGGGTAGGTGGGTGTCCACTATCTCTATTCTATATATGCACCCTCCAAATAAACGAGGGTTTTAATTAAAAGTTGTAAAATGTAAATATACATAACAGTATTGCAAATATTAATAGATTTATTCAAACAAATTTTTCAAATAATTTTTGATGATGTTTTACTGATTGCATTTTTTAATTGATGCAATTATGCATATTTTTTTATGGTGATTTCCTAAGTGTAAGGTCGGGTAGAGGATTTTAGAATCCCCGAGAAAATGTTTGAAAAAATTCTAGAACCCTTGAATAATCTAATAATAATTTTAGAACATTAAAAATTTTGATGATTCTAGAATTAAAATTATTACAAAATTCTATAATACTCGAAATAAAGCCTAGAAAATTTTACATACAATAAGAAAAATTAAAAAATAAAACGTTTTGATTATCAAAAAAAATTTTTATAAATTTTAAAACTCTCGACAAAATTTCTAGGAATGTAGATTAAAACTTTAAAAATTTTAGAACGTTTGAAAATGCCGATAAGAAAAAGCAAGTAAGACAAGAAACTCTGCAAAATTTAAGAGTCTGAAAGCAACAATTGTTTCGCCACACAGTGGCTTCATCAGGCGAACAAAATAGGGGAGGGGTAATGTCGAGGTCCAAACAAATTACAATTTTTGATTTTCCTAATATAAATGTAAGATACTATATATATGCAATAATAATTGTATTAAATAAATGTATTGTTTTTCGACGTTATTGACTTCTAGTTGATCATTTAACAGAATACTGCGTTTGTTATATTTATTTATTTCCATTGATTCTAATTGATTGAGTTTGAGGCCTATATATTGTCTGTGTAATATTTTGAAATTGTCATTAAATGAATGTCCGTATTCTGTTAAATGATCAGCGTGGGTTGAGTTGGATTTTCCCTGAATGAAACAATTTTTATGTTCTTTTATTCGTTGCTCGAAATTTCTGCCAGTTTGGCCAACGTACACTTTTGGACAATCTCCACAACTTAATAGATACACTCCTGATTCTTTATTTTTATTTATTTTATCATTCGAATTATTTATAAACTTGGATAGGGAGTTATTAGTTCTAAAGGATGTGGTTATATTAAGGTTTTTTAGGATTTTCGCGATATCTTCTGATGATTTTCCTAGGTAAACTATTGATGCATAAGGATTCTGAGGTTTATTTTGAGGTTAGTGAAATAATTTATTGTTGTTTTTTGTGCAGTAGGTTTTTGATAGAGGAGATTGGGAAGCCAATGTTTTCAGCGATTTTGTAAATTCTGTTTAGTTCTATATTAAAATTATTTTTTGATATGGGGGTGTTAATAATTAAAGTACAGGACATGTGAACAAAATATTTGGTTTCTATTTAAGTGCAAAAACTTGGGAGTGATACCAAAGTACATTTCGATTCGCGTTAACAACAAATCAAGAGCTGCAATAAAAGCTGTTCAATGTGCCGAAAGAACATGGTTACGAGAAGACTTCGAGAAAATGTTAGCCACTAGAGATGTACTCTCAACTTACATCAAGGTACTCCACTCGGAATTATCATATAAACTACACAACGTTGAATTCAATTGTCTATATGAATCTATTAAACAACGAATTAACCCAATCATCCATAAAAAGTACCTGACACAAAATCAAAAGATCAAACGCCTCATCGAATATAAAATTTAACCCATTACACCCACTTGCCCACTGCTAATAAACTATAAGATTTGCATGAAATTTATATAACAAGTAATTGTAAAGAATTCAAAATTGAGCAAATTATTAGGAATAGCCTTTTTGCGTAAATCTCATAGTATTCGAGAAAAATGTAATGAAAATACTATGATGGCCATATTACCATTTCTTTACATTTAACAACTTTGAATTAAAACCTTCGCTTATATTTTACTGATTATAGGGTGTGATAGAGGCCACACATACATATACATAGTAACTTTAATTGCTTATCGTTGATGATTTTGCTGCTATAAACAATCAAACTCTTTTGGTAAAAAAAATAAAACAAAATCAAAATATAAATGACCTTCTATAACTAATTTAATTTAATTTAGATTTAACGTCTGCCCGTCCATTTATGAATAAACGTTTTGTTTAATTTACTCCCTTAAAAATTTTACCTTTTGAATTTTCATTTTATTGAAAAAGTTTTGTAATTAATTTTATTCCAAACCGCGAGACGATCAGTAATTGAAATTTATGTGTATATGTAGGGTGGGTGGGTGGCCTCTATCCCACCCTCCAATCAGTAAAACATCAACAAAAAATATTTGAAAATTTTGTATGGATACATCTCTAAAAATTATTTTGTTTATTTATATTTTACAACGTTTAATTAAAACCCTCGCTTATGTTTTACTGATTGAAGGGTGAGATAGAAGCCACCCACCCACCCTACATATACATGATAACTTTAAATACTAATTGTTGATGAT
Source organism: Ontholestes murinus (assembly GCA_963969525.1). Lineage (NCBI taxonomy): Eukaryota > Metazoa > Arthropoda > Insecta > Coleoptera > Staphylinidae > Ontholestes > Ontholestes murinus. Next base: position 3,680,697 of record OZ018389.1, on the reverse strand, counting down.
TTTGCTGTTTACAAAACAATAAAACCTTGTATGTAATAAAAAATTAAGCATAATCCAAATTTAGGTTTAAATATAAATGACCTACTATGGCTAATCATATTTGAGCTTGATTTAAAGCCTTTTCATGTATTGTGTATATAATTTTTATTAATTTGCACTCTCAAAAGTTTTACTTTGTTAATTTCCTTTATTCAAATGATTATGACATTTTATTGATATTTTTTGCCTATTGGAATCATAGGAGTTACTTGAAACTTATATAGAATCCAAAATTATTAATAATAGCCTTTTTTTCGTATACCTCATAAATTTTGAGAAAAATATAAGGAAAATACTATGATGGCCACATTAATATTTTTTGAAATGTACGATTTACTTTAGATATTTTTAATTCAACCGGGAATTTGAAAGATATTAATATATCATTGATTAATTAATATTATAATATATTAATATATCATTTGTCAAGGGTGATATAATTAAATTCTTGACCAATTTTATAAGATCAGCTGATAAACCATATATATTCGATTCAACGAACTTTATGAAGAAGTACTAATAATGTGTTAATGCACTATGGTGGGCTCTCTAACGCACCTAGGTTCACTTCTAATTAGGTGATTGATATTCTCCTGTGGTATCTCATTCCAAACAATTAATAACGCATTTCGAAGTGCTTCTAGAGTTCGAAGGGGATGCTACAAACTAAGGAGTCTTCGGCCCATGATATCCCACACATGCTCAATTGAAGATAAATCCGGTGACCTCGGTGGTCAGGGCAACAAATTGATTTCGCGTGATTTCAGAAGTTCATTGCGGCTCTTATAATATGTTGGCGAGCATTATCCTTCTGAAAAGTTAAATTTTTTAATGTCTGTATATAGGGTAGGAGATGAGGTTCCAGAATTTTTTCCATGTAACGCTGTGCGGTAATGTTGCCTCTAACGAAGATTAGAGGTGACCTATAGCCATAAGCAATGGCACCCCGTACCATAACTCCAAAGCTTGATGAACGCGGCTTTCGACAAAAGATTGTGGATTTCTTCTTTTAGTACGTCGTCTTTTGACTCATGCATCCCTAAACAGAATCTAGATTCGTAACTAAACACTATGTCATTCTATTCCTGGTCCCACATCAATTGTTCTCTATACCACTCGAAACGATTTCGTCGAGGTTTAGTGGTTAAAGGAAGCACCGGAATGAAAAAAAGGCCAAAAGCGCGAATCCTGCGATGAACTGTTCGCATTCCAATTGGTCTTCCAGGCTCTTCATACCACTGGTTTGAAATGGACCTGGTGGTGGAGGAACGATCTCTTAAAGCCAACAGTCCCAAATGCCGATCTGCTTGCTTTTGGTAGTCTTGTAGCTCTAGCTCTTCGTGTTAGACCAAATCACCTAAGCTTTACTAAAATTCGTATGCCCCCTTATGTAACAGGTACATAATTTTTAATATTAAAAAATTGAATTGTTCACTTAAAAAACTTAAATGATGGGTTTTAGGAAGAAATAACTAGGAAATTTTTAACGAAACAGTAACAGTAAGTAAGTTTTCAAAACATATACTTAATGAAAACCTGAAATTCAAATTCAAAATAATATTAATAAAGATTTTTATATATTAATTTATTATTTTAATGTAGTGAGATCCTTGCGTTTGATGTTTGTTGCACAGAGATTTTATGTTGGGTTCCAATTTGGTTAGCTTCAGTCTCAGGTCTCTCCGTTGTGTTATATCCAAACGATTTCTTATTTACCAGTAAATCATTTACAGCACTAAATCCATTGAAGATGGAAACGGTAACAATAGTTTTCTTGTAGATTTAGTTGAATTTTAGTATTTAATTTCTGTTTCCTCACAAAGCTGTGCCATCGCTCTTTTTATATTAAATAAAGTTTTAACTGACTCATCATTTCTTCGAGATCTTCTTAATACTGCATATTTGATACATCAGACAAATCCACTAACATTGGCTGCATCATCCATGCTGGAAAATCACTTTGTTTTAAATCAAAAAAAATTCTTCAGCCGATAGAATTTTCAAATGATTAGCAATAATAAGTATAGCGATATCATTTACTTCACATTTTTGGAGTCAATGAAACTGTTCAAAGCTTTTTTTAATATATTTCTGACATAACTTAATAAGGGTAATGAAAGGGCTTTTGCACCGACAAGAGTTTTATTTGTTCCTTAAAGTTGCTTATTTAATATATTTAGTTTTTCAAAGAAATTAGCTAAATAACTCACAAATGCTTTACAATCGACTTGTAACACATACTTCATTTCAGGTTTGTTGCTTAAAAATCACTAAGAGTATTAAACAGTTCCATAAATCTTTGCAAGCAGTTCCCTTTAGTGAGTCATCTTACTTTATTACTGAATGTAGTACTTCATTTAGAATGAACCAAGTTTTCCCTAGGAATAACACAGTACACAAGAATCATTTTTAGATTCCCATCTTTCATCAATATTAAGCAGCCATTTTTCTTGTACATCTTATTAGGAGCACCATCTGCAGCCTAAGATGTTATATTTTTCATTGGTATATTATTGACATCTAAGTAGTTCTTTAGATTATTATTATATATATATATATATATATATATATATATATATATATATATCTTTGAAGGTAGTGCTGCGTTATAATCTTTTACAGAAAAACATTTCTTCAGCAAAATGCCCTTCATCAATATATCTTAGTTCAGTTATCAATGCTGCCTGACTGTCTCTCAAAGTTGATTCATCCATTTGCACTGAGAATTTTCTTGTTTTCAGCTTTTCAACAAGTTATTTTTCAATATCTTCACTCATTGCGTCTATTCTTTTGCTAACAGTATTGTTACTAAATGGCATAGCTTTTACACCTTTGTCATCTTTTTCGAAAACCGTTTTAAGAAATGCTGATATTGATGGTTTTACTAAATGTTCTCCTATAGTATGTTTTTTTTTCCAGATTTAGCGATGAATAAAGAATTTTGATAACTAGCCTCAAGAATTCAATTATGAGTTGAAATATGAGAAGTAAGTAGAGATTTTATTGTTGTTTTTTAAATTTTAAAAGTAGTATAAATCTGAATTAATATGAGCACTATGTTTTGCCTTCAAATGCACTTCATTGATTCGAGCCTGCCGTCAGCTGCAAGGAGGTTAACTTGATATTTTGGTCTCGTCAAACGAATTTATAATATTTATTGGCCGCAATTATTTAAGAATATACTTATTTCTTCCAATTTTGGCACCGAAATCTAGCATTGCTTTTAAATGGCCTAGAGCAAAAGGGTTAAACTTGTGTCTAGTCCATTTTCGAATTGCCCCCCTTAACAATCAAATTGTGGGACGTGGGCCACACGTTGGGAAACACCGTGTTAAACCCTCTTGATCCCACACCTGGCAACATCTTACTATAGTATCTAAACTTCTGTGCACCCTGTTCCTAATTTCTCGGAAAGAAAGTCCAGCCACTCTAAGTCCAACTCTGAAAGTTGATGAAAATATGCGCGTCCTTGCACCCTTTGTATTGTAAAAGATAACAACAAAAGCTTAGATCCGCACTCTGTAAAATTAAAATAGTTACTACGGCAAAAATGGTTATTTTCACCTTGTGCACCAATATACAAACAAGTCAATAAAAAACGAAAACTTTTTCTATGTCGCTTAGTATAATACTAATAATGAAGAGTCCATGGAGCATAAGTACAAAGAATACCATCTAAAAATCAAACCAAGCCAGAACATTACGGAGGAAAAATTCCAAACAAATCCACCGGGAACAGTGCCACTGTAAATAACATCACACTTGGATGGACCAAAGTAGTACAGAAAAGGAAGAAGTTTAAGGCCATTGAAAGTTCATTAGAGGATAAAACAATCAAAGGTGCAACCAGATACAAGCATTAGACTGAACCCTCTAATTAAAAATAAATCAATTGCTTAATTATTTAAAAAAGAAGAACTTTTCCATGATCGACTGTGAGAAACTCCAATCAAAACATCCTGATAACGGCGATAACTCCCGTCTAGTTACAAAACGAGGTAAATTTGAATTTTGTCAGTCGATCTCCAAAATAGATTGGAGTTTTGTTCATCTTTTAGTTGACAAATAGAAATAGAATCATACGTACTGATTTCAAACAGAAATATAAAGATGCTATACAGTTATCTAAAAGACTAGCAAAAGATAATTATATATCAACATCAAGGAACAAAAATACAGCTCTTCGCAATATCATTAATAGTGCCCGTAATACAATTGACTGTAATAATAGTTGTGATATCTTGTGTGATGATTTTAATTTTTTTTCTAGTATGGTTGACAAGTTATTAGCTAAATAACCCAATATCAGTGGTAATGTAACTAACTTATTAATTTAATTAATAGACCGAGATTAATTCTCGGATTGTAGAATCCTAGATTAATTGTCGTATTTTTTTAGTTACATTTAAATATCACTGGTTTTATGTTGGTATCACGGAACAGCTGATGGTATTGTCAATATAACCTGGAATTGTCAGTTGAGGAGCATGTGCAAAGTTTGTTTGCAAAAACATTAAATGAAAATAATTCTACAATTATCATTGAAAATAATTATCGACTGCACTTACTTTAATCTTGATTAAATAAAAACAATGCTTATTCCTTGTCCCTTATCACACAAACTAACTTTGCAAACAAACATTTCACGTTCTTCTTTACTGACAATCACGTCAGCTGTTCCGTGACACCAACGTAAAACCAGTGATATTCAAATGTTACTAAAAAAGTTACTAAATCTGACAATGAATCTAGGATTCTACAATCCGAGAATTAATCTCTGACTATTAGTACGGTTGTTAGTCTACTATCGGTCCTAAACAATAAAATGACAGCTGCCAACTGTTTATAACGTTATCTGTCAATTGTCAATGTAGTAATCGTGAATTTTAATTATCAACTGTTATCTATTGTGTGTTAACTGTTAGTTTTTAACCAACGATAATTAACATCAATATTGACGGGTCAATTTTATATAGTCAACTGTTTACTATAGGGAGATATTTCATAGTTGACGATTGATATTTATCATTGAACATAATAAATCTACTACTATCTAATATTAACTGTTGACTCTTAACCAGCAACTGTCAAGTGTTAAATAAAAGCATCTAAACTTTATTTTTTAATTGTTAAGTTTTAAAATTTAATAATAACATTAATCAACTATCAATGGTAGAATATTAGGTGTAATCTGTTAACTATCAAACAATAAGTGTCAATTGTCAATGATTAAATTCATAACACTATAAACAAAAGAATTATCTATGTTAATCGAAAACCTTTTATCTCAAACACGAAACGTTTTTATAGAACAAATTATATTTATTTAAAAAAAAACCTTAGTATATATTATACTACACATAAGTTAAAATTCAATTTGCAGTTTGCCGCGCCAGTAATTTTTAATACTCCACTATAAACACGCAGCGTTCTACCCTTTAATCTTCGAGCACTCTATTAAAAATGTACAAAAAACGTCAACGTATCGCGCAAATATAAATATCGCCAAGAGGACGTCACTTAAAAGTGAGTTTGATTATTCGCCGTCCCCTCGGGGCAAATTGCAATCGGTCGTATTTGTACTACAAACACTCGAGACTATTTCCAGCGCAGAGGACTGACGGGCGACAATTTGTTAAAAAAAGAAAGAAAAAAGAAGGACGAGGCCTCGACGCGCAGTGTTTATATAAAGGAGACGGGTGGAAACGATTCAGTCAGCCTTTTTAAAAACCATGATATAATAGAGAAAGAACGATATAAAATATAGTATTTTATAACAATAATAAGTAAAATTAGTGATTAAAATATAACATATAAATACAGCTAGTAGATGGTCAAAAATTATAAGGTAAATACAATATAAATTGCTATTAGTACTGAGTGAGTTAATTTTTTTTTATTGATGAAGAAATAGAAATGAAATAAACCAGCAAAACATTAATTAATTTACGATTACCTTTCAACTTTATTCCATTACAATCAAATCACGTGTATGAAACAAACATTTTCGTGTAAATGAAAATTGAATTTTCCAATTAGATTCCTCCGCGCTTACAGGAATCGGTACATCAAATCCAGGCAGAAAAACACACACAAACGTAATTTATCACGTCCGACACAGGCAGAAACGTACCTAATAAAGCTAACGGCAATAACGGTTTAATGACACACCGAACACGTTTTACGAAGGTGTGGGGGACGTTATTAATTATGGAATCACCCTCGTCGGTTCCGGGATCTGCATGAATTCCACTCGGAGCGGTGGACGCGGTACTATTCGGATCGCGTAACGACGAAAGGGTTTATCTGCTGGAAGGGGTTGCGAGCTGCAAAAAAAAAGTTTTCAAGGCAGGGAAGTTCGTAGGGGACGTGATTGGTGTGTGCAAGTTAGTTCTGATTGGGTGGAGATGGGAAAGGGAAAAAAAATGTGTATTGGAAATTGTACGTGCGATTTTTAATTTAAAAATTTATATTGAAACAATGCACTAATAAATATTAATAATAAGTTGTAAATGTTGAATAGGCTCTGCATGAATATTGCAACAGTGTGGCGGAAAATATCGTCGTTAATTAAAAATAAAAATCACTCGTTACAGGAACGCATATTTCAGATTCGACAATATCGTTCGCCATAAATTGGCCTGTAAAGGCACACACAATGGTGCTCAGGTTCTCCATTACAACAACAGTGTAGTATAAACGCCATTGTTGGCCATATAGGGTCTACTCCTCCCTAATACATTGTACGGATCAAATTATTACCGTGAGTGATGTCTCTCTAAACTAGGGATTATTATATATTTAGAGGTAAGATATAGTTCCCCAACAGAAATGAAGATGATGATGAGTATGTAAAATAGTGTAGCTTTCGGATGTGTGCTAACAAGTTCAGTAGTCTTTCAGCTGACTGTGTACAAAGTTAGGTCTCGCTGGTATTAACTGTACTGTTTATGTGAGTGTTTATAATGTTAAAGAACGCCTATTTTATATTCTCAAACGGGTACTACTTTCCGGATAGCCCTCGTATATTATTATTGTTACCTTCTCTCTCTTCAGATTTAAAATTAAAAATATATAACTTTCATTTCACGTACGTTTTGGATATAATTTAGAAACAATTTGTTTATACTTAAGATTTTCATTTCGTCTGCGATATTTTACGGAGCACTCTAGTTGTCTCTGAATTCCTCCGCAACGTAATTTATTTCCGGCAATATGTCTTTTTAAGTACTGCCGTAACAGATTGCAGGTGATTTATTCTACAGTTGGAACAACACTAGTGCATATATGAGCGTATAAAATATACGTAGAATCCTAACACCTATCATTTACATCTGCCTTAAGAAACGATTAACTGTAATGTGTAAAATTTAAATTAATAAATGTCAATTGTCATTTATTAACTATTAACTGTTAACTTTCAATCCACAACTGTCAAGTGTTAACAGGTAACTATCAATCATCAACTGTTATCTCATAGTCGGAGAAATATAAAAATAGTGAAACATAACCAAGTGCTTAATTAATCCTTTTATCAACTGTTATCTATTAATTATCAGCTGTCAATGAAAATAACACACAGTTTATTCCTTAGTTTACTTGTTGTTATCTGCCAACTCTCAGTTGTCAACTGTTATCTGTCAAATGTTACCTTTCATCTATTTGTTATGAACTCTCACATATTACCTAGTATCTGTCAAATGTCTTCAAGTATTTCCCAATGGCAAATGACCAGTAGACACATGCTACATATTATATTAGTTATTTATCGGATTAATTATTTGTCATTTGTCATCCGTCATTTTTTTTTTCATTTATTGTAATCAATCTAATATTTGTTATATACAGGGTGAGTTTTTTAAATGATAGAAATACGGTTAAATGGGGAAAGAAGTATAGACTTACGAGTCGAACAAAATTCCACTGTCAAAGTTTTCAAAAAAGTTCATGGTAACTTGATATATTGACAAAATTGACTACTATTTTCAAAATATCTAGTTAGCCTTGACTTTTTTGAATACCTTGAAAATACAATTTTATTCGTCTCTTAATACTCATTTCCCTATTTAACCGTGTTTTCCTCTTATAGTTTCCGAGATCTCGATAGAGAACATCTATAAAAACTCACCCTGTATATACTTGCGTCATCGTCATTAACGTTGTTTTTTTTATCATTTCTGTAATTGTTCATTTGTCATCTGCTATGAATCATGTTTGTCATCGATTATAGTGATTGTCATTTTCCATTTTTGTCATCTGTTATCACTCATTTGTCATCTATCATTTAACATCTGCCATTTGACAATTATCAATTGTTATTACCATCTGTCAAATGCTAACTGTCATCAGACATCTTTCAACTGTTATTTATCATCTGTCATCGATTTAATACCTACATAATTTGCCATTTTTTAATCTTATTTGTGTAAACAATGTTATTTTTCGTTTCTCATCTTTTTCATGATTTTTTTACCTATGTCATTTATGTCACCTATGCCATCTATGCCACTCACAATTTGTCATCTGTCTTATTTGTTATTTGTCATTTATCATCTATCATTTGACATCTACAATTTTACACCTGTCAATAGTTAAGCTACATCATTTATGATAACTGTCAACTGATGTAACTTTCATCAGGCAGCTGCCAATTACTATTTGAGTAATATCATCTGACAATTGTCACCTGTCATCTGTCATTTATATTTCTGTCATCATCAATGTTGTCATTTGCTATTTCTGTTATTAGTCTTTTGTTATCTGTTATGTATTATGTCTGTCATCAATCATTGGGATTGCTATTTGCAATTTCTATCATCTGTTATTTGTCACTTGACAGCTGTCAATAGTTATTGTCATTTGTCATCTGTCAACTGCTAATTGTCATCTATCGTCTTAAAACTGTCATCTGTAATATGTTAACTGCTAACTTTTAACTGTAAAATTTTATCTGCCACTTGTCTTTAATAATCTATGACATTTATATATTAGCTGTCAACTGATGTAACTTTCATCAGGCATCTGCTAACTACTATATAAGGAGTACCATCCAATGATTGTCACCAGTCATCTGTCATTTATTTTCTCTCATCATCAATGTTATCATTTGCCATTTCATTTATTAGTCATTTGTCATCTGTTATGTATCATGTCTGTCATCGACCATTGGGATTGCTATTTCCAATTTCTGAAATTGTATTCACCGGTTATTTGTCATTTGTCTCCTATCATTTGACATCTGTCAATAGTTTCTGTCATTTGTCATCTGTCAACTTCTAACTGTCATTTATCGTCTTAAAACTGTCATCTGTAATATGTTAACTGCTAACTTTTAACTGTAAAATGTCATCTGCCACCTGTCTTTAATTAATTATGTCAACTGATGTAACTTTCATCAGGTATTTGCCACGTACTATTTAATGAGTATCATCTAACAATAGTCACCTGTCATCTGTCATTTATATTTCTGTCAACATAAATGTTGTCATTTTTGCCATCGTTATTATTAGTCATTTGTTATCTGTTATGTATCATGTCTGTCATCGGTCATTGGGATTGCTATTTCAAATTTCTGTCACCTTTTATTTGTCATTTATCATCTATCATTTGACATCTGCCAGCAGTTATTGTCATTTGCCATCTGTCAACTGCTAACTGTCATCTATCGTCTTAGAACTTTCATCTGTAATATGTTAATCGCTAACCTAAACTATAACTTGTCTTTAATCGTCTGTGCCATTTATAATTTCACATGTGTGTCTTCTAGGTCAGCTATATCATTCATAATAACTGTCAGCTGATATAACTATCATCAGGCATCTGCCATTGTCACTTGGCATTTGTCATTTATATTTCAGTCATCATCATCATTGTTGTCATTTGTCATGTCTGTTATTAGTCATTTGCAATTTGTTATGGTTTGATTATTGGGATTGCTATTTGCAATTTGTGTCTTCTGTTATTAGCTATTTGTCATCTATCATTTGACACCTGTCAATAGTTATTGTCATGTGTCACATGTCAACAGCTAACTGTCATCTATCATCTCTAAAATTGCCATCTGTAATATGTTAACCGCTAACTATTAACTGTAATATTTCATCTGTCACCTGTGTTTTTATCATCTGTCAATTGTCTTCTATCATCTGTCATCTGTCATCTATCATCTATCATCTGTCATATATCATTTGTCAACAGTCATCTGTCATCTATTGTTTGTCATTTGTCATATGTCATCTGCTGTTTAATATCTGTCATCTGTCATCTCTCAACTGTCATCTATCAACTTCCAACTATCATTTGACATCGTTTGATACTCAGATTAATTCTATAGCAGTATTTAAATAAGTAACAATTTTATTATAACTAACACAAAATGATATTGTAATTTTAGATTTAAAATATTAAAAAAAAAATATTTTCTTTTACTTTATTTTTTAGTTGCATTTACAAATGACTTATCCTGCAATCTTTGATATTTAATATTAATATAATTTGTTAGCTGTGTTTTTTGTCATCTTTCCTATATGTTATCTATCATCTGTCAACTGTTATCTATCATCTATCATCTGTCATCTGTCGTCTGTCATCTGTCATATATCATCTGTCTTCTGTCTTATGTCTTCTGTCTTCTGTCTTCTGTCTTCTGTCTTCTGTCTTCTGTCTTCTGTCTTCTGTCTTCTGTCTTCTGTCTTCTGTCTTCTGTCTTCTGTCTTCTGTCTTCTGTCTTCTGTCTTCTGTCTTCTGTCTTCTGTCTTCTGTCTTCTGTCTTCTGTCTTCTGTCTTCTGTCTTCTGTCTTCTGTCTTCTGTCTTCTGTCTTCTGTCTTCTGTCTTCTGTCTTCTGTCTTCTGTCTTCTGTCTTCTGTCTTCTGTCTTCTGTCTTCTGTCTTCTGTCTTCTGTCTTCTGTCTTCTGTCTTCTGTCTTCTGTCTTCTGTCTTCTGTCTTCTGTCTTCTGTCTTCTGTCTTTTGTCTTCTGTCTTCTGTCATCTATGATGTGTCATCTGTCACCAGTTATCTATCATCTGACTGTTGTCTGTCAGCTGTCATCTGTCAACTATTAACTGTCATCTGTCAATTGTTAACTGTCATATGTCATCTATCATTTTTATCATTTGTGTTTGCTATTATGATTAATTTTATATTAAGATTTTAAAAAAAAGCAACAATGTTACTAAAATTAGTACAAAATGACCTATAAAAAATTTATTTTTGACAAATGAAATTGTAAAACATATGATAATAATATAATTTTAGATTAAAAAAATAATTTATTCGAAAAACATTTTTTTAGTATTCATTCTATGATTTTTTTATATCTGTCAACGGTTTCTTATAACTATGCCTGTTATCTGCCTATTTCATCTATGTCAACTGTTACAAGTTGTCTGCTGCAATTATTATCTTTAATACTTGAACATCTATCCATCTATTATTCTATTAATTTAAAAATCTATCTATCGAACTACTCAAGTGTCCATCTATCCATCTATCCATCTATCCATCTATCCATCTATCCATCTATCCATCTATCCATCTATCCATCTATCCATCTATCCATCTATCCATCTATCCATCTATCCATCTATCCATCTATCCATCTATCCATCTATCCATCTATCCATCTATCCATTTATCCATCTATCCATATATACATATATCCATTTATCCATCTGTGAATCATCTGATATTTTCCAACAGTCATTTGACACCTGTCAACTCCGTTATGTGTCACCTTCCAACTGCTATTTGTTATCTGTCTACTGCTAACTGTCATTATTTAGTTCAACTGTCGTCTGTACCCTGTTAACAACTTTTTGCTAACTGTAATCTGTCATCTATCAACTGTCTTTTATCATTTGTCATGAGTCATCTGTGCGTCCATCTATCTATCTATACTTCTATTCATCTATACCTCTATCCATTTATACATATATCCATCTATCCATCTGAGAACTGCTAGCTACCATCTGTTATCTTCCAGCAGTCATTTGAGATCTTGTCAACTTCGGTTATGTGTCACTTTCCAACTGTTATTTGTCATCTGTCAACTGCTAACTGTCATCTATCATTTTAATCTGTCATCTGTACCCTGTTAAACACTAACTGGTAACTGTAATCTGTCATCGTTCATCTGTCTTTTATCATTTAGCATGAGTCATCTGTCTATTCATCTATACATCTATCCATCTATGCATATATCCATCTATCCATCTGGGAACTGCTAACTGCCATCTGTTATTTTCCAACAATCATTTGACATCTGTCATCTCCGGTCATGTGTCACCTTTCAATTGTTATTTGTCACCTGTTAACTGCTAACAGTAATCTGTCAATTTTAACTGTCGTCTGTACCCTATTAAACACTCGTTCATCAATCCATCTATTCATCTATCTATGTATCCATCTATCCTTCTATCCATCTATCCATCTATCCATCTATCCATCTATCCATCTATCCATCTATCCATCTATCCATCTATCCATCTATCCATCTATCCATCTATCCATCTATCCATCTATCCATCTATCCATCTATCCATCTATCCATCTATCCATCTATCCATCTATCCATCTATCCATCTATCCATCTATCCATCTATCCATCTATCCATCTATCCATCTATCCATCTATCCATCTATCCATCTATCCATCTATCCATCTATCCATCTATCCATCTATCCATCTATCCATCTATCCATCTATCCATCTATCCATCTATCCATCTATCCATCTATCCATCTATCCATCTATCCATCTATCCATCTATCCATCTATCCATCTATCCATCTATCCATCTATCCATCTATCCATCTATCCATCTATCCATCTATACATATATCCATCTATCCATCTATCCATTCATCAATCTATCCATCTGTCAATCTATCATTCTGTCCACTTATACTCTTATATGTTATCTAACATCGTTATATGCCATCTGTCAAAATCTGATCGATATGACAATAATATAATTTATGATGATAATAACAATTTATCCGACATCGATAATTTTGTGTTCTTTCTCTTTTCACCCGTCATTTCTGTCATCGTAATCTTTTATTTTATCTACAATTTCTGTCATCCATTATTTTTGACAGATGGCATTTCGGATAAAATATCAATTTTTCAATTTATCACATATACGACAAATGTTAGATAATAAAGATAATATAACTTGTTTATTGCATAATACACATTTATTACGGAAAACGTTATTCTATTTTATCTTTTATGAATTTTATGTATCACATCTGTCATTTATTATCTGTATATTTTATTTCATTTTGTCGTTTCTTGCGTGTCAGTTATAATCATTACTTTTCTATGGTATTTATCTATCTATCTCATTTGTTTTTAATATCTCTATCAATGATTTATAATAAGTATTTAGTATTTATGTCATTTGTCATATGTTTAATATATACTTTTTGTCATTTGTCATTTATTATCTTTGCCGCCTAAATCATTTGTTATCTAAATTTTATAGATCATTCATGACATTTTCATCTTCTCTCATCTGTAACATCTATCTTATTTATTGTCACTAATATCGTTTGTTATTTATGTCTATTATCATCAAAATCATTTCTTAATTATTATCTATGTTATTTTTATCTGTTTCATCATTTATTTGTCAATTACATCAATTGTCATATATGTCCTTTGTTATATGTGTTATTTATTATTTCTCATTTGTGTTATTTATGCCAACTATAGTTTCTGTCATCTATGTCATTTCTCGCATCATCTAACATTTACGTCATCTATGGTATCTGCCATATATGTCATTTGTCTGCTATATTATTTATCTTATTATGCCATTTGTATATCTGTGTTATCTATGTCAAATATATCACGTGCCATATATGTCATTTGTCTCTATGTCTTTTGCCATCTATATTATGTCATTTTAATTTATCATGTGTGACATTTACATCAAGTGACGTTTCTCATTACCCACCTAAGGTGTTTGTGTCATTTGTTGTTTGTTAATTCTGATCTGCTTTATATTTGTCATTTATATTATTGAGCATCTATGGCATATATTATTTCCCATCTGTATCATCTATTTTATTTAAATTGACATTTGTCACTATTTATTATCAGTGTTAGGTATATTGTTTGTCATCTATGTCATTTACTATTTATTATCTATTCGATCTAAATCATCTACGACATCTGTCATCCATGTCATCTATGACATAGATGACATCTATGACATCTGTCATCTATGTCACTTGGCATTTCTTATTTGTGTTATCAATATGAACTATATCAATATCATCTATTCCATCAGCCGTTTATTATCTATAGTAAAAATGTTACATACCATTTATGTCATTTGTCATCTATATCTTACTATTATAATTAATGATTTTCTTTAATTTACATCACATATCATTTTTCATTTCCAATCTAAGGCATTTATGCCGTTTGTTATTTGTTGTTTATTATCTCTGTCAGCTAGATCATCTATGCAATTTGTCATCTGTAATTTGATCATCTACACATTTTTCATCTGTGTCATTTATTTTATTTATATCATTTGTTATCTAAAATTTGTCATCAATATCATGTGTTATCTATGTCGTTTGTCATTGCTGTCAATCGCTATTTATTATCTATATATGAACTATCTTTTCTATGACACCTTCGTTATTTATAATCTATGTCATCTATAACATCTATGTCACGTAGCATACATGTCACTTGTCTACTATAACAGTTGTTATTTATTCTATTTGTCATTTTTCCTTCATCTCCTTTGTGTTTTCAATATGATCTAATTTATTTGTTATCTATGCCATTAGTAATTTCCCTTCTATGACAACTATGTCACCTGTAATTTCTGTGCATATTTATCTTTTATCATCTATGCAATTTTCAATCTATATCATCTAATTAATTAATATTTCATCTGAGTCATTTAAATCATTTGTCATCTCTCATTTCTTACCTGTGGCATTTTTGTCATTTGTCCTTTGTTATTTATTATCTGTCATTTTTGTCAACTAGGTAATTTGTTATATATATTATTAATCATCTATGTTATTTGTCATTTCTGATATATGTCATCCATTTTAGCTATGTCGTTTGTCATTTGTATCGTTTGCAATTTATAATCTTTGTTATCTATGTCATCTAGGACATCTGGATTATTTGTTATCTATATTATTTGTCAACTATGTTATTTTTTATATTTCATCATCTGTGTAATGTATATTATTCTTACATGTGTCATTTGTCTTCTATGTGATTTGTCATATATTTCATTTATCATACATGTCACTTGACATCTATGTTATTTCTTTATCTACGCCATTCTGAAATTTCTGTCATCCTCATTTGTCATTTGTCATCTATCATTACATATCTACCACTAAACATCTATCAATTGTTATTAACATTTGTCATCTATCAACTACTAACTGTCATCCGTCATCTTCCAACTGTCATTTAACATCTATCATCTCTTGTCACCTGTCATCTTTCAACCACTAACTGCTAACTGTTGTCTGTCGTCTTTCGCACTTTTTTTTCATTTGTCACCTGTCATCTATCAACTTTCATCTGTGATCTGACATTTTTTGTTTGTTATCTGTTAACTGTCATACGTCATCTGTCATCTGTCATTTTCATCATTATGTTTGCTAATTTAATTCTATATTAAGTTAAAACAGGTAACAATTTTACTATAATTATCTATGTCGTTTGTTATTTGTCATTTATGATCTTTGTCATCTATGTTATCTATGACATCTAGATCATTTGTTATCTCTGTTCTTTTATATATTTTATATCTGTGTCATCTATGTCATTTGTAATATTTTATCATTTGTGTAATGTATGTTAGCTACCATCTATGGCATTTCTTATATGTGGCATTTGTCTTCTATGTGATTTATCATAAATGTCACTTGTCATCTATGTTATTTCTATATCTAAGTCATTCTGTCATTTCTGTCATCTGTTATTTATCAATTGTCACCTATCATTTAATATCTACCATTTAACATCTGTCAATTGTCATTGGCATTTGTCATCTATCAACTACTAACTATCATCTGTCATCGTTCAACTGTCATTATCAACTCTTATCATCTGCCATCTTTCAACTGACGTCTGTAACCTGTTAACCACTAACTGCTAACTGCAATCTGTCGTGTTTCACCTGTTTATTTTTCATTTGTCATCTGTATCTATCCAATTTCATCTGTTTTTCTTCTTCGACTAGTATCTGCCGTTTTTATTTGTCATCTGTTAACTGTCATACGCCATCTGTCATCTATCATATTTATTATTTGGGTTTATTAATTTAATTCTATATTGAAATAAAAAAGAAATAATTTGACTATAATTAACTATGTGGTTTCTTACTTGTCATTTGTATCGTTTACCATTATCAATTATGTCAATTATGTCAATTTTCACCTATATTCTTTTATCTATTTCATATGTGTCATCAATGTCATTTGTTATATCTCATCATCTGTGTAATATAGGTTATCTGCTATCTATGGCATTTCCTATATGTGTCCTTTGTTTCTATGTGAAGTATTTAATTTATCATATATGTCACTTGTCATTTATGTTATGTTTTTAACTAAGTCATTCTGTCATTTCTGTCATCTGTTATTTGTCATTTGTCACCTATCATTTGATATCTACCGTTTCACATCATTCAATTGTTATTTTCATTTGTCATCTATCAACTACTAACTGTCATCTGTTACCTTCCATCTGTCAACTCTTATCTCCTGTCATCTTTCAACTGATGTATGTAACCTATTAACCACTAACTGCTCACTGTAATCTGTCATCTTTCATCTATCATCTGTCATTTTTAATTTGTCATCTGTCAATTGACGTCATATATCTTCTATCATATTTATCGTTTGTGTTTGCTAATTTAATTAATTCTATATTAAGATAATAACTCGATAAGTTCCCTTTAAAACGATTTGTTCTTAAATATTATTAAATTCATCTAAGCTAAAAATTCATCCTTTCATTAGAATTAGGTTTTTATGTTGGTTAATATAAGTTCTTCTAAGTTTCTATAAGATACTTATATTACCTTGGATAAAATATTTAGAAAAAATACTTTTATATAAGTCACTAATAGGCACAAAACATTTGATTAGATTTAGTGGGCCTTAACTTATTTTTTTTTATATTAGAAGTAAACAATTAGTTATACTATTCGTATATAAACGTTAAAATGTATAATTCACTCATTTTAATGTTCTCTTTAATACTTTAAAAATCTAATCAACAAATTCTAACCTATTTAATACAATTAAATACTCACGTTTTAAAATCAGAACTAAATACCCCTCCTAATCCTTTCATCAATATTCAACAAGTCTCACCATGCAAATCATGGCGAAAGGTAATGACCAGGGCCGATCCGTCATTATTAAAAATTCATCAAAACACCACCAGCACCAACACAACAACAATACGTCCACTGCAGTCGAACGCCATTTTGTGTTTATAAACGTTTCTGGGACCTCCTCGATGGACCAAAAATCAAATTAAAGCCGGAAAAAATGCTGGCGGACAATTTCGCCCTCGCTCACGTACGCATCGACGAATGAATTAGGGTTACTCAATGAATTTATGAATTGTTAATCCGTAAATAATCTAAAGAATATGAACTGTGAACTTTAAGATTTTTCCGTCCTTGAAAATTTAATTTGTTTTTTCTTTCTGTTTTCTTCTGCATTATGCAAATTATATAATAGTGTAAAGAGGCCAAGGGTGTTCTTGAAGGCTTACCTTGAGAACTTAATAATGAATCCTGTAAATTTTCCACCCCGTTACGGTCCGAACTGTTTATATTTATTTATTGTTTGTTGTTTTCGTTCACCGCGACCGTGTATGAATTATGCACAGAAGAATCGGTCGCGACACTCGTGTTTGTTTTAAAAATTACGTCCGAGAATGATCCGCGATGGCCTGCGGCCCTTAAGGGCCGGAGTGTGGTCGGAAGGGTGCGACAGGGTTAAGTGAGAGAGTTAAGCGAAGAGATGCTGCCGTCGACAGTCGACACACCTCAGGATGCTGCGAGCGACTGCGACGTCGCCGGACGCCATTGATTGCGCGGCGTCGGAGGACCAGTGGCGTCGACGTGCTAAAATTTTGAACGGGATTCCGCGTATTCCCTGTATTGACGCCGGGACTATTCGATTATCGCCGCTCGCGTCCTTACCTATGCATATAAATTTCATTTAAGGAGGACAGGTAATTTGAATGTGGTGTGCGATCCAGCGCGGTGAAAAATTTCCATCCTGTCATGACATAACAACAAGTTAGTACAACGAGATGAACTAGTGCAATATAATGTTTAATAATAATATTTCATACTGCTTCAATAATATTGCAACATGTACTTTATATTTTTATTGCATGTTATTATATTTTAATATCTAGCAAGTGTAACAAAAATTTACGGTTTGTTTCATCATTGCTTTCACACAAAACTTGGAAATGCTTTAGGGTAGTAAATGTAAAATTCCCAATGAATCATTAATTTTCTAGCTATCAACGAAATTCCACAATGGTCATGCGGTTCAAAGAAATATAAGGTTTAAAAGAATCAATTAATTCAAATTTTCTACAGAACTGTCTCCCTGCAAAATATTTTTAGCTTCATATAACTTAGTATTATAAAAATAATAGATAACAGATGGCAGATGATAGTCAGCAGATGACAAATGAAAGATGAAACAGACGAGAAATAACAGATGATAGATGATAAAAGACAGATGATATATAATAGATGACAGATAACAGATGATATATGATAAATGACGGGTGGCAGATCACAGATGACATATGACAGATGACAGATGACATATGACAGTTGACTGATGGCATATTACAATTGACTGATGACATATGACAGATGACATATCACAAATAATAGGCGACAAATAACAGATGATAGATGACAGTTGACAAATGACAGATGAAATATGACAGATGACATATTACAGATAACAGATGACATATGACAGTTGACAGATGACAAATGACAGTTGACAGATGATATATGACAGTTGACAGGTGACAGATCACAAATAACAGGCGACAAATAACAGATAGATGACAGATGACATAAAACACATGACAATTGACAGATGTCGAAACACATCTCAAATTTTCAGTCAAACAATTAAATTAAAAATTAAAATGAGAAATAAAAGACAATTTTGCACCAAAAAAATACAAAATAGAAAGATACAAAAGGAGCCTACAATAAAAATTGGAGATAGATATGAAACGAAAAATGAATGCGAATAACACTAAACGAAAAATAAATAATGGCATATGATAGATAACAAATAAGAGATGAAACAAAGCAGATGACAAATGATAGGTAACAAATAACAAATGATAGATGACAAATTACATATGACAAGTGACAGATGAAAAATAAGGAATGTAAATTAAAAGATAATAAATGACAGATAACAAAGGCCGGTGACAAATAACAAATGGCAAATGACAAATGACAAATCTGAATGGTAAATGACAAATGATAAATGATAGATGACAGATAACAAATGATAAATAACAAATGGCAATTGACAGATGACAATTGACAAATGACAAATAATAAATGACAAATCACAAATGGCACGTGACAAATGACAAATGGTAAATGATAAATGACAAATGACCAATCATAAATTAAATGGAAAAACACTACAAACAACAAAAGACCAACTAAAACACTATTTTTCTTCGTTGCTTGTAGTTAATAAAACCAAATGTATGGCAAATTATATTTGGAATATACATGTATAACTGTCAAATTCAAAATAACAAACGACGAACAAGAAAACAATATGTATGGCAAATGACAAATATCAAAATACAATTGCCTCTAAAAATGTTAATAACGTCAAAAAACAGTTTACAATAAATTTAAAATGGAAGCTTTGAGATGATAAATGACAAGTGACAATTGAGACATGGCAATTGACAAATAACAAGTGACAAATGACAAATAACAATTGACAATTGACAAATGACAGATGATATTTGTCAAATCCAAAAATGTTAACTAACAAATGACAAATCTCAATTAGCAGATGAATGACCTATAACAAATGACATATGATACAATGCAAATAATAAATAATAAATGGCAGATGATAACTAACATAGGCAGATAACAAATGACAACTGTTATTTGTCAAATGTAAATAACAGATGAAAAATGAGAGTGTCAAATGACAAATTTAAGTTGGCAGTTGATAAATGACAAATGAAAATAACAAATGACTGTGACAAATGACAGTTGACAGGTGATGAATGACTAATGACAAATAATAACTGACAGATGATAAATGACTAATAGAAACTGACAGATGACAATTAATTAATCAAAGGCAAATAACAAATGACAAATGATAATTGTCAAATGACAAATTTCTGTTCGCAGATGATAAATGACGAATGAAAATGACAAATGTCAAATGAAAAATATAAATGATAAATGGCAGATGATAAAAGACAAATGACTGTGAAAAATGGCAAATGACAAATAACAGTTGACAGATGATGAATGACTACTGATAAATGATAACAGACCGATGATAAATGACTAATAGAAACTGACAGATGGCAATTGATTGATGACTAATTTTAAATAACAAATAATAATTGATCAATGACGAATGAAAAATGGCATATGATAAATAACAGATGATATTTGTCAAACGCAAATAACAGATAATAAATGACAACCTCAGTTGGCAGATGAATGACTGATGATAAATGACGGATGATAAATGTTAACTGATTATAACAAAAGGCAAAAATGAGAAATAAAATAATAAATGTCGGATGATAAATAACAAATGAAAAATTACAAATGATAAAGGAAAGATGATAATTGTCAAATACAAATAACAGATGAAAAATGAGAGTGTCAAATGACAAATTTCAGTTAGCAGATGATAAATGACCAACGGGAAATGACAGATGATAAATAACAAATGAAAATAACAAATGGCAAATGAAAAATATAAATGATAAATGACAGATATTAAAATACAAGTGAAAATAACAAATAACAAATGACAGTAGACAGATGATGAATACTACTAAAAAATAATTGACAGATGACAAATGACAATTAGAAGTTGACAATCGTATGTTTCACTAATTTCAATTGACAAGTAACATGTGACAAATTACAAAGGACGCATGACAAGTGACAAATGATATTTGATAAATGACAGATGATATTTGTCAAAAGCAAATACCATATGAAATATGACAAATGACAGTGACAAATGACAAAACTCACTTAGCAGATGAATAACTGGTTACAAATGGCAGATGATAAGTGGCAAATGATAGATGATAAATAATAAAGGCAAATAACAAATAATAAGTGACAGTTTTTAATTGCCAAATGCAAATAACAGATGATAAATGACTGATGACACATGACAGATGATAAATTACGAATGGAAATCATAAATGAAAATAACAAATGACAAATGATAGTGACAAATAGCAAATGACAAATGACAGTTGACAGATGGACAATTGATTAATGATTATTTTAAATAATAAGTAACAGGTGACAAATGAAAAATGATAAATGACGAATGACATATGATAGTTGATATTTATTAAATACAAATAACAGATGACAACTGAACAATGACAGTGGCAGATTAATGACTGACAACAAATGACAGATAATAAATGACAACTGAAAATGACAAAAATGTGTACAAATGAAAATAACAAATGACAGTTGAAAGATGATGAATGACTAATAACAAATAATAATTGATGACTTATTTCAAATAACAAGTAACAAGTGACAAATGACAAAGGACAAATGATACATGACGAATGACAAATGACATATGATAAATGACTTAAAGTGACAAAAATTTGTATAAATAAAAATAATAAATGACAAATGATAGTGATAAATGCCATTGACAAATGACAGTTGACAGATGACAAGTGGCTAATGACAAATAATAATTGACAGATAATACATGATTCATAAAGGTTGACAGATGACAAATGATTAATGACTAATTTCAAATAAAAAGTAACAGGTGACTAATGACAAATGACAGATGATGTTTGTTAAATGCAAATAACAGATAATAATTGAAAAATGACAGTGACAAATGACGAATCTCAGTTGTCGGATCAATGACAGATGATAAATGACAAAAATTTGTACAAATGAAAATAACAAATGACAAATGACAGATGGTGAATGACAAATAAAAATTGATAGATGGTAAATTACTAAAATAAAAGTTGACAGATGACAAATGATTGATGACTTATTTCAAATAACAAGTAACAAGTGACAAATGACAAAGGACAAATGATAAATGACGAATGACAAATGACATGATAAATGACAGATGATATGTGATAAATGTAAATAACAGACGATTAATGACAAATGATAGTGACAAAAGACAAATCTCAGTTGGCAGATGAATGAGTGATAACAAATGACAGATGATAAATGACAACTGAAATGACAAAAATTTGTACAAAAGAAAATAACAAATGACAAATGACAGTGATAAATGCAATTGACAACTAACAGTTGACAGATGACTATTGACAGATGATAAATGATTAATAAAAGTTGACAGATGACAAATGAACTAATTTCAAATAACTAGTAACAGGTGACAAATGACAAATGACGATTGAAAAATGACAGTTGATATTTGGTTGCAAATAACAGATGATAAATGAAAAATTACAGTGACAAATAACAAATCTCAGTTAACAGATGAATGACTTATGACAAATGATAAACGTCAACTGAAACTGACAGATGGCAAATAAAATAATAAATGACAGATAATAAATAAGGTAAGAAAACAAATGATAAATGGCAGATGGTAATTGTCAAATGCAAATAATAACAGATGATAAATGACAAATTTCAGTTGACAGATGATAAATAACTGATAACAAATGACACATGACAAATTAAAATGACAAATAATTAATGATAAACGACAGATGACAAATAACAAATGACAAATTACAGTGGAAATTAGCAAATGACAAATGACAGTTAACAGATGATAAATGACTAATAAAAGTTGACGGATGACAAATGATTAATGACCTCAAATAATAAGTAACAAGTGATAAATGACAAAGAACAAATGATAAATGACATATGACAAATGACAGATGATACGTAATAAATGCAAATTACAGACAATTATTGACAAATGATAGTGACAAAAGACAAATCTCAGCTAGCAGATGAATGATTGATAACATAAGACAAAAATTTGTACAAATAAAAATAACAAATGATAGTAATAAATGCAATTGACAAATGACAGTTGACAGATGACAAATGACTAGTGACAAATAATAATTGACAGATGATAAATGATGATATTTCTTAAATGCAGATAACAGATGATAAATGACAAATGACAGTGACAAATGACAAATCTCAGTTGTCAGATGAATTACTAATGACAAAATGACAAATGAGAGTGGCAAATGACAAATGACAGATGATAATTGTCAAATGCAAATAACAGATGATAAATGACAAATTTTAGTTGGCAGATTATAAATAACAGATAACAAATCACAAATAATAACAAATAAATGACAAATAACAAATAATAAACAATAAATGACAAATGAGAGTGGCAAATGGCAAATGACAAATGACAGTTGTCAGAGTATGACAATAATAATTTTTAAAAAGTTGACAGATGACAAATGACCAAGTAACAAGTGACAAGTGTCAGAGCCCAAATGACATATTATAAATGACAGATGATATTTGTCAAATGCAAACAACAGATAATAAATGGAAAATTTTAGTTGGCAGTTGATAAATAACTGATGACAAATGACAGATGACACATGACAATTTAAAATGACAAATAAAAATAATAAACAATAGATGATAGGTGATAAATAATAAATTAAAATAAAAAATGACAAATGAGAGATGCAAATAGCAAATAATAAATGACAGTTGTCAAAGGATGATTGACTAACGACAAATAATAATTAACAGATGATAAATGATTAACAAAAGTTGACATATAACAAATGTCTGTCTAATTTCAAATGGCCAAGTAAAAAGTGACAAGTGACTAGGGCCAAATGACATATTATAAATGACATATGATATTTGTTATATACAAACAAGAGATGATAAATGACAAATGACAGTGACATATGTTTAAACTAAGTTGTCAGATGAATGACTGATGTCAAATGGTAGATGATAAGTGACAACTGAAAATGACAAATGACAAATAAATGACAGATAATGAATAAAGAAAGGAAATAACAAATGATAAATAACAGGTGATAATTGTCAAATGCAAACAACAGATTATAAATTTTAAAAAAATGTTGGCAGATGATAAATATCTGATGACAAGTGACATATGATAAATGATAAATTAAAATGAAAAATATAAATAATAAACAATAGATGATAAATAACAGATGAAAATAAAAATTGACAAATGAGAGTGGCAAATGACAAATGACAGTTGTCAAAGGATGAGTGACTATCGACCAATAATATTTTAACACATGATAAATGACTAACAAAAGTTGACATATGACAAATATTTAATTTCAAATGACAAAGGCCAAATGACATGTTTTTTGTTAAATGTAAACAACATATGAATAAAATAATTACCTGATGATAAATGACAGATGATACATGGCAAATTAAAATGACAAATGACAAATAATAAAAATAATAAACAATTAATGACAGATGATAAATAACAAATGACAGTGGCAAATGACAGTTAACAGATGATGAATGACTAATGGGAAATAATAATTGACAGATGATAAATAATAATGATTGATGACTAATTTCAAATGACAAGTTAAAAGTGACAAATGACAAAGGGCAAATGACAAGTGACGAATGATTATATTTGTTAAATGCAAATAACAAATGATAATTGACACTGTCATTTGTCAATTACAATTGATGATAAAAGAAAAATGTAAATAACAAATGACAAATGACAGTGAAAAATGGCAAATGATAAATACCAGTTGACAGATGATAAATGATTAATGATAAATAATATATGACTAATAAAAGTTGACAGATGACAAACGATTGATGACTAATTTCAAATGACAAATAACAAGTGACAAGTGACAAAGGCCAAATGACATATTATAAATGACAGATGGTATTTGTTAAATGCAAACAACAAATTATAAATGACAGTTGAGTGTTACAAATGTTTAAACTCAGTTGTCAGATGAATGACTGATGACAAATGATAGATCATAAATGACAACTGAAAATGACAAATGGTAAATGACGAAATAATATGTGACAGATAATAAATAACAAACAAAAAATAACAAATGACAGATAATAAATGACAAATTTCAGTTCACACATGATAATTAACTGATGACAAGTGACAAATAATAAATGGCAAATGAAAATATCTAATGGCAAATGACAAATATAAATCATAAATGATTGATGATAAAAGACAAATGAAAAATGGCAGTTATCAGATGATGAATGACTAATGGCAAATAATAATTGACAGATGATAAATGACTAATAAAAGTTGAGAGATGATAAATAATTGACGAATCATTTCTAATAACAAGTAACAAGTGACAAATGACAAAGGACAAATGATAAAGAACGAATGACAAATGACATATGATAAATGACAGACGATACGTAATAAATACAAATTACAGACTATTAATGACAAATGATAGTTACAAATGATAAATATCAGCTGGCAGATGAATGACTGATAATAAATGACAACTGAAAATGCCAAATGATAAATAATAAATGACAGATGACAAATAACGAAAAAAAATGATAAATGGCACATGATAAAAAAAACAGTATGATAAAACAAATGACAGTGTTAAATGACAAATGATGACTGATGACAAATGATAATGATAAATCACCGATATAAGTTGACAGATGACGAATGATTGATGACTAAAAGACAAATGGAAAATTATAGATGACAGATGACCTACACATGAAAAATTACAAAAAAGATGACACAAATTTAAAATAAAATAAAAAGACAAATGTTTCAAGCTGAATGATAATATATGTCAATTGTTAAATGACAATTAGATAATACAAACTGAAAACACAAATAAAAATGGGGACAGATAGGTTTTTATTAATTTCTCATTTTTATAGATTAAAGATAACAAACAAGAGTTAATGATAAGTGACATATGTCTGCTGATAAAGGGCAGCTTGAAAGTTGATAGATGATAGATGACAGATGATAGATGATATATGACAGATGATAGATGATAGATGGCAGCTGATAGATGATAGATGATTTGTAAGAGACGGCAAATGACAATTGACAAAAGTCACATTTTATGATAAATAAATATTATTACAAATTTTATTTATTTCGTGTATACAATATTATTATCTAGTTAACTGTCTGAATAAAAAACAAAACTTGTCTTCCTCTATCTCCTAAACGATTATTTAGAAATATACGCGTGACGCCGCAAACATTTTCATTTTTCTACATCCGGCAATCGAATCAACAGTTAATCCCATTAATCATTAATAAGATAAAGAGTCCTTCCAACCTGCTCGGTATAATTAACCAATTAATTTAACACGAACGTCGCGTCCCTCATCAACAAAGAGCCTCGACCATAATTTATTAAGACAAATTAAGAGTGACGCGCCATTTACATTCTTTCCTCTTATAAAGAAAGACCGCAATTTATACGGGAAATCCAATTAATTCCGATTGAATTACTAATCTCAAGTGAAAATGTAAACATAAAAAAATCATCATAAATGTCGCATTTTTGCCAGTCATATTATATGTTTATCTTACACACTTTTATAAATTATGTTTATCAGGATGTTGAAGGGTGGAATTCGTTTGTTTTAAAGCCAGTCCGATTTTTATTTCTGGTTTAAAATAATGAATATAAATCTTAAGGTGTTTATTATTATCAATTTAAAAAAATTATAGTGCAAATCACTAGAACTAAAGCTGTTTTAATGCCTGAACGAATCTTTACTCTTAATCAAACTCCTTATATTCCCGTTATCGTAGATGTAATGTGAATCCTCTTTAATCCTGGCGGCTCTGCAGCTTTCTATCAAACTACCTCCGTGCAGATCGAGTGTGTGCATTTTGAACATATTTTTATTTCCGTCGATCGTTTTGCTTCTCCTCCTGGAAGACTTGATGCCGGCGCTTTCCTCCTTCGGCGTGTACTTCTGGCAGAAACTTGGGGAAAATTTACCGTAATTGGGAAGTGTGTGCGATTTTCGCTTGATCGTGTTCTTTCTTTTGTTACTGGAGAACCTCTGGATTAGTTCTTGTAGCTGGACGCGATCCTCCTGGGGTAGTATACTTGAAATGTCTTGAAGAATCTTTATTAAAAATCACAGATTATTACAGATTTTTACTAAATGATTAGTTTATAGTTAATAATAATAATCATTTATTAACGGAATCTCCTTTGTATAATAATTTGAAAAACAACAAAGTGAATTTCATTTATCGTAGGAATTTTCAAAGATATATCACAAAGTAATGGCTTCAATCATTAACTATATAATAATTTGAAACGAATAAGTTTACTGCATAAAAAGGATAAAAATATGATTTAATTACTAAAGAAATTACAACACAATTTAGAGAAAAAGTGATGGATAATTAAATTTTACCATTAAAATAATTTCATGATAACACAATACATTTTTTAGAATATAAATCATGATTTGCATATAATTTTGTTTGCAAAAACTATACATTTTTATACAAATAATGTTAAAATATTTAGTAATAATATTGTTTGTTTACATAGCTAACTATGAATAAATAAATTCATTTATATTTAAAATTTAAAGTAAATATTTGTTTAGATTAATCAAAATCGTAATACGCTTACATTAAGTTTCTGCATTGATATCAACGTTTTGACAATGTCACCTCCACATCTATGTTCCCCACGCCTATGATACTGTTCACATATTTTCGTCATTGGACTGTTGTCTCGTAATACGCAATGCCAAGGCACTTTATTGTCATAATCATCAACTTCTGAAAAGAAATGAATAAAATTTTATTATTTTCCATAAAAATAATTCTGGGAACCAAAATTTGAACGCTCCAATTTTTTTTTAATTGCATTTAAAGGTTTTTAAAGTCCAGAATATACTAATAATTCCCAACCTCTATAAAAATAAATATAACAATTAATTAATTATTAATTTACCATTTTGTAAAAGTGTGCAAAAATAACTAT
This sequence comes from Ontholestes murinus, assembly GCA_963969525.1. Classification (NCBI taxonomy): domain Eukaryota; kingdom Metazoa; phylum Arthropoda; class Insecta; order Coleoptera; family Staphylinidae; genus Ontholestes; species Ontholestes murinus. The sequence continues at coordinate 3,652,320 of OZ018389.1, read as the reverse complement.
TCTTCGGCAATGTAGAAAACTTAAAGTTATCCATAAAATCCTCCTTCTTAGTTTCAGGCTCGCTTTTCGGTGCAGACAGGATATGCCTATAAGTACACCCTCTCCTCCCCGTAAAAATCAACCTTAAATTATCCTTCTCGATATACTTCACCATCATCTTCGCCCAAGTCCAATTTTTCCTCACGCAATCAACCAAACCAATCGCTGGAGTAATTTTACCAGCATTCACCAACCTACAGTACGTCCCCAACGCAACCATCTCATCATTTTCCATCCTCTTCACGATACTCTCCAAAAACCAGGAATTTCCATGCGACGCTATGAAGAGTATACTCAAATAAGGCCGTAAAATCGGCGCTAAAAGGCGCTTGTTTTGATCCAAAGTACGGTAGAGCCATTTAAGCACGACTTTAACCAAATCAACATCATCGTCGATAATATCGTCGCTTTTACGCACCAAATCCGCCAGTTTTAACATCGCCGGGTCGAAATTTGCGGCCAGTTTTTGCTTGAATTTTTTATCCGCGTTATTTTTCAAATAGTGATCTCTTGCTTGCTCGATTATCGTGAGTAGTATATAAATTACATCCTCTGTGGTGTTGTTTTCTTCTTTCGGGGGGATATAATCGTCCCATGTTTCATCTAATGGCTGTAAAAGGAGCTAATTAATAAAGAGGAAATGTTTTACTCTCACGCAAATACTTAATTGTGTCGTGCGACGAAGTAATATTAGGATAATGATAATTGTTCGAAACGAATTTTAATTAAATATTTAAGACTACAATTCAATTTTACCACCATATTGAATTGAACAGAAAGACCTGTGGTCTTTAAACTAATTACAGATTAAAATTTACTTAAGTTAAAATAATACTATCCAAAAGTTTAATTATTTAATTGTATTACTTAAAACTCTCACTACTAGATTATGTTTAAGAATTTACATAAACTGCCGTACGTAAATGTTAATGCTAACTAACCCGTAATATATTCCTCTTGACGTTAAGAACATTCTTAAGCAACAACCCGATGTATTCCAGTTGCCTTCCCGTGTATTGAGTGAACGCAATCTCCCTCCTAGACTTAGTTCCGGCGAAGCAAAACCGCCGTCCCCTCGTCGAAGAGGGCGGGATTAGCCCGTCGATCAGCTCCTTCCACTTGCAAAGCAGCGACATTTCCAAATCCTGCGACAGGACCATCCTTTGAAATTCGGGATTGTTCGCCGTCGAAATTAGGCTCAGATTGTACAGATTTGCGATGTGCGCCAGCACGCGCTTCGCCTCGTAGAAATAATCGTCCTCGCACAAATGGCCAGGATTTGCGAGCAGATTCGCGTCCGGGAAGAAGTAGTTCGGATGTTTTTGCCTGCGCAGCGACGCCACGAGATGATCCAGGATCTTCAGCACGTGCATGGACAGTGTCTGCGGTGACCAGTTAATGATGACCGTCGTCGGGCTGTTGAAGTCTTTTTCCAACTCGAAGAGTAGACTTGTTTTAAGAATGTAGGTGTTTAAAATCCTGTAGGCATACTAAATTTTGTTTAATTTTTTAAATTGAATATTAATTGAAATTATGTTAAAACTATGAAATTTTATAAAACTTAATTTAAACACTTCGTGATTGAGTTACAAATAAATGGAAATCAACCTGCAGTTGTTGTTAGGAGAAAAATAATACTTTAATCATTGACTTATTGTTATTCACTCAATTTATGGTAATCTAGTGGAACGCATTAGAAAATTTTATTGAATTCTCTATAATTAAAATTTACTTGATATTTTTGATGTCTCTCGCTCTCCTTATAAATTTCATCCATCATTTTGTGCAGCACTTTCAAAATATTTTTAACCGTGCTGTGAGGTCCATAATTTTTGAACATCGCCTCCTCGGCCGATGGAAATCTTATTTGCCAAGCCGACGATTGAACTCCGTAGCCCACCAAGTAAAAGCACTGAAACATTTTCATCAAAAAAATTATCAAAACCATAGCCATACAATAAAAAACAATAGAGCCTAAACTTTATTCTTAAGCTGTTTTTTTTTATATAATTCTAAAATGTAAAAATACTATATAACATTCTAAAGCCATATCAGGTTCCATCAAGAGTGTAACTCAACAAGTATCAATTATATTCTTAAAGCCATTCTTTACAGTTAAAATATCAACTGCTACGATTTTTGTCTTATTTCTAAAGCTATTTTTTAAGAACAAAAATCTTTGGTTAGTAGAGTATTCTAGAATTATTCCTTAGAGTGAGAGTTTTAGTAGCTAAGATTCATCATAATTCTAAAGGTACATAACGTTATGGAGTATTTTAAAACTAGTTTGAGTTCCAAAAGCTATAATTTGTAGAGCATTCTAAAAATACTTTTTAATTTTTAACAATAAATAATCAACCACTCAACCAATCAAATAGATGTCAAATGTCAAAACTCAAATGGGAAATGTCAAATATCCAATTACAAATGTCAAATTCCAATGGCAAATTTCTAATGCCAAATGTCAAATGTCAATTATCATAAATAAATATATCAAATTCAAATGTCAGATGGTAAATTCCAGATGCCAAATCTAAAATGTCAAATGTCAGATTTCGATCATAAACGCTAAATTTCCAATGTAAATATAAAAAGTCAAATGTCTATTGTCATATGTCATATGTCAAATGGCAGATGTCAAAAACGCAAATATTAAATGTCAGATCTCGATGGTAAATGTAAAAAGTTAAACGTCAAATTCCAGTGAAAAATATCAAATATTAAATGTCTAATGCTTCAGCATTGTCAAATTTATTTTATTTGAAATCTTAATTGTCAATTGCCAGATTCTGATGACAAGTGTCAAAAGTCAAACGTCAAATTCCAATGGTAAATATCAAATGTTTAATGTTTAATGTGTAATGCCAAATTTTAAAGGTCAGTTATCATATGTCAAATTAAATTTAAATGACAGATAATAAATTTCAGATATCACATCTCAGACATCAAACGTCAGATTAGAATGTCAAATTCTCATGGCAAATGTCTAATCTCAATATTAAATTGTCAATTGTCATATATCAAATGTCAGATGTCAAAACTCTTATGGTGAATATCAGATACCGATAGCAAATGTCAAAATTTTAACGTCAAATTCTAATGATAAATATCAAATGTTTAATGTCTAATGTCGAATGTCAAATTTTTAAGATCAACTATAATATGCCAAATTGAAATGGTAAATATTAAATTATTATTGTCACAACTCAAATATCAAATATAAGATTAGAATGTCAAATTTTAATACCAAATGTCTAATTCGAAATGTCAAATATATAATCTTCAATTCCAATGACAAATACCAAATTTCTTAAGTTATATTTAAAATCCCAATTGTCAAATGTCAGATTCTGATAACAAATATCTAATCCCAATGTTGAAATATCAATTGGCATATATCAAATTCAAATGTCAAATATCAAAACGCGTATGGTAAATGTCAGATGCCAAAATTTTAACGTCAAATTCCAATGGCAAATATCAAATGTTTAATATCTAATGTCTAATGCCGAATGACGAATTTCAAATGTCAATTATCTTATGCCAGATTCAAATGACAGATGTTAAAAACAGATGTCAAAACAAATTCCAATGGTAAATGTAATATGTCTAATTCAAATGTCTAATGTAAATGTCAGTCGGTAAAACTCAAAAATCAAATATCAGATTAAGATAGCAAATGTTAAGTGTCCAATGCTAAATGTCAAATGTCAAATTCTAATGCGAAATGTCAAATATCTAAAACCAAGTGTCAAATGTATAATGTTCAATTCCAATGGCAAATTACAAATTTCTGTCATTTTTCAAATGTCAATTGTCATATGTCAAATTTAAATGTTAGATATCAAAACTTAAATCGAAGAATCAGTTAGTTTATTCGTTTTATCCAATGCAAAAATCAAATTTCAATGAAATGTCCAATGTCTAAAATCCAATGTCAAATATCTAATGTTAAATGTCAAATATTTAACGTCAAATGTCAAATATCCAATGCTAAATATCAATAGTCAATTGTCATTTGTCAAACTCCAATGTTTGATGTGAAAAGTCAAATTTTAAATGTCAACTATCTAATGTCAGATTTAAATGACAAATGTTAAATTAAACATCTACATCAAACTTCAATGACAAATATCAAATTTTCAATGTCAATAGGAGTAAAATGTTTAATTGCAAATGATAAATTTCTAATGTAAAATGTCAAATGTCAAATGACAATTGTCAGAAGGCAGATATCAAATATCAATATTCAAATGTCAAATTTGAGATTCAGATGGTAAAAGTCAAATATCCAATGTTAAATTTCAAATTTCGCTATTGTAAATGTCAGATTCTGATGGCAAATGTCTAACCTCAATCTTGAAATGTCAATTGTCATATGTAAAATTCGAATGTCAGATGTTAAAACTCATATGGCAAATGTTAGATCCCGATGGCAAATCTCAAGAGTTAATTAAACATCAAATTCCAATGGCAAATATAAAATAATTACTGTCTAATGACAAATGACGACTAACGTCGAATTTCAAATGTTAATTATTGTATGCCAGGTTCAAATGACAGATGTTAAATATCAACTTTCAAATGTGAGTTGTCAAGTGTCTAATGTAAATGTCAGTTGTCAAAACTCAAATGTACAATTTCAGATTACGACGGCAAATGTTAAATATCCAATGCCAAATGTCAAAGGTCAAATGTCAAATTCTATTAGCAAATTTCAAATAACTAATACCTAACGTCAAATGTAAAATATCAAATTCCAATGGCAAATGTCAAATTTCTAACGTCATATTTCAAATGTCAATTGTCATATGTCAAATTTAAATGTCAGTTGTCAAGTATTAGTTAGTTTATCCATTTTATCTAATGTATGAATCAAATTTCAATGAAATGTCAAATGTCTAAGGTCAAATATCAAATGTCAAGTGTTAAATGTCAAATATTTAACGTCAAATGTCAGATATCTAATGCTTAATGTCAATTGTCATCTGTCAGATTCAAATGTCAGACGTTAAATATCAAATGTCAAAATTCAAATGTTTTATGATAGATATGTCTAATACCAAATGTCCTATGTCAAATTTCACATGTCAGTCTTGTCACATGTTTAATTCAAATGTCAGTGGTCAAAGCTTAAATATCAAATGTCAGATTACGATGGCAACTATTAGATATTCAGCCAAAAGTCAAATGTCAAATTCTATTAGAACGTCAAATATCTAATACAAAGGTTAAATGAAAAATGTCCAATTGCAATAGCAAATATCAAATTTCTAATATCATATTTCAAATCTCAATTGTCATATGTCAAATCTAAATGTCAGATGTCAAGTATCAGTTTGTTTATGCATTGATAAATGTCAAATCTCCAATGCCAAATGTCAAGAGAATTGCAATTGCAAATGATAAAGTCAAATGTTATATTCCAATTGCAAATGACAAATTTCTAATGTCAAATTACAAATGTTAATTGTCAGATGTTAAATACCAAATGACAAAATTATTTGAATTAAATGTCAGATTCTGATAACATATGTCAAATGTCCAACACCAAGTGTTAAAATTCAAATATTTATATTCCAATAGCAAATATTAAATGTCTAATGCGAAATGTCAAATTTCCAATGTCAATAAGTCAGATGGTTAATATCAAATGTCAAAACTCAAATGTCAAATTGAGATTCCGATGGCAAAAGTCAAATATTTAATGTTTAATTTCAAATTCCAAAAGAAAATGTTCAATGCCCAATGTTAAATTTCAATAGTTAAATATCAAATTTCAATAGCAAATATCTTGTGTCGAACGTGAAATTTTAAATGTCAATTGTCAAATGTTAAATTTCAAATGACAAAACTCAAATGTCAAATTCCAATAGAAAATGTAAAACGTTTAATGTCTAATACCAAATATCATGTATCAAATTTCAAATGTCAGTTGTCATATGTCTAATTCAAATGTCTAATGTTAATGTCAGTTGTCAAAACTCAAATATCTAATGTCAGATTACGGTGGCAAATGTTAAAGGTCCAAATATAAAATACCGTTAGAATGTCAATTATCTAATACAAGTGTCAAATGTAAAATGTCCAATTCTAATGACAAATGTCATTTTTCAAATGTCAATTGTCATATGTCAAATTTAAATGTTAGATGGCAAGTATCAGTTAGTTTATCCATTTTACCCAATGCACGAATCAAATTTCAATAAAATGTCAACTGTCTAAAGTTATATATCAAATGTCTAATGTTAAATGTCAAATATTTAACGTCAAATGGCATATATCTAATGCAAGCTAAATATTAATTGCCATGTGTCAGATTTAAATGTCAGACGTTAAATATCAAATGTCAAAATTCAAATGTTTTATGATAGATATGTCTAATATCAAATGTCCGATGTCAAATTTCAAATGTCAGTTTTTAAATGTCTAATTCAAATGTCAGTTGTTAAATGTCAGTAGTCAAAACTCAAATATCAAATGTCAGATTACGATGGCAAATGTTAAATGTCCAAAAGTTTAATATCAAATATTTCAAGTATATGATTTGTATTCTTTTCATGACTTGTCCAACACATTGTTGTTTCTTGGATTAATAAAGTATCTATCTATCTATTAGAATGTAAATATCTAATACAACTGTCAAGTGTATAATGTCCAATTGCAATTGCAAATATCAAATTTCTAATGTCATATTTCAAATGTCAATTGTCACATGTCAAATTGAAATATCAGACGTCAAGTATCAGTTTGTTTATGCATTGAATTAATGTCAATTGTCTAATGCCAAATGTCGAAAGAATTTCAATTGCAAATGACAAATTTCTAATACGAATTGTCAAATTTCAAATGTCAATTGTTTAATGTTAAATATCAAATGATAAAATTGAAATGGTAAATGTCAGATTTTGATAACATATTTCAAATGTTAAAATTCAACAATTTATATTCCAATAGCAAATATTATATGTCTAATGTGAAATGTCAAATTTCAAATGTCAATAGTCATATGTCAGATGGTTAATATCAAATGTGAAAACTCAAATGTTAAATGGAGTTTCTGATGGCAAAATTCCAATATTTAATGTTAAATTTCAAATTCCAAAAGCAAATGTTCAATGTCCAATGTTAAATTTCAATAGTTAAATGTCAAATTTCAATAGCAAATGTCTTATGTCAATTGTGAAATTTTTAAATGACAATTGTCATATGTCAATTTTCAAATGTCAAATTCCTATAAAAAATGTGAAACGTCTAATACCAAATGTCAGTTGTCATATGTAAGATGTTAAATGTCAGTGACAAAAGCTTAAATATCAAATGTCAAATTACGATGACAAATGTTATAAATTGAATGCCAAAAGACAAATGTCAAATGCCATTAAAAAGTCAAATATCTAATACAGGTGTTAAATGTAAAATATCCAATTCCAATGGCAGATGTCAAATTTCTAATGTCATATTTCAAGTGCCAATTGTCATATGTCAAATATAAATGTGAGATGTCAAGTGTCAGTCAGTTTATGCATTTTATTTAATGCACGTACCAAATTTCAAATATCTAATATTAAAGGTCAAATATTTAACGTCATTTAACGTCATGTGTCAAACTTAAATATCAAATGTCAAAATTCAAATGTTTAATGATAGATTTGTCTAATATCAAATATCAGAAGTCAAATTTCAAATGTCAGTTGTCACATGTCTAATTCAAATGTCAATGGTCAAAGCTTAAATATCGAAGGACAGATTACGATGACAAATGTTAAATGTCCAATGCTAAAAGTCAAATGTCAAATGCCATTTAAATGTCAAAAATCTAATATATTTATCAAATGTAAAATGTCCAATTCTAATGGCAGATGTCATATTTCAAATGTCAATTGTTAAGTGTCAAATGTAAATGTCAGATCTCAAGTATCAGTCCATTTATTCATTTTATCCAATGTACGAATCAAATTTCAATGAAATGTCAAATGTCTAAAAGACAAATGTCAAATATCTAAAAATCAAAAATTTAACGTAACAAATTTTAAATGTCAGTTGTCATATATCTAATGCAAATGTCAGATGTTAAATGTCAGTGGTCAAAACTCAAATATCAAATGTCAAATTACGATGGCAAATGTTGAATATTCAATGTCAAATGCCATTAGAATGTAAATTATCTAATACAAGTGTCAAATGTAAAATGTCAAATTCCAAATTCTAATGTCAATTGTCATATGTCAAGTCTTAGTATTTTATTAAATGCACAAATCAAATTTCAATTAAATATCAAAAGCCTAAAGTCAAATGTTAAATATCAAATGTTAAATATCAAATATTTAACGTTAAATGTCATCAAGTAGTAAATATCAATTATCATGTGTCAGATTGAAATGTCAGAGGTTAAATATTAAATGTCAAAGTTCAAATGTTTAATGATAGATTTGTTTAATACCGAATGTCCGAAGTCAAATTTCAAATGCCCGTTGTCAAATGTCTTATTCAAATGTTAAATGTTAAATGTCAGTGGTCAAAACTCAAATATCAAATTACAATGATAAATGCTAAATGTCAAATGTAAAATTCTAATGGCAAATGTCAAATAATTAATACCTACTGATTAGTTATTTGACATGTGCTATTAGAATTTTCTATTGGAATTTGACATTTGAGTTTTGACATTTGAAATTTAACATCTGACAATTGACATATAAAATTTGACATTTGACGTAAGACATTTGCAATTGAAATTTGATATTTAACTGTTGACATTTAACATTGGTCATTGAACATTTGCTTTTGGAATTTGAAATTTAATATTGACAATTTGACTTTTGCCATCGGAAGCAAATGTAAAATATCCAAATCCAATGGCAAATGTCAAATTAGTAACGTCATATTTCAAATGTCAATTGTTATATGCCAGATGTCAAGCATCAGTCAGTTTATGCATTTTATACAATGCACGAATCAAAATTCAATAAAATGTCAAATGTCTAAAGTCAAATATCTAATGTTAAACAAATATTTAGCGTCAAATGTCAAATATCTAATGCTACATATCAATTGTCATGTGTAAGATTCAAATGTCAGACGTTAAATATCAAATGTCAAAATTTAAATGTTTAAATACAGATTTCGATGGCATATGTCAAATATCCAATGTCAAATGTCAAAAGGAATGTATTGAAGTCCAATGGAAAATGTTAAATATTTGATGTGTAATGATAAATTTTAAATGTTAATTATCTATTATTATCAGATTTAAATGACAGATGTTAAATGTTAAAAGTCAAACTCAAATGTCAATTTAAAATTCCGATGGCAAAAATTAGGCATTTAATGTTAAATGTCTACAATCAATGATTAATATCAAATGTCCAATGCCAAATGTCAAAAGAAGTTAAATGTTATATTCCAATTGCAAATGATAAATTTATAATGCGAAATATCAAATTTTAAATGTCAGTTGTTAAAACTTATATATCAAATGTCAAAATTCAAATGTTAAAGCTCAGATTACGATAGCATATGTCAAATATCCAATGCCAGGTGTTAAAAGGCAAATATTTATATTAGAATAGCAAATGTCAAATGTCTAATCCGAAATGTCAAATGGTTAAAATTAAATGTCATAACTCAAATATTAAATTTGAGATTCTGATGTCAAATGTTAAATTTCAAATTTCAAAAGCAAATGTTTAATGTTTTACGTTAAATGTCAACAGTGAAATAGTAAATTTCAATGGCAAATGTCAATTTTCTGATGTTAAATGTCAGAATCCGTTGGCATATGGCAAATGTCCAATATTAATATGGAAATTCTGTTGGAAAAAGTCAAATATCTAATGTTAAATGCGATACCCAATCGCTATAATATGTTTCACCAAGTGATAGATGAATCAAAAGTTCGTAATCTAATGTTAAATGTCAAATTTTGCTACTAATTCAAAAACGTTTGAATGAAAGTTTGGAATTTTAGTTATACTTTGAAATAAATAAGATCATACATACTGTTTGTGCTGCAGTTTGATACAATAAAGAATCTGAATGTCCTATCGGTATCCTAGCTGGAAAATCAGTGGAAGAAGGCCACGCGTCCCCCTCTACGCCCACCAGGAGCCTGACGTTCATGCAAACGGAAGACAGCGCTGGAGAGAGGAACTCCACTCTGAGACGTATTCCGTCCGGTTCGTCGACGATGGCCAGACGAAAATCCCTCGGGTCGGGAAATCGAGGCGAGATTCCGTCTGCAATCAAAGTGAGACGATATTACCAAACCCCCGCCCCGCATCCCCCTAGGAATCAACAACTCACTGGCCCCGTAAAATACGTGCTCCTCCGGCGGGCGTTTCGCGATGTTCCGCAGAGTGCTGGCGTCGAGGATTTTCCCCGGGGAGGCGCACAGTGCGGATTCCTCCAAATTCGTCGGTGACGCCGTCGGGGACGACTCGGGGGCGGAGGAAGCGGCGACGGCGAGGAGTTCCACGTACCGCGCCTGGATCTTATCCCTTAAATTAAAAATGTTAAACGTCCCTCGAATTACGGGCAATCCCCTCGGCTCACCTCCTGAGGTATCCCTGTTGATTAGCATAATCCCCCCATATTTTAAACAGCGAGGAAAACATCCTGATCCTTGCGTAACCCTTAGGAAAATCGGGGTCGTTCTCTATGATGGAATATTTAGGCTCCCGGTCTGAATCGTACAAACTGGGCTTTGATAGACTATCCAGACGGAGTAAATATTGCAAATTCGTCGAAATATCCTGTAATTTTAAAATTATTTTTATTTTTAAATGCACGAAATATTACTTTAAATACTACTCACGTCATTATCGTGAAGGGTGATGAGATACTTTGATGAAAACTTCTCGTCTAATATTCCAACACCACACACCAGTCTTTGAATAAGGCGCTCGGTTACAGAACGGGCTAATATTATATTATCTTCTTTGACAGCTAAGAAAATATTGATGAATAAAATAACTAAATCAAATAAACAATAATAAATAAAGTGTGTGATATCAACAAAGTTACTCGTATTTCTAATTTAAATCAAATAGCAATTAATTATATTTATTGAAAATTGATTCTCTCTTAATTTGTGATAAAAATAATTACAACCATCACGTACAATATGAATATTAATAACAATAAATACTTACTAGAATCAGTAAACGAAAATTCTTCACCCAATTTCTCCTGAAAAATAAAATTTAAGTTCTGCAGCTGTTCGGGTGAAAACTTTAAGCGACTAGCGTGTAACACCAACTCCTCCACTTTCCTCTTGGTGGCTTTTCGCCTAGCCTTCGCTGCCATTTTACCACTACCATTACGCTTCAACATACTCTTAGAGCTTTAAAATTCCAACATCATGAACCTTAAATTTAAAAAAAAATATTGCCAATCAATAATATAATTATACATAAATTTAAATTGTAATTATTTAATTCATGTTGGTTCACTTGTAGAAATTCACACGTTAGCCATCGTAAATGTTGTATTGCGATGTGAGAATCTCTTTAGAGTAATTGCCGGTTGCAAACTTACAAATTGCACTTTAATTGCAGACAGGAGTTTGATGCATGCAACACGCTATTGGCCATTTATTCAGTTTGATAAACTTCGCATCGCGGCGTATTAAATTCCATCTAAACGTTATTATAGGTAGTTAGAGTTATAAATGCACATTATGCTTCAGCAGGCAACAAACTTAGTTCATCTAGGTGGAGAGAAGCCGAGGCAAAGTTACGAGCGTGAGGTGGCAAAGGGATTTTACAAGTATTTTAGAAGGATTGGAAATTTTACGTATGTTTAATCGTTAGTTAATTTTATACAATCACGTAAAAGGCTTTAATTTATTTTATTGTAAAGTCCAAGAATTTAATATTATAATTCAATGGTAAAACACAATACAAAAACTATACGTATTTCCATGTTTTAATTTATTTTAGTGACAATATTTTAATTTTAAAGTTTTTTTAATACTATTTTATAAAATAATTTTTGAGATACCTTTAATTTTAGTATTGGATATATTTCTTACTTTCTTAAATATAAACCGTACAATGACCTAGAGTACTCCTGACCTACCACAATTAACCACATATTGACCTATCGTAACCTTGACCTACCCCAAATGAAATGTTAGCGTCGTCCTTACCTCGCTTAATGCATAATTTGTTGGGATAGGTCAAGAGTACGCTAGGTCAATATATTGTAGTAGTTTAGAAGAACGTGTGGTTAAGCAATCATGAAAATATAGGTTAATGCATAGATTATTATTGAAATGGGCTACGAGTTATTCTATTGTTTATTAAAATAGGTCAAATAGTGACTGATACACATCAGATGACAGATGAGAGACGACAATAAGTGACAAATTACAAGTTTTAGCTGAGAGAAAACTAAAGATGACCTTAAATAATACTGTGATATCAACAAAGTGAGTTTTACTTTATTTAAATATTCAAGATGTATCACGAAGTGAACGCCTCAACCATTAATCAATTAAAGATGACTAGTGATAGGTGACAGACAAAAGGAGTCTGACATTGAACGAAAATAATTAATTGAATTATATTTATGATTGACAGACTTTAAATGACAAAAAGCAAAACACTTATGATATATGACAATTGACAGATAACAACTATCGAATAACAGGTAAAAGATGACAAATAAATAAATGAGACGACGAATGACAAAAAACAGAAAACAGTTGACAATAGTTGACGTATGATAAAAGTCAGGTAACAGAGAATTGAACTGCATTAATTATTATAGACTCTAAATAACAAAAAAGCAAAAGACCTATGGAAGATGGCATATGACAACTGACAGATGACAACTATCGAATAACGGTTAAAGGGCGAAAAAGGAAAGAATTAGACGATTCATGAGAAAAGACAGAAAACAGACGACGACAGTTAATAAATGACAAAAACAGTGCATTGACAAGAAGACAAAAAAAACACATGACAGGCGACAGATTGCATAAGGCGTATTGCAAACATAAAAAATAAATAAATAAATAAATTAAATAGCAGAAAAAAAAGTAACAAATGATAAAAAAATAAAAATTAGAAGAAGCAGTTAAATAACAAATTACAGGAGGTTAATAATACCTAAAAATAAATTCAGCATACGGCAAAAGTCAAAAGTGGAGTTTAAATGACAGATGACAGAAAGACATAAAACCGAAAAAATAAATGACAGAAATCAGAGAACCGAAATTTAGTTGAATGGAGTTTGATAATGAATGATAATAATTGCATTATAAACGGAAAACGGAAAGAAATAGATGATAGATGATAGATGACACTTGTCACACGACGGAGGCCAAATAACAGATGACAGGCGATAAGAGCCGATAGATAACAAAACAAAAAAACTAAAACGTGACAGATGATAGAAAAATTTCCTGTGGCAAACGGTAGATAATTGAAAACAGACGACAACTGATGGAAGACCGAAATCAGATGAAACAATTAATAATAAATGAAAAAATCTGGAAAGACAGATTGATGACAAATCAGTTAATTAAGGCAGGCGATATATGACAGAGTAGAATAGATGACAAACACAAAAAGAACAGATAATAGGATGACAGATGAAATTGAAGATATAAATCAAAAGATGACTGATAAAATAACAGACTACCAAAGGTTGATAATTATTGAAAAAAAACATCAGACAAGGCAGATGACAACAGATATAAAATAGAAGACATTAGGTGACAGATCAATAACGTATGGCAGATATCAGATAACCGGCGACAATAGTTGATAAATGAAAAATTTCAGATGACAGAAATAGAGAAAAAATGACAAAAAACAAATAACAAAATGACATATGTCAGATAATAGACGACAATAGTTGACAAATGAAAAATTGACACATGACAGAAGAAGAGAAATATGACAAAAGGGAATAAAATAAGATGAAAGGTAGAATTGATAATATCATAAAATAATCAAAAACAGATAATAGTTGACACACTATAAAGGTCAGAAAAAATAAATGACAGATAACAAAAAAACCAATCGACAGATGAGATATTTTTGTTATAGATAATAGATGACAAAATACAGAAGGCAAATGACAAGAAAGGAGTTCGATGGCACAGTAAACATTACAGATGACAGAAAATAGAAGATAATAGATGACATATGACAAGTGACAAATAATGAATCAGAAACAGATGACAGAAAAAAAGAAAATAGAAGATGACAAGTGACAGATGACATATTAATAATGCATGGCTGATGACAGATGATAAACAACAATAGGTAACAATAATAAAAGACAGAAAGAAAAAACATAGAAGAAAGACAATGAAATGTATTTACAAATCACATTAAAAAAAAAAGATGAAAAGAAGATAACAAATGACAGAGGATAGCTTAATGACAAATGACAAATAAAAGATAGCAGAAAACAGACGATGAGCAGTGACATATTTTTAAATAAGGCTTTAAATGACAAATAAAAAAACCAGAAGAAAAAAAAAAGATAAATTAGAGTTGATAGACGGCAAATGTCAATCGATCATAGATGACAGAAAATATAAAACAGAAAATGTCAAGTGATAGATATGACAATAGGTGACAAATCGAAAAAACATAGATGATGGTAGATGAATTTATAATCACAGCTTATAAATGATAAATAGCTAAAAAGATGAAGCAGATGAAAGATAACATGTTTTAGAGGATAAATAGCAAAGAAGATGACAAATGGCAGTTTATGAACGAAGTAAGTGTAAGATGGCAGAAAACAGATGATGCAGATGGTGACCATTGATATATTTAAAATCCAAAAGTAAAAGATAGAAGATCGATAGAAGACGATTGATTGTTGTTGATAGACGGCAAATGTCAAATAACAGATAACAAATAACAGATGACAGATAAATGATAGACCACAAATTACAGATAATATGATGATATGATGATAGGTGACATGAATTTATCATTACAGCATAAAAACAAGTACCAAAAAAAAACAAAAGACATGTCAGGTGACACTTGACAGATGGTAAATGTCAAATAACAGATATCAAATGACAAATGATAAAACATTAAGACAGAAGATAGGAAATAGAAGATGATAAGTGACAGAAGACCGATTAATGACATATGGCAAACTATAGGTGACAGATGATAAAAAACAGATGAAATCCGGTGACATATGATAGAGATAACAGGAGTTTGATCAATTTAGACAAGCATTTATGATCACAATTTATATTCTGTGAGAAAAGACATTGACAGATGCCAATAGGTGGCAAATGACAAATGAAAGATGGTAGAAAAAAAGACAGTTACATATATTTATAATCAGCTTACAAATTTAAATACACAAAAATACGATAAACGTCAAAAAACAAATTACGGACAAAAGATTAATCAAATGACAAAAGCAAATGGCAGATGATAGATTACTGATCTGTAATAAATAACAGATGATAGATAGGTAATAGATGACATAGAACAGATGGCAAATGATAAGAGAAGAGAAGAAAAAACAGATTACAGGAAATAGAAGATAATAGATGATAGATAACAGCTTAATAAAGTACGAGAAAAGACAATTGTTAATAAATAACAAACGTTAGCAACAGAACACATAAAACAAACAACAGAAGACAAAAGATGACAAAAAAAGAATTTTAAAACAAGACAGATGAAAGATGACGGCTAACTGTTAATAGACATTGACAGATGACAATAAGTGACAAACAAAAAATAGACGACCACCAGTTACATATATTTATAATTACAGCTTATAAATGATAAATACCAAAAAAAAAACAAAGTAGAAAGCGGAGAAAAGACGAGAGGTGACAGTTGACAAACGGTAAATGTCAAATAACAGATAACAAATGAACAGAAGCAACAACACACATACAACAAACGACAGAAGACAGAAGATGACAAAAAAAGAATAAAAAAAGGCAGATGAAAGATGACAGATAACCTTTAATAGGCACTGACAGATGACAATAGATGACAGATGACAAATGAAAGATGACAGAAAATTAATGATTATCAGTGACATATTTTTATAATCCCAGCTTATTGATGATAAATACCAAAAAAATCAAAGTAGAAGGCGAATAAAAGACAAATAATAACAGTTGACAAACGGTAAATGTCTAATATTTATTTAATATTAGCCTACCTATATTTAAGTCCACCCTAAATTCACTCCTGTAATTATAAGTATATTTTAAGTTAGTTTTATTATTGTATTACCGTTAGTTATGCTAGTAAGTACACTTTAAATTAGTATTAAGTTATTCCTGTAATTGGATGTATTATCTGTTGGGAATAAATAAATAAATAAATAACAGATAACAAATGACAGATGATAGAAAATAAAAAAATGTCAGATGACAGATTAATGGTAGACTACAGATACGAGATGACAATAGGTGACAAATGGTAGATGGCAGAAAATAGGTGATGATAGATGACATGGATTTATTATTAAAGCTTAAAGGACAGCAGATGACAGTTGACATATTATAAATGTCAAACAACAGATATCAAATGTCAAATGATAAATCAGAAGACAAAAGAAAATGACGGGTTATAGAAAACAGACAACAGGTAGGTGACAAATGATAAAAAGCAGATAAAAAAAACAGAAGAAAGATAGCGTAAACATATAATAGAGAATTCAGGAGGTTGATAAATTTAGAAAAAGTATTTATGATCACAGTATATAAACGATAAAAGACATTGACAGATGACAACAGATGACAATAGACGACAAATGACAAATGAAAGATGGCAGAAAATTGATTATGATCAGTAACGTAAATTTATAATCACAGCTTATAAATTATAAATACAAAAAAAAACTGGAAGCGGATAAAAGACGGTAAACGTCACAAATAGCAAATGACAGATGACAAACGATTAATCAGATGACAAAAAGCAAGTGGCAGATGATAGATTATTGAGCTGTAATAGATAAGAGACAACAGATGAATATAGGTAATAGATGACATAAAACAAATGGCAAACAGATGACAAAAAGTAGAAGATAATATATGACAGATAACATAAGGCATGACAAAAGACAATTGTTAATAAATGACAAAAGTTAGCAACAGAACACATAAAGTAAACAACAAAAGACAGAAGATGACAAAAATCGAAATTTAGAAAAATGACAGAAAAGATATGACAGATACACATTGACAGATGACAATAGGTGAAAAATGGCAAATGAAAGATGACAGAAAATTGATAAAATAGATGATCAGTGACATATATTTATAATCACAAATTGTAAATAATAAATACCATAAAAACCAAAGTAAAAGGCGGATAAAAGACGATGGATGACAGTTTACAAACGATAAATGTCAAATAACAGATAACAAATGACAGATGATAGATAATAAAAACTTTCAAGTGACAGATGACAGATTAATGGTAGACGACAGATGGCAGATGACCAAAGATGATGATAGATGACTTAAATTTATTATTACAGCCTAAAAACAATAAATGTCGAAAAAAAACAAAACGCAAATGAAAGACGAAAGATGACAGTTGACAGATGATAAATGTCAAGTTATCAAATGTCAAATAATAAATCTCTAGACAGAAGGTAGGAAATTGAAAATGGCAAGTGACAGAAGACAGATTCATATTATATGGCAGATAACACTAGGTGACAAATGAAAAAAGGCAGATGACAAAAAAAAGACGACAGATAGCGTAAACATATAATAGAGATTACAGAGGGTTGATAAATTTAGAAAAAGTATTTAGGATCACAGAACATAAACGATTTCAGATATTAACAGGTGACAAATGACAAATGTAAGATGGCAGAAAATTGATGATGATCAATGACGTATATTTATAATCACAGCTTATAAATTATATATACATAGAAAAAAAAACAGGAAGTAGATAAAAGACAATAAACGTCAAAAAAAACAAATGACAGATAACAAACGACTAATCAGATGACAAAAAGCAAGTGGCAGATAAAAGACGACAGATGACTAAATGTCAAATAACAGATATCAAATGCTAAAAGATAAATCTAATTACAGAAGATTTATTATTACATCTTAAAAACAACAAATGACAAAAAAACAAAACGCAAATAAAAGACTAAAGATGACTGCTGACAAATGATAAATGTCAAGATATCAAATGTCAAATGATAAATCTGAAGAGAGAAGATAAGAAATAATAGATGACAGATGACAGAAGACAGATTATGCCATATGGCAGACAACAAAAGGTGAAAAATAGAAAAAATAGACTACAGACAACGAAAACAAATGATATCCGGTAAAATATGATATAGATTACAGTAGGTTGATAAATTTAGAAAAAGTATTTATGATCACAGAATATAAACGATAAAAAAATATTGACAGATGACAATAGGTGACAGATGACAAATAAAAGATGGCAGAAAATTGTTGATGATCAATGAGGTATACTTATAATCACAGCTTATAAATGATAAATACCAAAAATAAAGCAAGCGGATAAAAGATGATAGATGAGAGTTGCCAGACGGTAAATGTTAAATAACAGATAAATGACAAATGATAAATCAGAGACGACAGATCACAGAAGATACGAAATAAAAAATGCCAAGTGACAAATAACTTATTAATGACATATGGCAGACGGCATACAGCAGATGTTCAATGGTAGATGACAGGTTGCAGAAAATAGATGATGATAAGCGATATTAATTTATTATAACAGCTTAGGAACAACAGATGCTAAAACAAGGGACAAAATATACTTGACAGATGGTAAATGTCAAATAACAGATAAACAAACGATAATGTATTGACGGCAAGTGATAAATAAAAGACGAAAGATGACAGATGATAAAAAAAGAAGATGACAAGTGACATAAGATAGATAAATGACGTACGGAAGAAGACAGTCACAAATGATAAATGGAAGATGTCAGAAAACAGATGACGACCAATGACATCTATTTACAATCACAGCTTACAAATGATAAATACTAAAAAAACAGAATAAAACGCGATATATGACAATCGACAGACGGAAAATTATAATCATAGATGAGGGATGATAGAAGATAAAAAATAGAAAATGTCATGTGTCAGTTGATAGATTAATATCGTATGGTAGATGATGGCAGATGGTAGAAAATAGATGATGATAGGTTATATGAATTAATTATTACAGCTTATAATCAAGAAGTACTAAAGAAAAGGCAATGAAAGACAACAGATGACAGTTGACATATGGTAATGTCAAATAACAGACAACAAACGACAAATGTTAATCAGAATACAGGAGATAGGAAATAGAAGACGACATGTAAGAGAAGACAGATATCCAGGGTGACTGACGAAAAACCTTTGGTGCTGTATCTCGCTTATTTTTGATCCGATTTGAATAAATAAAACATCAAATTAAATGATTTTTAAAAGACTTTAATATGAACTGTACTGATATTTTTTCTTGCATCCAGTTTTTGACAAAAGGCGATCAACTTTTTTTTTTAAATTGCACTGTATATATATTTTTATTGATTCGCAAGGAGATTTTTTTTCTGAATATAAAATTATAGACAAATTTATCCATACATCAAACTTAAGTCGAGAAATTGAGGATTAAAAAAATAAATAAAAAGTCAAGTATCCATTGTAAACAATATACAGACTCTATTTTAAATGTCAAAAGTGACAGTGACAGCCATTGATACTGCAACGATTTTTAATTATTTCATAATTAAAATGTTGCAATATTTCAAACACTGTACTAGAATTTTGTGCTTCTACAGAAATCGTTTTTCAGTTTTTGAAATCTTGCAACATTTTTATTATGAAATTATTAAAAATCATTGCAGTATTGTACCAATGACAGACACTGTCACTTTTGACATTTGGAATAGGCTCTGTATATTGTTTACTATGGGTATTTGATTTTTATTTTTTTTTAATCCTCAATTTCTCGACTTTGGTTTGATGAATGGATAAAATCGTTTACAAATTTAGATTCAGAAAAAAATCTCCTTGCGGATCAGTACAATATATATACAGTGCAATTTGAAAAAAAAGTTGATCGTCTTTTGTCAAAAACTGGATGCAAGAAAAAATATCAGTACAGTTCATATTAAAGTCTTTAAAAAATCATTTAATTTGATGTTTTATTTATTCAAATCGGATCAAAAATAAGCGAGATACAGCACCAAAGGTTTTTCGTCAGTCACCCTGTATAACGCATGGCAGTTAAAAAAGGAGTGACAAGACGATAAATAACGAAAGATAAAACACAGATGTTATCCGGTGACATATGACAGAAATTACAGGATGTAGATAATGCATTTTTAATAATTATGATCATAGATTATAAACGATAAAGGCAATAGAAGACAAATGATAGATGATAATTGGTAGACGATAAGTAGCAAAGAAGAAGACACTATTGTTGGTTTAAGTTTACGTGAAATGTTTTGTAAATGCAAGTTCACTTGTTTAAACAACTGATGACAGATTACAAGTGAAAATAATCCGAATAAAATAGTATTTAGGATACTAGTTGATAATTTACAAATAGCATGAAACAGAAGGGAAACGATAGATGAAGGGTGACAGTTGATAAATAAATGATAAATGGAAGATGGCAGAAGACAAATGATGCAGGTGGTGATCAGCGAGATATATTTATAATCACAACTTATAGATGACAAATAGTAAAAGACAGAGGGCGGATAAAAGACAAT
This sequence comes from Ontholestes murinus, assembly GCA_963969525.1. Lineage (NCBI taxonomy): Eukaryota > Metazoa > Arthropoda > Insecta > Coleoptera > Staphylinidae > Ontholestes > Ontholestes murinus. Next base: position 3,631,536 of record OZ018389.1, on the reverse strand, counting down.
ATTCAACAGATAACAAATGACAGATGATAGAAAATGTCAAGTGACAGGTGACAGATCAATGGTAAACAAACGGCAGATGGTAAAGAATCTATGATGATAGATGATATAAATTTATTATTACAGCTTAAAAACAACAAATACCAAAAAAAAACTGCTTATAAAAGGAGACAGGTGACAGTTGACAGATGGTAATAGTCAAGTAATAAATAGGTAACAAATCACATAAGACATATAACAGATGATAGATGATAGATGATAGATGATAGATGATAGATGATAGATGATAGATGATAGATGATAGATGATAGATGATAGATGATAGATGATAGATGATAGATGATAGATGATAGATGATAGATGATAGATGATAGATGATAGATGATAGATGATAGATGATAGATGATAGATGATAGATGATAGATGATAGATGATAGATGATAGATGATAGATGAAAGATGATAGATGACAAATGTCCAAGTACTTAAGGTGGATAATAAATCAAACAAACATAACAAAATACAGATAACAGAGAGTAGAAGATGTCATTACCAAATGATAGAAAATTAATAATAACTGAAAGTAAGCCAAATAATATGGTATATATAACCACATATCATTGACAAAGATAGCAAAAATCAGAAGACATATGATACTTGACGATAGATGGCAGATGACAGACAAAAAATATAAAACGAGTTTAATATATTATTTTTTAAATTTAATAAAAATATGAGTATTTTCTAATTACTTGACATTAATTAATTTTACTTAAATACTCGACAAGTTAACGTCAATTCAAGCCTTTCGATAGAATTTATCTCTCTCGATTTATTGAATATTTTAAAAGGTGAATAGAGTTGCAACGAGAAATGAAAAAAAAACAGTACTCACCGATTCACCTGCGAATTCCCATTGAGCTTAATTGTAAAACCGGATTTCCCCGATCCCCCCATCCCCCTCTCAACACAAAAAAAGATAGAACCCTATAAATTTGCAAAAAAAAAATCCAGCATTAATTTTTCCGAGCGACGCGGTGATTTATTACGAACGGTAATACTGCGTGGCAGTCGTGTAAAACTGAAGTGAATTCCCATTCGAACGAGGAATTAGAGAGAAAAAAAAGCGATCGGATAAAATCAAGCATCACGTGTCGTCGGACAATAATGCACACCGATGTCGAGTACCTGTTATATTTCCCCACCTAACTACTTCCGATTAATTCATTACAGGCCGGAAGTTGGCTGGCTCTACCTTCCTGACAACGCTTTTGTATAAGTGCGTGCGTGTGTGTGTGTGTATGTGTGCGGTAATAGTTTATCGTTTGTGGATGCTGATGACGGTGGAAGGGAATATATATTATTTATTCAGAAACTACGCTTATATTAAATGTTAATGATGTATATTGCATTTTTAATTAGTTAAAGCAGTAATTTTATACGTAAAATATTACAAAATTTTGAAAAAATAAGGACTATTACAATTTAAAATCACTATACTAAGAAGAGATGTTAAATTAAAAGAGTTATACAAATTTGGAAAATGTTTCGCATTAAGGGACAATTATATTAATCATTTATTTGTCATCTTCCAAGTGTCTTTTGTCACCTGCCATCTATCTATTGTTTTCTGTAATTTGATATCTATCATAAGACATATGACATATGTACCTCTTTTGTTATCTATTAAATATCTTCTGAAATCAATCACTATCTATCAGTCATCTGTCTTTTGACACCTGTTATCATTTATCATATATTATCTGTCATCTATCATTTGTTATTTGCCATATATAGTCTTTCTCATCTCTTATAGTTCTTAACGAAGAAGATGGAGATAAGTTTTCACTAATGATAAACGAATATTTTACTGCCGAAATGTTTGTACAATTATTTCCTTATATACAACTTAATCATCTTCATAAAAACGAGATCGTAATATTATTTACTTACTAAATGAATTTGTAAAATAGCATGACCACATTGACCTCATCTCAAACACAGTCTATAAACCATCAGAAAATAATCCGGACAAAATATAGTTTAAAAAAAAAAGCAATTAAAATGGCGAATCCAAAAATTTGATACATTTATACAACAATAAGGAAGTAACTTCGCGGTGGCATTTACGAAAACAAGGACTCTCTTTAGAAAATCACCAATTCGACCTTGATTTCGATGAACCTTATCGACCGAATCACAACAATAAATCGCACTTATCACTCACGTGCTGCCTAAAACACCATCGCGCACCGATCAAAATCCAACACTGTCCGCCGCTTGTAAACAACACCGGTTCACATTGCATAACCGTAAATTATTCACTCGTTTGTAAAACATAAATAGTAATTTTGTTTCGATTTAACCTTCACGGTAGACAAGTGAAATTACACAAACCGCCGACGTTTTTACACCGCGACAGCTTCGTCTCTAATGCTGGTCTCTCTCGCCGTTGCGGACAGGTAATTAAATGGATTGGGATTAAAGTTTTGATAAAAAGCGAACCTGATTAATTAAAAGTTTTATGCAGAAAAAAAAAATAAGAGTTGTGTAACGAATTACGAGGCGATTTTTGGGGGGATTAGATTCTGTACTTTCTATTAATCGAGTAATTATTTATAATTAAAACTCAATTACTTTTGTATTTAAAAAAATATGTTTTTTATTAAAATATTTAGAATCATCAATCATAATTGTATTTGTTTACCTCCCCGTCCATCGATTACCGAGTCCTTTAGGTAATTTTAGTTGCGTGTTGTATTCTTGTAAACATAATTATTTCATTATGCATAACATGTTTGCGAAAGGATCAATTGAATTTTGTCTAATACAAACAACATTGATAATTCTAAAAATATACTTTTCATTAGTGTATTTAAGCAGTTATAAAAACTAAGTGATAATTAATGCAAATGTTGCGTACTTTACACTTTTAGTGAGATTGACAAGTAATGTTTTACAAAGAAAAAGTATCGTCTCTTACAGTTGGATGTAAAAATTTTCAACAAAGTAATACTGTCTTTATTTAAAGGTTTTTATCTATGGGTGTCATCTATCATGCATGAAATTTTATATTCTATTTATCACATTTTATCTGTTATCTTTCATTCATCATCTACCATCTGTTATTCTTCATTTATTAACATTAACCAGGATCTATCATCTGTCACCAATAAACTATTATCCATTACCTATTAATAATTATTCGTCACCTTTTATTTATCGTCTTTTATCAATCTTCTATTATCCATCATCTGTCATCTATGATCTGTCATTTGCTATCCATCAACTGTTATTTGTTCTTGTCAACTACCATCCATCCATTATCTGTCATTTACTTTTTATCTATAGTTCATAATCTGTAATTTACTGCCTATAAGCAGTCATCTATTATCTTTTATGTATCCTCTTCTGACAGTTATCAGTGATCTACCATTCAAAATCTCTCATTTGTTATCTGCATCTACTATCAATCAGTGGTTGTCTGACATCTCATCTGTCATCTTCAATCAGTCTTCAGGTATCCAATACCTTCTATCTGTTAAATACCATTTTCCATTTACCATCAGCTATCATCTGCCGTCATAATATTTATCCCCTGGCATGTGTTACCTCTCATCTGTTGACTCTTATCTATAATCTATGAGCAATTGTTTATCAACTTGAATCTATCATCTTTTATCAGTTATCTATCATCAGGCATGTGCCATCTACCATCTACCATCTGCCGTCTACAATCTGTCATTTACTGAATACCAGATATCTATTATCTTAAATCTATCATTGTTCATCAATCATTTATCATCCATCACCCACCATCTGTTATCTCCATTTACTGCCTTAAGCATTTCTCAGTTGTTAGCTTTTATATGTAATCTAATAAGTGACATCTGTAATTTGTCATATGCCATCTCTTATCTGTCATCTATAATTCATCAGTTATATATAATTTGTTATTTGTCATTTTTAATTTAACGTCTATCTGTAATTTCATTTTATTACGTTTAGACTGAACGACTGAAGATATGTAACAAATTAATTTGAAAAGACATAAATCAAATTTCGATCAAGTTCTAAATTATAAATTATGGTCTTTCACTTAAACCCTTCCTTTGTCACGGTGTTAAGGTGGCAGGTATTCTCTTTCACATCTGAAAACTTTAATTTGTGCTTGTATGTTGTTCTTTCGCTCCCTTTTTAGGAAAAGTGTTTGACTGTTTACATCAGCCTGATATTTGTCGTAAGTCAATTGTTAACTGTCGATCTTGATATGAAATATTTAAATAAAATTCTGTGGTTAGCAACTGTTATCTTCATATCCAAACTATCTGCTAGTTATCATCTGATATTTGCTATTTATCTGTTATTGTCATCTGTTTTATGTCAACTATTATCTGACATGAAATTTATGTCTTCTCTTGATTAATCATTTTTATATCGTCTTTTATGTATCATTTATATGTTATCCAGCATTTGTCATATGTTATTTATTGTCCATCATTTGAATTTATCGTCTTCTGTATGTCATTTGTCATTAATCAATTGTCAAAGTTGATCCGAGGGGCTATTAAAATCGTTAATTGAAATATTCAAATAAAATTCTGCAGCTGTGAACTGTTATCTTCCATCTGTCTTCGCAAATCTGATATCTACCATTTGTTATCTTTCATATGTCATCTGTTACCTGCCATGTGATATGTCACCTGTTATGTCATTATATATTACATATATTCTATCAGAAGTTATGTGTCATATCTTAAGTTACACCGGGTGTTTCTAAATGAATATTGGGGTTGTAGAGTATCACGATAAGAGGTACTAATTACAGTCGCTTCTCCAAACAAAAAGGGTCCATAAACTTTCTGCCGAGATGAGGCACAAAAAACTTTTAATTTAGGTCTCATTGCAATTGCAACATATAGTGAGGATTATTATTATGCGCATCTGACATTATGATTGTTCACATGTCTGTCTTCCATTCACTAGTAGCAATTTTTGCTACTAGTACTCGCTAGCGCATTCGCGAGCTGGCAAATAGAGTTGCTCTTTCATTTCACGTATTAATTATGATTTTAAGTTTTACATAATAAGTACTACAAAACGATAAAACCCCGATATTCATTTAGAAACACCATGTACTTTATATATTGTTTATTATTTATCATCCATTCGTCATCTGCCATCTAATGTCTACCATATGATATTTATTATTCTTTATCAGTTACCTGCCCTTTTTAATTTATCATCTTCTATCATCTTTCATATGTCTTCTAAATTTGGGCCAAAGAAGCACGGGCGGAGTTCGCAATCTCAAGGTGTTTTTCCACTCAAACCCATCCTTTTCCATGATGCTGAGGGAGCAACTATCCTCTTGGATATCCGGATTTATTTATAAATACTTTCATTTCCTCTTTTGTCCCCGTTTAGGCGAGACTTTTTTAGCTGTTAATGTCAGTATGACATGACCCATTGAAAAATTTGGACAAATTTCTGAAAATATTACGTTAATCAAAAGAAATTATACATTCATTTTTCATTTTTACTAATGTATACTTCTGTTGCTGTCATCTATCATCTGCCAACTGTTAGCTTACATCTATAATCTGCAATATTTTCATCTTGCATCTATCATCTGTCAACTGATATCTTCCACGAATCTTACATTATCGCCAGAAGTTATGTGTTATCTCTTATCTACCATCTTTAATATTTAATTTTTGTATCTATCGCCCATCATCTACTATATGCCTTTCGTTATCCGTCATTAGTTATCTGTCATTTGCTATATATCAATTGTTATTTTCGAACTTGATTCTAAGGCGGGTAAACCGAAGATAATTCCTTTTATTATCTGATATTAAAATCGGTACTTAAAATATTTATATGAAGTACTTCCAGAGCTGCCTTATATCTACCATCTGTCAACTGATAGTTTCCACAGTGTTTTTTATGCGGCATCTGTTATGTGTTTGCTATTACCTCTCAACTCTTATCCATCATTTATTGTCGAACATATGTTATCTTTTATCTACCATCTGTTATCTATCATACATTATTTAATATTTTTTATCTAATATCTGTTATATGTTATTCTGTCATCTGCTACCAGATCTCTATTATCTACTATTTGTTATTTATCATCTCTTGTCGGTGCTCTCTTATCAGATATTTGTCATCTATGATCTCTTATCTGTTATCTATCACAGATAATAGATGAGAGATAACATATGGCAAATGGAATAGATTACATACAGTGTTTTCAGTCTGGAAACAAATAGGTGCAGTAGACTGATGAAAGACCATCAAAGTGACCTCTACTGGCATCAGAGTCATTAAAGAAGCATTGGACGAGAGTGGAAGATCACGTGGACGTGAACTTGAAGTCGGAATTTTTGTATACATTATTATTATTTATTCTCACAATAAATATCAATACCAAAAGATGATAAATGACAGATAACAAAAAACAGATGACAGATAATTAACGATGGATGGCAGATGGCCGATGACAGATGGCAGATGACAGATAGTAGATTACAGATGACAGAAGAGCAATTATAGATTATATTTGACATATTATATTGTCAAAATTTGTTTTAAATCAATATTAATTTCCATAACAAATGAACAATCAGTTACAAAAGTCAACAAAAATAAAGAAACATTAGACAAACAACAAATTTTACTTCATATAATTGATTATATAATTAATAGTGACAGATGACAGATCAATAACAATACATTTAGTATTCTACATCATAGATAATAAATAAATAAATAAACAAATTATATATGGGAGATTGTTGAAAGATGTCAGATTATATAACAAGAACTATATTACAGATGATAGATAACAGATGTCGCATAACATAAAAAATAATATCTAAAACGTAAAATGAACTTCTTGAAATAAATATTTTTCAAAAAAAATGGATTATTTTTGCCAATTTTGCTTTATCTGTCATCTGTTATCTGTTATCTATTATTTATCTCCCATTTATTATGTTATATTCTACAGTGTGTCGATGCTCACCGTTGATATCTCTGTTATTAGAAGAAATAAAGCAAGGATTAAATGGGGAATGCTTTCCAGAAATTAGTGATCATAACAAATCCCATTTCAAATTCACCTAAACTTTTTTCTATTTTCAGATATTTTGAAGAAACTAAAATGTGCCAATTTTAATTTTTCTCAATAACTCGATAACGCCTAACGCCATTAAACCTTTACATCTCTTATCCGTTAATTTTAATCACTCTCCATCTCTCATCCATCATCAGTCATCTATCATCTATAAACTATAATACGTCACTTATTATTCGCCATGAGTTATTTATATTTAACATTTGCAATCTTCAATTTATGTCATCTGAAAATTGTCAACCTTGGTTCTAAGGTCGTTAAACTGGAATATAATTTATCTTTGGTGTAATATTTCTCTAATAGGTCTTTCCGTTAATAAAGTTTAAATAAATAAATAAATAGATTATGACATTAAAATCGATACTTGAATAATTCAAATGAAATTTTAGAAATTTTGCATTAATCAAAACAAATTCTACATGTTTATGTCTAACAATACATACATCAATGACTACTATCTACCATTTGTCTATTCTTAGTTTCTGCCAATCATATGCCATCTGTTATCCGATATCTGTTACATGTCATCTCTTATCTATCATCTATTAATCATTTGTCATCATCATTTATCGTGTGTAATTTATTATCTGTCAATTTATTGTCTTCTATTTGTCATTTGTTATAAGTCGATTTTAATTCATGGGAACTTCGAATCAAAGTCGACAGATGACAATCGACTTATAAAAAATGATAGATAGAAGACAATAAATTGACAGATAATAAATTACACACGACTAATAAATTTCTGTACCTGTCAACTTGTATCATTATCTAAAGTCTGTTATTTGTCACATATTATATTCATCATCTATCGTCCAGCATTTACTATATATCATCCATTATCTGCCAGGTATTATCACTAATGTCAACTTCTATGGTATATATAGCCTTGTATCTGTCATTTACCATCTATCATCTGTCGTATGTAACTTGGTAATTGCCATTAATTATCTGTCATCTTAAATTTATCGTCTTGTAATTGTCATCAATCGACCTTGATCTGAAGGCCGAATAAAATCGATGCTTGAAATATTTAAATAAAATTTTGTGGCTGTTAACTTTGATTATCTAAAATATGTTATATGTTATCTAAATCTATAATCTAGCATTTGCTATATATCATCTGTTATCTTTCATGTGATCAGATATCATTTATATCATCTATAGTCTGTCAAGATTTGTTTCATCTCTTATATCATCTTTTATATACTTATAAATCTTTTAATAATTCTCTAATAACTATGGTCTATGGCTGTCATCTATCATCTGTTACATATAATCTTTTATTTATAATCTTTAAACTGTTATCTGATGTCTGTTATATCATATATAAGATGTTTCATATGTTAAATGATATAACAACCATAGAACGTAGATGTTAGATAGCAGATGTCAGAGAAATATTTAATCTCTTATTTTTTAACTTAACTCTTATCTACCGTCTTTTATTTGTTTTCTTCCATCATCAGTCATCTGGCAGCCATCATTTGAGATATGCCATTTGTTATCCCTCATTAACAATCTGCCATCTTCAATTTATCGTTTTCTGTCACCTGTCAGTTATAGTTCGATCACCTTCATTTGAAAGCCGGTAAATTGTCATATATAATCGGTTAATTGCCATTAATTATTTGCCATCTTGAATGTATCGTCTTCTATTTAACAATTGCCATAAATGGATTGTCATTAATCGGCCTTAGTCCAAAGGCTGATTAAAATCGATGCTTGAAAAGTTTAAATAAAACCCGGTATTTGTCAATTGTTATCATTTGAAATTTGTTATCTGTCATCTGTTATCCATCATCTACTATTTAGTATCTGTTATCTGCCATATCTGCCATCTATAATTTGTTAGGAATCATGTGTCACTCTCGTGTCATCTTTTATATATTGTCTTTTATCTGTTATCTGCCATTTGTCATTTATTATCAGTCACCAATTATTTGTCATCTTTAATTTATCGTCTTTATCCGTCATCTTTAATTTATCATCTATCCACTTTGGTTAGAAGATCGGTAAACCAAAACATTATTTGTTCTTTTTCTGATATTAAAATCAATTCTTCAAAAATTATAAAAAATAAAATTTTGAAAATATTGCATTTATTATAATTAATGATTCATTATTTTTTTTTGGCCAATATATACTTCTGTTGCTATCATCTATCATCTGTAACTGTTAGCTCCCACCTGCCATCTGCTATCTGTTATCTATCATCTATCATCTATCATCTATCATCTATCATCTATCATCTATCATCTATCATCTATCATCTATCATCTATCATCTATCATCTATCATCTATCATCTATCATCTATCATCTATCATCTATCATCTATCATCTATCATCTATCATCTATCATCTATCATCTATCATCTATCATCTATCATCTATCATCTATCATCTATCATCTATCATCTATCATCTATCATCTATCATCTATCATCTATCATCTATCATCTATCATCTATCATCTATCATCTATCATCTATCATCTATCATCTATAATCTATCATCTATCATCTATCATCTATCATCTATCATCTATTATCTTTATCTGTAATCTTTTATTATATTCCTTATCTTTCATGTATAATTAAAAGTTTGTAATATGTCATTTATTATAGATCATTAGTAATCATCTGTCAACCTTGGTTTTAAAGATAGTAAATCCAAAAAAAAATGTATCCTTTCTCTGATATTAGAATCAAGTCTTAAGACATTTAAATGAACTACTTCTATAACTGTCGTCCATTATCTGTCAACTTATAGCTTATTTCATGTGGCATCTGTTACCTGTCATCTATCATCTGTCACTTGTCAATTGTTACCTGTCGTTCGAGGTTTTCTTTTTAATATTACTCTTCTAAATGAAAAAAGAAATAATTTATTTAAACCAACCGTTTCAATAATCATATAGAGGATAAAATTTTATAATCAATTTTGGATTTAAAATATATTTTCACATTTAAAATTATTATTGTAACATTGGGAAGGTTTAAAAATACAATACATAAATTATAATTTAATGGCATATTTTGCAACGTGCAGAAACCAATGAGTAAACATCGCATTTTACCGCACTCCGAGAAAAAAATTATGGAAATCTTATCGACAACAACCAATTTTAAGTTAACGGGTTATCGAATTTTTGCAATTTTCTAAGGAACAATCTGAACCGTCTGCATTTTATCTGCCCACTTTTATGGTGCAAAGTACACGCGGTAATTAATACACAAACATTGCGAAATGTTTTGAACCTAAATATTTTTCAAAAAAAAAGAAATATCGTAAACAACCATTTTGCAATTAATATTTTCGATTCTATTCATAGTCATTGTGAATCTACGTTAAATTTTCAAAATATTTGTGTGAAGATATTTTCTCGGTGAAATAATTAGAAGGTTAATTAAACACTTGGATTTTAATTAATTAAAATATTTAGTTAATAAAATATTAACAGGATAGCGGATTTGATAACAAATGTTATAAAGTCAAAATGAAAAATTAAAATATTTCTCTCCTATAAAAAATCAGAAACGAAAACTATAATAGAGTTACATGAAATATAAATAATTATCATTAAATAAAATAATTATAATTTAATGAAGAAGCACGGTAATTTTGTTTTGCCACAATAAAGTGGTTAAAGAAAGTCATCGCTTCTCCTTCTTCATTATATTTAAAATGTACCATAAAGTAAACACCTCCACAATTAAACAATTATAATTTAGAATCTTCAAAAACCATTCAAATATTTAATCATATTATTGATTAAAAAAACACTTGTTATGATTTCATTTGTTTCTTATTACAATACCAAGTGTTTTATATGATTGATGGTACAATTTCTTTCAAGTGTTTCAATTAATAATCTAATTAATAAAACATGTATCAACACGGGTTAATTAATTCACCGTCATCATAATTGATAATTAGGAAATAAAACATGACAAATTTTAAATATAATAGTCTCTCACCATTAATCCAGCATCGTTTAAAATTTTACTTTCGATAATCGCGCGTCGACACATTTAGCATCTCTGTGGGTGGCTGGAGGGTGGGTTTCTCAAATAGGTTTGCTATTGGCGCGCGAAACGTTGACTTATTGTTAGAATCGCCGCCGACATAATGATGTCCACTGCAAAACGACCTTAGGTGTAATGAAAAAATCATCCGCACCATCGATCCCATCGGAAGAAAACAAATTTAGATGCGAGTAAAATATTTAGTATTCTGTGTGAATGTGGGTGGTATGTTCCTATGGCAGAGCAGACTGATTCCGGCGTGTCCGATTATTAATTCAAACATCCGTCGAATCCTATCGATGTGCGAAGGGTGCAAATCAAAATATTATGTCAATGTGGTGAATTATTGTAGTGCGTGTCGTTTATTATATATGGTTTATCAAAACCGATAAATTTATTCGTTACTGTTACATCAATGTTTTTTTTTTAAATAAATTTCTAAAATATAAAATTCAAAATGGTTTCAAGTATTAAACACTTAATAATAAAATCTAACGGGTGTCCAACAATTATTGCAGTCCCGGGTGGCGTTGGAATCAAAAACGTAGGCCAATTCTTTCATGTGTCAAATAAATGAACTGACATGTTAATTGTCAAACATAACCTAAATATCCATTAAAAATGTCAGTTTATTTATTTGCAACATGTAAGAATCGACCTACGTTTTTTATTCCAACGCCACCCGTGACTGCAATAATTGTTGGACACCCGTTACATACAATACAGGGTGTATCTATAAAGCAGTTACAATTTTTTTGGTGAAGTTGAGTAGACATTGAAAAGTAGCATAAATTGATAGTCACTTTTCAGCCAACCTTATCTCCTTCCTATGCCTAATCTTCCGCTTATGCATTGCTGCAGTATATTTCCCCTAACCTTGGAAAGCTAGGCCATAATGCTTCGAAAAAAATCTAATGACCCTTTTAATTCATCCACTAACCGCACCATTTCCATGCTCAATACTAGGAGCAAACTACTCGAACGCATCTTTTTCTTCCAACTCCTTGTCTACACATCCCCGACCACCAAAATGGCTTTCGCCACGGACGCTCCGTACACAACGCCATCGACTCTATCTTTGTCCTTACATCCTCCTCTGTCAACTCTGCCAACAGCGGCAAATTTACTGCAGTGGTATTCTTCGACATCCAAAAGGCACTTAACACCGTCTGGCACAAATGCCTCATACTCAAACTTCACTATATTAATATCCCTCTTCCACTAATAAGCATACCTCGATCTTTCTTTCATAATCCCTCCCACTTAGTCTCCTACCACTCCGCAAATTCTTCCCCGTTCTCCCTCACCCGTGGCGTCCAACAAAGTTCCGTGCTATCTCCTTCCCTCTACTTCATCTTCACTTACGATTACCCTCACCCGAATAGGTCACTAATCGAAACATACGCAGACAATACAGCCCTCTGAGTCTTCCATAGTAATCCTCGCACAGCAGTATCTTACCTACAAAAAGACGTTAACTTTTTTACTTATTGGGCCCTCATATGGCATCTAAAAGTGAATCCCTCCAAATCCCAATTCACCATCTTCTACCACCCTCACCTTCGCCATAAACTCTATCCCTCTGATTCAAGAATTCCCCTTCTTTCACAAAACTATATTTCCTACTCTAGCATCCTATTCCAACAAAATCTGAATCCCTTAGCCACCATAAAACAAATTCGCAAAAAATCTTCGCTTAAATCTAGTCTCCTAGACATACAACTCCGTACATATAAAACCTTCATTAGACCCACATGCCTTCTTCACTTCCGCTACCGCCTCTCAACTGGAACACCCCTTTTCTTTCGAATGTTAACTTCTCCGAAAATACTGCCGGCTCTTACCAGATACCCCCAACGAAATTGTCAAAGTTTCAGCAGCCTCTTCCCACCCAAATCAAGGTTAACCCATGATTGATACTTGCTTTGCTACACTCTTGATGAAACATATAACTCACTGTATAAGAATTAGGAATAATACATTTGTTTTGTTTCATATATTTACTATCAGTTTCCTGACACGTGTTTCGGCGATTGATCGCCATTCTCAAAGGAGTATAAAAATTAATCTTTATGAATTTTTATACTTCTTTGAGAATGGCGAGCAATCGCTGAAACACGTGTCAGGAAACTGATAGTAAATATATGAAACAAAACAAGTGTATTATTCCTAATTCCTATCCAAGATTAACCCGTTTGATCAGCAACTTTGCCACCCGTACTTCTTTTGATAATTCCATAAATCAACTACTAATAGACTCCCATATCCCCCAATTCACCCCCGGAAAAAGTTTCCTCCCCCCTCCTTCCGAGGGCACTCTGAAGATGACCTTACCCCTACCGCAAACATAGGCCCCGAAGCACTTAAACGCGCCCTTACTACAAACTACCTCAAAAGACTCAGAGAAAATAAGGGGGCATTGAAATGGCGCATAACTGTTAAAAATTCGCGTAAGTAAAATTAAGATAAGGTGCTCTATATAAAAACCATATACACGTTGTCCCCTGAAATTTTGAATACGGGCATTTAAATTCGTTACTTGTTACTTAGTTACCACGCTCGTGACGTATTTTAATGGACTGACCAACGGGAAATAATCAGTAATTTCTAATTTGTAATAAAATAGGGAATTAAAATGAAACATATTTACCCAATCTGACGTAACGTATAACAAATAACTACAATGTTCATCTTATTCAATGTTCGAAAACATCTCTTTATTGGGCCAAACAATATCCCAGATGATCATAAAATTCCTGTTAACATTTTGAAACTATGTAAGTCAAATTGACTTGCATATTGCGGCAAGATCCATAGCAACCAATAATAATAATCGAGATACAATACACACATTACATTACCCATATTCAAAATTTCAGGGGACAACGTGTATATTCTCAAAGTGAGCGGTGACCAAAATAAGGTTAAGAAACTTTGGTGTATAGTGAGTGAGTGAAATTTTAAATACGAATGTAAAAATTTTGGAAAAACTACACTGGTTTCACAAGAATAAATTTATTTTTATTTATTTAAAAACTGTGTACGCATGATCTAGCGTACTCTTGACCTATGTCAATGCGTAGTTTATTAAGGTAGGTCAGGAGTACGACAAGTCACTGTATTATTTATTGTGGTAGGTCAAGAGTACGCTAGAATAAATTCAGATCGAAAGTACTAAAAGTCAAAGTAGAAATTAATTGAAATAATCTGATATTAAAAAAAACAATTGACGAATAGGTAAAAGCGAATAAAAAAAACTTGACAAATAAAAAAAAAATTGAAATCCGAAATTATAAGTGCTAATTGAAATGATTAGATATTTGTAAAAAAAAAAATAATTGATGAAAAAATAATCATGAAAACAATTGAAAGTTATTTTTACTTGAAACTGATAAAAGTGTTAAATAAAATTATTAGAAACTAAAAATAACCAATAGACTATCGACAAATGCAGTGAGAATCAAATTATAAAAATCAGTTAAAATTAATTTAAAAAAAACACTATGTAAAAACACATGAAAATTGAAATAAAATATGATTAAAAAAACAATTGCAATTATCAAAAACTCTAAAACTAGCGTCTCTTCAGAAAACAATTGAAATTTTTGGAAATGAATAAAAGTGATGAACGGAAAGAATTGAAAATTAATTATCTGATATCGTAAAAAACAAGTGAATATCGCTGTAAAAATCAATTGAAATAAATATTTGTAAAAAAAGTGACGAATCAAAAAAATTGAAATTTATTTTTAAAAGGAATTGAAATTAACAAAAATTCCCAGAAGAGTTAAATTTAGCTAAAAACAATAAAATTATTAGAAACTTTAACCAAATTCTGTATCTCCCGAAATCCAAATATTCCTCGAAATATCAACATCCTCCAGTTAAGCTAGCTAGCAAAGAATTTTTTTTTCTCTCACCTTAAATTCAAAACCAGGGCTGAAAGACCTCAGGTCTATAGCCTAGACGGACTTACACCATATATTTGTATTGTGTTCATATTTATTGTTATTATGTATTTTGTATCGTCCAAATAAAGATTATTGTATATAATATTAGAAACTAAAAAAATATTAACAATCAATAAATACAGTAGAAAAAATTAACAAAAACAATTGTAAATTAGTTAAAATTGACAAAAATACTATTTAAAAACAAACTACTCTAGAAATCAATTAAAATGATTGTGATATTTATAAAATAAAAACAATTGACCAATAAATCAAAGTGGACAAATTATGTTGGCGAATAAAAACAATTGAAAATAGTTTTTAAAATGACTTGAAAGTGATAAAAGTGCAAGAACAATTAAATTTCACTCAAGAAGACAATTAAAGCTATTAGACATTTGTATAATCTGATAAAACAATTGAAAATTAATAATAAAAATCAGTTAAAATTGACACACTATTTAAAAACAATTGACAATTGATAGTAGTAGTGTTGAATAGTGAATGAATAAAAAAAGAAGTTGCTATTATCAAAAAAAAATTAAGAAATGAATAACTTAGAAATGAAAAAACTTGATGAACGAAAAAAATTGAAAATTATTTGAACAAATCGTTAATTGTCTGAAATTGTTAAAATAGTACTAAAACAAGTGAATATCACTATAGAAATCGATTGAAATAATCAGATATGAATGACGAATAAATAAAAGCGGATCAAAAAAATGAAATTGTTTTTAAAAAGATCTGAAACTAACCAAAGTGCCAGAACAGTTAGATTTCGTTTAAAAAACAATTGAAATTATTAGAAAAAGACAATAGATAATCGACAAATGCACTGAAAAAAATCTAGTGAAAATTGAAACTTAATAATAAAACTAAGTTAAAATTGACAAAAATACTATTTAAAAATAATTCACATTTGATAATAGCGAAAACAATTAAACATGATTAAAAAAAAACAGTTGCAATTATCAAAAACTCTGGAACAAGAGTTATTTCAGAAAACAATTGAAATTCTTGGAAATAAAATAACTTGAACGAAAAAATTAATAATAATATAATATTTATTTATTGAACCTTATTTGAACAAATTAATTGACTGAAGTTGTAAAATAAGAACTATAATAAGTGAATGTCTATAACCATAAAAAAATGATTAAAATAATCAGATATTAAAGAAAAACAATGGACGTATAGATAAAAGCCAATAAAAAAACTTCACAAATTAAAAAAAAAAAATATTTGAAAAAAAGTTAAAAACGCTAAAATAATTTAGTGTATGTAATTAATTAATTAAAAAAATACTATAACAATTAAATGACACTATAGAAATCAATTGATATAATTAGATATTTGTAAAATATGACGAATAGATAAAAGCGGACGAAGAAAACTGACGAATGAAAACAATTGAACATTATTTTAAAGAAAACTTGAATGTAACAAATGTACCAGAACAATTAAAATTAAAAAAAAAATAGAGGATCGACAAATGCTTTCAAAAAAATAATAATGAAACAATTGAACACGAATAATAAAAATCAGTTAAAATTGACAAATTCAAAACAGTTGACAATTGATAATAGTAAAAACAATGAATCGTGAAGAAACAGAGCAGTTGCCATTATCAAAAACTGTAAAACAAGAGTCACTTCAGAAAACAATTGAAATTCTTGGAAGTTATCAAAAATTCGGTTATACATACAATTAGGTGAATAAACATTAACAGCAAAATATACTGGGAAGTACGTCTTTCAATTGTTTCACATTAATATAGACCCTGTAACATGGATAACAATAACAATATTATTAACAGAAACAATTAAAAATTATCAAAATAGTTCTGATTTCCTTATAGGGAAAGTAATACGCTTTCAAAAATCCTGAGAGAGTTCAAATTTTGTTTTTTTTATCAAATTTGAACACTCTTATGACCTTTGAGTTTTGTCAAAGATTTTCATTTTCTTAGAAATAAGCTGAAATTAAAAAAAAAATAACATTTCTAAAGAAGAAGTAACTGATTAAGAAATAAATCGCAGTAGAATAATTGTCAAAAAAATGTTTAATATTTAACAAGAAAAAAACGATTAAAAATATTTATTTATTTTAATTGTTTAAAAGTAGCTCAAATTTACCAAAAACAATTAATATTCTATTAAAAATTTGATTTAAAACCCATCAAGATTTGCCAAGAAAAAAAAAACATTAAACATTTTGTATAAAAATTGCCAAAAAGTTGAAATTAGACCTTTAAATAATTTAAAAGTCTGTAAACGTTATTTTGAGATTTTTTTGCAAATCTGTAGAAAACTCTTAAGTATTATTTTATTTCAAATTCAACAAAAAATAGTGTATAACAATTCAATACAAAAATATTGAAAATGTCTTAAAAAAACAACTACACAACACACAAGAACAAAAGACAGTTTTTCAAAGAAAAAAATGACTAAAAACGGTAAACCTTACGAAATAAAAAAACAATGAATTAAGATTAGTTAAGAGAGAAACAGTTAAAAAATGAACAAAAACGGTAACCTTTTTGAAATATTACGAAATGAAAAAAAAAAAATTAAAGAAACAGTTAAACAAATTAGATTGAACTTTAATAAATTTTTTAAACTTTTACATAGGAAAAAACAAATCAAAAATTTATTCCAGAAAATTAGATAACTCAAAAAAAGACTTAAAGCCAGTCTACTTGACAATAATTTAAATTAGAACAAATAATTGAAGTGGGAATTTTCTAAAAGAGAAAAAAACAATTTTAATCAAACGGAATTGAAATTTAAAAAAAATCTTATTTATTATTCCTTGCCAACAACAGCCACGTACCGGTTTCTATCTATTTTGAATCTCATCAGCATAGTGCAGTTGGAAAAAGGGGAACGGTGTTTAACATTAGAGTTTATAACTCTTCGGATAAACCGTCAATTCAGATATTACCACAGAGGTTCCATCTATTGTCTTAGCGTTGCACTAGATCCCAGCTTATATAATAATATGAAACAAAACAATTTTCTAGTTTAAAATTACCTAAGGTAATATTTTAATTGAAAATCTTTTTAAAACAGTTAGAAAAACTTTAAGGAAAATTAACAATTAATTAAGAAATAACATTCACAGCTGAAAACGAGTAAAAAAGTTTAAAGAAAAAACAATTGAAACCTAAGCCCAAAAAAGATATGAAAATCTGTTTAAAACAATTGAAATATTTTTGGAATATCAATATAAAATGCTCTTGAAAAGTTTAAAAGTAAAAAAAAAATGACATAAAGCATTTAAAATTTAATAAATAACTTGAAATGAAACACAAAAACATATAAACTAAAAAAGTACGAAATTTTTAGAAAAACAGATTCAACTTTCCACGAAAGTTTTATATTAAAAAGATTGATTGGAAATAGTTTACACAATGGAAAATTTATAAAAAACAGTTAATTTTTAGTAATAAAAAACAATTTAACTTTCCTGAGAAAAACACACGAAAGCAACAAAAATAACCAGTGTAAATTCTAATGCGCTATTACATTTATAACAAGAAAATCAGAAGCGTTAAAAATTTATTGTAATTATAAAAAAAGTTAAAATTGAAGAAATTTGCAAAAAATGCAATTGATAATGGATGAAATTATTATGAATTTAAAATTAGTTTAAAACAAAATCATAACAAATTTATAAATTTATTTTTCAAACCAAAATATTTTGAATTCATTTTTTGTTCGGTTTTTCATGATGTTTAACTTATTTCGAAGTTTTTTTTTTTTTAATTTATTTTTCTTAATAACAATTGCATATCACTTGAACTTTACTTTATTTTACACATTACTATCACTTTAAGAAATATTTTTACATCCAACCATTAAAATCCTATTTTAGTGACTTTTAAATCCAATCGCATCAATAAAATATATGATTCCAATTATCTTTATTGCGAAAGTGGAAATCAAACGTTTTTCTTTCCATTTTTGTTTTATCTTTAATTTGGAAGAACGTCGGATGTCCCAATTTGTGTTTTTTATTTTTATTTTATTGTATTTAAAATATTTTTTTGTGCGACGTCGTGCAGTTTTATGCGCCGGCAAATCTCCCCGTAATTGCGCAATAAGGAAATTAAGTGGCGATATTTATTGGCGACGATGACGCTTAATTGGTGCGAATTGCGTAACGTCATTGTGAACCTGAAAACAAAAGACGGAGGCGTCGATGGATCATTAACAAGTGGTGCTCGAGGGGGAGGGGGACAACAAGGGGCACAATGGATCAATTAGGTGGTAAACTCGTAGCAATAGAAGTCGACGGGAGGCCGTAAATAATTGTGCAATAATAGGTAGCGACGATTGATTCGTTCATTGAAGAATTATTCAAAAATTGTAAATATTTATATATATATATATATATTATTAACATCTTCTTCATTACAATAACTATTGTCCAAACAAATAGTTTCCTTTTGAGAAATGACCAAAATTTTCAGAAAAATTTTGATAATGCTGTAACAAGTCCACGATAACCACCAAAATCATTAACACATTATGGAAATTCTAGTACCAATGGATTTTTACAATCAAATTTACTTAAATCAAGTAAAAATCTAAAATTCGAACTTCAATTGTTTTTAAGTTTTTCACGATAATTTTCAAATTAATTATCAGATTATGAAAATACTTGCACCAATGAATTCCTACAATCAAATATACTTAAATCAAGTAAAAATCTAAAATTCAAACTTCAATTGTTTTCCAGTTTTTCCACGATAATTTCCAAAATCATTATCTGATTAGGGAAATTCTTCCACCAATGGATTCCTACAATAAAATTTATTTATATTAAGTAAAAATATAAAATTCGAATTTCAATTGTTTTTAAGTTTTTCCACGATAACTTCCAAAATCATTATCATATTATGGAAATTCTTGCACCAATGGATTCCTACAATCAAATTTACTTAAATCAAGTAACAATCTAAAATTCGAACTTCAATTGTTGTTCAGTCAACTATTAGAAATGAATTTTAAAATGTGTTTTCAGAAATTTTTCAAATCTTCTTTTTTTATTTTTTTTTTTTATTATTTTTGTTGTTGTTTTTTTTAAGTTTATTTGTGCGCCAATTTTCCCATTTAAACTCCAGCGTACTCTTGACCTACCTCAACATATAATTTGTTCGGGTGGGTCAGGAGTAAGAGAGAGGTCATTGCATTGAATTAACTGTCAACTGTCGACTATTAACTGTTAACTGTCAATTGTCAAATGAATTTGTTAAAAAAATGTAAACTGTCAACTTCAGCTGTCAATTGTTAACTGTCAACGGCAGCTGTCAATTGTCAACTGCCAACTGTCAACGATTAACTGTTAACTGTCAATTGTCAAATGAAATTGTTATAATAATGTAAAAAAGAAAGAAAATGTCAACTGTCAACTGTCAACTGTCAAGTTATAACTGTGTCAAATGTCACCCTTGGTCAGTAATCAAAAAATTGTAAAATACGCTTAGAAAAATTATTATAACTTTTGTCAATTTTTTTAAACCAAGATAATTTTCAAAATTCTAAAAACTGAAACTTATTTTGAAAAAACTGTCAAGTGTTAATGTTTTGTTATGTCAAGTGACAAGTATCGAGTGTCATGTGTCAACTATAAACTATCAACTATCAACTATAATCTGTCATCTGTCAATTGTCAACTGTCAACCGTCATCTGTCAATTGACAACTGTCAACTGTCGACTGCCAACGGCAGCTATCAAATGTCAACTGTCAACTGTCAACTATCAACTGAAAACCTCTTCATTTTCAAATAAATTTGTCAAAAAAATGTAAATAGAAAAAAAAACTGTCAATTATCATTACGCTTAAAAATAATGATTAGAAATGTAGCTTTTTAAATCAAGATAATTTTTAAAATTCTAGTAACTCAAATAAGTTTATATTTTGAAGAAACTGTTAACTGTCAATTGTCAACGGCAGCTGTCCGTTGTCAACTGTCACCTGTCAAGTGTCAACTGTCAACTTCAGCTGTCAATTGTCAACTGTCAACTGTTAACTGTCAACTATCAACTGTCAACTATTAACTGTTAACTTTCAATTATCAAATGAATTTGTTAAAAAAAAATGTAAAAAAGAAAGAAAGTGTCAATTGTCAACTGTCAAGTTATAACTGTGTTAAATGTCACCCTTGGGCAGTAATCAAAAAATTGTAAAATATTTCAATAATGAATTTCAAAAATATGTTTATTATTTCAATACGTTTAAATAATCAAAGAAAATCTCAAATGTCGGAATCATTACGCTTAGAAAAATTATTATAACTTTTGTCAACTTTTTTAAACCAAGATAATTTTCAAAATTCTAAAAACTGAAACTTGTTTTGAAAAAACTGTTAATTATTAACAGTTATGTGAAGTGACAAGTATCAAGTGTCAACTATAAACTATCATCTATCATCTATCATCTGTCATCTGTCAACTATCAACTGTCAACGACAGCTATCAAATGTCATCTGTCAACTAACAACTCTTAATTTTCAAATAAATTTGTCAAAAAAATGAAGAAGAAAAAAATCTGTCAATTGTCATTACGCTTAAAAATAATGATTAGAAATGTAGCTTTTTAAATCAAGATAATTTTTTATATTCTAAAAACTCAAACAAGTTTATATTTTGAAGAAACTGTCAACTGCCAATGTCAGCTGTCAACGGCAGCTGTCAACGGCAGCTGTCCATTATCAACTGTCAACTATTAACTTTCAACTGTCAACTATCAATTGTCAAATGAATTTGGTAAAAAAATGTAAAAATTGTGTCAAATGTCACCCTTAGTCAGTAATCAAAAAATTGTAAAATATTTTAATAATGAATATCAAAAATATGTTTATTATTTCAATACGTTTAAATAATTAAAGAAAATCTGAAACGTCAGAATCATTACGCTTAGTAAAATTATTATAACTTTAGTCATTTTTTTTAAATCATAATTATTTTCAAAATTCTAAAAACTGATACTTATTGTTAATTGTCAATTGTCTATTGTCAACTGTCAATTGTCATCTATCTACTGTCATTTGACAACTGCCAATTGTAAATTTTCAACTGTCAAATCGCAACTGCCAACTGTCAGTTACCAACTGTCAACATATAACTGTCGACAGTCAAATGTAATTGTCAAAAAAAGGAAAAAAGATAGAATTGTCAGTTGTCAACTGTCAGTTGTCAACTGTCAACTGTTAAGTATCAACTTATAACTGGCAACTGTCAACTGTCAATTATCTACTGTTAACTGCAACTGTCATCTGTCAACTGCCAAATGTAAATTTTCAACTGTCAATTATCAACTGTCAAATCTCAACTGCCAACTGTCAGATATCAACTGTCAACATATAACTGTCGACAGTCAAATGTAATTGTCAAAAAATGAAAAAAGAAAAAAACTGTCAATTGTCAACTATCAACTGTAATATGAACTGCTGTCAACTGTCAATTGTTAACTGCAACTGTCGTCTGTCAATTGTCAACTGTCAATTGACAATTGTGAACTGTCAATTGACAATTGTCAACTGTCAATTGTCAACTGTCAATTGACAATTGTCAACTGTCAATTGTCAACTGTTAACTGTCAACTATGTCAAATGTCATCCTTGACCAGAAAAAAATGTGAAATGCTTAAATAATGAATTTTAAAAATATGTAAAAACACTTCAATACGGTTAAATAAATAAAGACATTTTCAAATATTTTATATTAAATTTAAACGTTACGCTCAAAAACAAAACAAATGTAAATTTTCAACTGTCAATTGACAATTATCAACTGTCAAATCTCAACTGCCAACTGTCAGTTGTCAACTGTCAACTGTCAACATATAACTGTCGGCAGTCAAATGTAATTGTCAAAAAAATGAAAAAAGGAAAAAATTGTCAACTATCAACTGTAATATGAACTACTGTCAACTGTCAATTGTTAACTTCAACTGTCATCTGTCAATTGGCAAATGTAAAGTTGCGGTAGGTCGAGAGTACGATAGAATAAGTAATAGTCAAGTTTATGAGGTCAAGTAAATATTGTGTTTATTATAGTTTAATATATCTAAAAAAAACTAACGGTAAAACAGTTGACATTGAGAAAGCGCTAAAACAATTGAATGTCTCGACAATAAACAAATTTAAGTTACTAGAATAAAAAAATTTAAAACTGTTGAAAAACTCCTAAAATTGTTAAATATTTACTTAAAAAAGTATTTTTTTCTAAAAAAAAAAACAAATTTTTCCGAAAACAAAAACAATTAAATTTTTTAAAAAACATTTTAAACTTTTTAAATTCATTTTAAATTTAACCTTTCATAAAATCTATTAACATTTCCTTAGAAGAAGTTACGAAGTTACGTTTTTTAAGACAATAAAAAATTATATTAAATTTGAAAAATTTGAAACTTGCTATAAAACAGGTTCTTTAAAAAATGTTATTATATTTTGTCAAAAATAAAAAAATCAGTTGCAAAGGTGATACATGCTAAGAAAAAAAGTTGCAATTAAAATACAATTGAATTTTAAAATGGTATCAAAAACAAAAGAAAATAGTTGAAAATCAGTAGCAAAGATGATAACTGGTAAGTAAAAAAAATTGATAATAAAAAACAATTGTTTTTTACTTAGCAGTTCACTACTGATTTTCAATTATTTTCTTTTATTTTTGGTACAATTTTAAATGTTTAAATTTACCAAAAAACAAAAGAACACAATTGAAAATTTGAAAATCAGTTGAAAGTATGATTAGTAAATTCTTTCAGTTTTTTTTGTATAATTTAAATTATTTTGAAGCAAATATTAAATGATTTTTCGGTCAGTTTTAACTGCTTTTTGTTACTAAATTACTTTTGTTTTTATTTGTAAAATTTCAACTGTTGTTTAAACAAAATAATAATTGTTTTTAGTTTTTCTTTTTTAAAAAAAATTTCAACTGATTTTTAACAGGTTTAATTTTTTTAAATTAAATAAAATTTTCAAAATTATTAATAAATTGTTTTTTTTTACCTCTTAAAAATAAATAATTTTTTTGGGACAAAAATTCTATTTTCGTAATAAAATGACTCAGTTTTACAGAATATTGCAAAACCTAAATAAATACATTATTTTTTACCGGAAAAGATAAATTATTCATAACATTATCGCAAATATGACAATTAGCGGGTTATTTGGTATTGAAATGAAACTTTATCGCACGTTAAATACAGACCCGTGTAAAATGTAAAATTAGTCGAAATTCATCCAAAAATGAATGGCGTTTTGGCAAGACAATTGTGTGCATTAAAAAATAATGAGTACACGTTTGGCAACGGGTGGGTAAACAGTAATTTTGTTTTGTTCGGTGTTATTTTGTGGATGGTTTCGTTAAAAATACGCGGCGCGCCGTTGCAGCTGTGTGGGAATTGCTTAGGTAATTGGGACGTCTTTTGGGAAACGCTTAATGAATATGTTTGAAATGCACGGTTCCACTACGACGGCTGCAGATTAGGATTAAAACACCTGGGAATTCGGACGCTATTGTTAATGCCAGGTGTTGTACTTGAACTTTGTTATATTATATTGTTGCACTTACCGCATACACGTTCTTTGTAGTATTTGTAGTTTAAAGTTCGTTGATGGGGATACATTACGTTTTTGTTGTTTATAGTAAACACTCGTTTATTTCAAACAAAAAAATAACACGGACTCTTTGATCTGAAAAAGTAATAAAATTAAAATTGAGAGAGTGTATTAAAAAGTTATCTTTAGATAAAGCTATTTTTTAAGTACTTGTTGTGTCTATCAATTGACAGATGGCAGTCTGTCGAGCGGAAAATTTATTATTTGTTTATGAAATTTAACGCGTCACGTGAGTTTGGTGCAAACGATCATAAGAATCACGGATTTTAATCGCTCTCATTGCAGAATCGAGTCCCGTGATCTTCGAAACATCACTCATCCCGGCGCTGTGTAAAAATACCCACGGCGAAGTCATGTGCTCGTGTGCGCACTAAAGTGCGCGCGGTCAATTCGCAGCACAACACCGAGCCGAGAACACAAGAAGGCAAGCAGCGAAGGAGAGATCGAGCGCCCCGATGCCAACGTTTGACATTTGCTGAGGAGTGCCCCCCCGCGCGAGACGACGACCCGTTGTGCGAAACCGTTCGGTGCCCCCCTAATCGCCAAGATGCTGGCCGTTCGGTGTGTGTAATACCTATGTGCAACGCATCCTTAACCCCCGTATTGTTATATAATGCACACATTGTGGCTGACTGGTAGACTATTGTCTCGTGCTCTCTGGAATGGGATTTCGAACATCACCACCGCGTCGGACCCCAACGTCCACAAAAGGACAGACGCCCAGCTAGTGAGTGCGGTCTGCGGCTTCTCCAAAGACAAGCGTACGCAGAGGCTCGTCAAGGGCCAGTTCGGCGACGACGCCTGGTTCACCACCAAGTCCAAGACCGCCGACGTCCTCGGTGAGTGCTGCATAACCTTAAAAATAAAACGAAAAACACGTATGACGCACGTAGAGGTTTTTAATTTTCTTCGCCTTTTAATCTTATCAAAGCGTATTGTGTAATTATCATTACGTTTACGGAAAAACAGCAAGTGTTTATCGTGCTAAATTAAAACGTGACGTTTTTGAGGTTAAGTTGGTAAATAATTAGGACATGCGCTTCCAATTAGCACCCCGACAAGAAACGTCAGTGTGATAATTGGTACCACTGTGTGATTTTTAAGTTAGCACATGATTTATTTAATTTTATTAACAACTTGTTTAATATAAGCTAGATTTCACTTCACAGTAGATATATTTTTTTAACCACCCAAGATATCTCAGGCACGTGACACTACTTTTAAAAATAACTGTGCAGGAAGGGGTTAAACACACAACGCATCCGGAATGTACATTTAGCATTTAAAAAATATGCATATACTGTGAAGAAAGTGAAAAAAAGATTATATTATTCTCTTGACGTAACTCGTAAGTAAACCAACATAAATAATTTGTAGTTTTTAATGATCGAAACAATAAATAGATGTACCACAAAGTAAACGCCACCACAATTAAACATGTAAAATAATAAATCGTGTGAAATTAAAAAAAGCATTTGTAAAAACAAAAACGAAACAAAGATTCGGTATCGATAGTATTATGATAATCTTTCAATGTGGAAAATGCTGACCGATAATTATTTTCTCTACTGATAATATTAAAATAGTTATGTACCTATAACGCAGAAAGTTATATTCCTATAATGGGAAACTTTTTGGGTGCTCACCTTTAGTGACAGGACAAATAGATTGTTTTTTTTTTTAAATTATTAACAAAGCAAACAGTAATGGTGGGAATATCCATGGAAACGGAGTAAACAAGAAAAAGCAACTCAGTCACTCTTACCTGTGTTTTCGTGGAGTAATTTAAGTGTGGTGAAGAAAATATTAGGAAAATTAACATTAGCAAAAGGAAAATTGTAGTAGAAAAGGTAATGTGGAAGTATTATCATATTAATTAAGATTATTATTACTTACTTTGTGATGATTTTTAACAACAAGCGGGTGTACGGAGAGAGGTTGTTGATTTGTTTGTCGTAGAAACAGTAACAAATGCAAATGCATGGATAAATCAATTGTATATAATAAACTTTTTTCACGGCTACTATTAAAAGTAATCAATAACCTGCAAGAATTATTATTATAAAACATTTTTCAACACACAGGCATACCTAAGATATCTTGAAAATACATTTAAGTAGTATTTTTGTTTCGTCAAATATATCCTGACTTAATTTATAAATCATTGACAATACGATTCTCATACTCTACGAGTAAGTAAGTAAAAAGGTAAGGAATTATACTAAATGCAATTTAATTTGCATTAACCCCTTCCCGCACAATTATTTTTGAAAGTAATATGCTCGTGCCCGAGATATTTCGGGTGTATGCGGGAAGTGGTTAATTATTAGAACTTGTTACTATAGTCAAGCCATCGAAAGCTGACTGTGACTCATACATTTTCGTACTAATAACCGTATAGCAATTGATATCTATCTCGTTAATCTCGCCATCCTATATACAGGGTGACTGACGAAAAACCTTTGGTGCTGTATCTCGCTTATTTTTTATCCGATTTTAATAAATAAAACATCAAATTAAACCATTTTTAAAAGACTTTAATAGGATCTGAACTGTTATTTTTTCTCGCACCCAGTTTTTGACAAAATATGATCAACATTTTTTTTTTTAAATTGCACTGTATATATATTTTTATTGATTCGCAAGGAGATTTTTTTTCTGAATATAAAATTGTAGACAAATTTATCCATACATTAAAAGTCGAGAAATTGAGGATTAAAAAATTAAATAAAAAGTCAAGTATCCATTGTAAACAATATACAGACCCTATTTTAAATGTCAAAAGTGACAGTGACAGCCATTGATACAATACTGCAATGATTTTTAATTATTTCATAATTAAAATGTTACAATATTTCAAACACTGTACTAGAATTTTGTGCTTCTACAGAAATCGTTTTTCAGTTTTTGAAATCTTGCAACATTTTTATTATGAAATTATTAAAAATCATTGCAGTATTGTACCAATGACTGACACTGTCACTTTTGACATTTGGAATAGGCTCTGTATATTGTTTACTATGGGTATTTGATTTTTAATTTTTTTTTTAATCCTCAATTTCTCGACTTTGGTTTGATGAATGGATAAAATCGTTTACAAATTTAGATTCTCAAAAAAATCTCCTTGCGGATCAGTACAAAATATATGTACAGTGCAATTTGAAAAAAAAAAGTTGATCGTCTTTTGTCAAAAACTGGATGCAAGAAAAAATATCAGTACAGTTCATATTAAAGTCTTTTAAAAATCATTTAATTTGATGTTTTATTTATTCAAATCGGATCAAAAATAATCGAGATACAGCACCAAAAGTTTTTCGTCAGCCACCCTGTATATACAAATATGTGTGTGATTATTTTATTTATAATTTTTATATTTTTAGAAAAGTGTTTTTTTTATAATTCTATTTATAAAGTGCTTTACGAATACAAAGTCTGCCATTTTCAATTGTGTAAATATGTAAATCATGATAACACGGTGTATATTTATTATTTTCTTGAAAAAACACATGTGCAGAAATTAATTTTCACACCGTGGCGAAAGTGTTAAAGTATGTGCACTGTAGATAGTCATGCGTTTAAATAGCGTTTTTGTTTTTGTGAGTCATTTTTCTGACAATGTTTAATGCACACAAATACGGTTATTACCTAAACGAATACATAAATTTGCATACGTTTTAAGGAGTGACTTATGATGAAATATAGGAATGATTTAATGTGAAACAGAAATAAACACAAATGGAAATAATGGAATTATAGAGTAAAGACATTTAATATATTAATTATTGTTACCCATCAACAACAATTGTTTGATTTGATTGATGATTTTTTTGACATAGCCATATATAATGCAGTCATATCAATAACTAATTTTTTAATCTATACATTTGTAATGGACGACGCATTCTTTCTTAGAAAAATTGACTGCCCGCTTGTGATTCGAACCCACAGACACGGCCCCCGCGAGCAGTCACTCTACCCACTAGGGTATTTCAATCATGAATTTTACAATAACTCAAACGCATGTTTTTGAATGTTTTTTCTACTCTATTAAAAAACAAATGTCATTGGAAAAGGCAAACAAACAAACCTATTATCTAATCAGTAATGTTTTTTTTTAAATTTATTTATTGCTTCACAAAAGTATTGCAATTTACATTAATGTTAAAACAAGCAACAAATTGTCAATCTGAAAAAAAATGTACTCGTAAAACCTAGCGTACTCTTGACCCAGGTTAATGCGTAGATTATTAGGGTAGGTCGGGAGTACGACAGGTCAATGTATTGCTTATTGTGGTAGGTCAAGAATACGCTAGAAGAAATGATTGGTGAATGCGCTGGCAATCCAAACAGCATTCAATCTATATTTCAAGATGTGTAATATCAGTTTATGCGCTGCCGAGTTCTAGGTTACGAATTAGTTATCTCAGTGAAGGAGTTTTTACCTGAATCACATCGCCCTAATTCTTTAGAGTTAAATTAATATTTATTTTATTACATTTTGAAGTAATGATTAATATCTAATGTAATGTAAAAGAAGTTGAAATTGACGCAGCGCGAAAAGAGTTTAACGTGTTTCAACAGAAAACAAATTAAATTACTTGAATTAAAAATTGACAATCGATAAAGTTTTGATGGACTACACAAATGAAAATAATTTAAACCAATTACTAGAAACATTTTTAGAAAATATCTAAAATTGTAAAAAAGATGAAATAAGTCATTGTCACAATGAAAGTAAGGAAGAAAACAATTTGAACGATTATTTTTATTGATTAAAGTCTTGTTTCGTCCCATAATTGCTTTATCAGTTTCTTGACATATGTTTCGACAATTACTTGTCATTTTCAAAGGTGTACACCAGCAATTATGGAACGAAACAAGACTTTAATAAATAAAAATAATTATACAATTATGTTCCATGAAGAATGCAGCAACGATAGTATTAATTTTACAATTTGAATGATTTGACATTTCTAAAAATAAAAATAACAATTGACGAATAGATAAAACGGATGGAAAAACTTGAAAAATGGAAACTGTTAGAGAGGAAACTGACAATTAAATATCGTTCTGTTTTTAGCACAGTTTGAAAGTATTTTTAAAAACTAAAAAATAATTCAAATGTATTTTAAAATGCTTTGTAATATACATTTTGTACTTTTAGTAAATTTTCAATTGTTTTTATAGGGTATTCACACTTCTTTCGTTTTTTGAGCAAGTTTTGGTCTTAAAAAATAATAAATGTTTGAGTTTCTACTGTTTATTATTTAAAGTATTCAACTATTTTTAAACTCTTGTTATCTCATATTTTTAAACTTAAAAGAATGTTTTTCAATATTTTTATTAATATTAATCAACTTTTGAATCATTTGAACAAAAAGTTATCAGCTGTTTTTTTATAGGAAATATTCAATTGTTTTTTCTTTGATGAATGAAATAACATAACAAATTATATTTTTTGAAAATTGAATAGTGTCGACATTTTTTAATTTTTTTTGCTTTTGCAAATTATCACTTGTTTTTGAACAAATTTTTTACTAATTTTTAATCGTAATTTTCAAATTTTAAGTGATTTATTTTTTTTTCTCAAAAAAGTTTTCAGTGTGTTTTAACAAATTCTTTTTTTCTTTTTTAATCAAACGTTTATTTATGGAGTTTGCAACTGTTTCGTTTTTAGCATATTGTTTCTCTTTTCTTAAAATAAAACTGTAAGATTTTAAACCCAGTTTGTTGGAGACATTTAATTAATTTTTGGTAAATTTGTGCATTTTGGTAAAATTTTAACCGTTTTAAACCATCGTTCAATTACTTTTGTTTTTTAATTATAACCATTTTAATTTTAACTGTTTTTAGAGCATGTTTTAAAAACTGAAACATAATTAAAACGTTGAATTTGATTTTAAATTTTTGTTAATTTTCAATTGTTTTATTCTGTAGCAAATTTTCACTTGTTTTCTTGAGCAAATTTTCGGTTAACAAAGCAATGAATTTTATTTTTTCGTTTCTTTTTAACTGAAATTTCTTAAATTTTTCAAAAAGTGGTTTTACTAAAATTTCAACTTTTTTAATCAACTTTACAAATTTTCAATTGTTTTTCACTTGAATAAAATTCTTAAGCAAATTAATTTTTTAATTAATTTTTGGTAAATTTGTGCATTTTTGTAAAATTTCAACTGTTCTTAATTTAACCATTTTTTCAATTGTTTATTTAGTAATTTTTAAGTATTGAAAAATACATTTTTTTGTAAAGTTTCTACTTTATGAAGTTTTTTACAATTTCAACTATTTTGTAAGCATTTTTTTTCACATTTTAATGGTGTTTTAAAAACAGAAAAATGACTACTAACTAAAAAAAAGTTGATTAAAAATGTTTCATTAATTTTTTTTAATTTGGTAAAATTGAACCATTTTTAGAATTTTTATTTAAATTTTCAACTGTTTAAAAAAACAATTCCACTTTCAACTGTTCTTTATAGAAAATTTTCGGTTTAAAAAATAATAAATGTTGGACTTTTTACTTTTTCTTACTGTTTTAAAACGTTTTTTTTAATGTGAAATTTCAAATTTAAAAAGAATATTTTTACTGTAATTTTAATAGTTTTCAAACAAGTTTACAAATTTTCAATTATTTGATCTCTTTAATAAAACTAAAATTAATTCTTAAGCAATTTTTATTTTGAAAAATGTATTTTTTAAATTTGTGTATTTTTGTAAAATTGAATTAATTTTACATTTTTTTCTGAAGCTTTCAATTGTTTTAAAAAAAATTTTTTTCAATTGTTTTTTATAGTAATATAATATAAATTTTAAGAATTGAAAAAAACATTTTGTTTTGTAAAATTCGTCCATTTTTAATTTCAATTGTTTTAAGCAGATTATGAGGGAATTTTTAATAAACTGAAAAATAAAACATCCGATCTAAATAAAAGACATTCTCATTTTTTTAGTAAATTTTCTTTTTTTAAAGTAAATTCTCATTTGTTTTTTGAGCAAATTTTCAGGTTTAAAAAAAATGTTTTTTTTTTAGTATTTTAAAAAATTTTACTAAAATTTCAACTGTTTTTTATCAAATTTTAAATAGTTTGTTTCAACTACATATTTTAAAGCATTTTTCAAATTAATTTTTTATTTAAGAAACAATTTTTTAAATAAAAGTTCCATTATTTTGAAGTTGTTTTAATTTAAGTGTTTTGAACGCAATTCTTTCAACTGTTTTAAGCCCAATCCGATTTTTTTTAAATATACATCTTCAACTTTTAGTAAATTTTCAATTGTTTTTTCAATCAAATTCTCACTTGTTTTTTTTAACAAATTTTCGGTTTAAAAATAATGAAATGTATGATTTTTTACTGTTATTTTTTTAGTTTCTGTTTTTTCATCTGGATTTTTTTTAATAAAAATGTTTACTAAAATTTGAAAAAGTTTTCAGTCAAGTTTACGTATAAAATTTCAATTGTTTTATCTTCTCTAAAACTAAAATGAATTCTTAAGCAATTTTTTTTTCTAAATTTGTGTTTTTACATTTTTTTTTAAATTTTCAAGTGTTTTCAAAGCAATTTTTCAACTGTTTTAAGCACATTTTGTGTATATCTTTACAACCTGAAAATTAATTAATTTTAAAAAATAAAGATTTTCATTTTTTAGTAAATTTTCAATCGCCTATTTAAGTAAATTATTTCTCACTTGTTTTTTTTTGAGCTAATTTTCAGTTCAAAAAATAATGTATGTCATGAATGTGGGGGGTGACTAATGTTAAAAAGAAATATTTAGGGGGGGTGGGTGGCCTCTATGCCACCCTCCTATTTATTAAACACATCCAATACTTCATAGAATAATCACTGATTGATAAGAAAATGTTTGCTTAATTAATTATCTAATTATTCTTTCCTTAACAATTTCCTATTGAAAAAGCACTGTTTATAATATAGTAATTGGAGGGTGGGATAGTGGCCACCCACCCACCCTACATATACATTTAACTTAAAGGTACAATACTGCTTTAAAATTCTTTGAAACTCAATACAAACACTGCAGTTTTTCTTGGAAACTAATTGAAAGGGAGTGATTAATGTTAAAAAAATATATGTAGGGTGGGTGGGTGGCCTCTATCCCACCCTCCAGTTTATATAACACTCGCAATACTTCATAGAATAATCACTGATTGATAAGAAAGTGTTTGCGTAATTAATTACCTAATTATTCTTTCCTAAACAATTTCCTATTGAAAAAGCACTGTTTGTAATACAGTAATTAGAGAGTGGGATAGTGGCCACCCACCCACCCTACATATACATTTAAACTAAAGGTACAATACTGCTTTAAAATTCTTTGAAACTCTCAATACAAACACTGCAGTTTTTCTTGGAAACTAATTGAAAGGAAGTGATTAATGTTAAAAAGAAAATATGTGTAGAGTGGGTGGGTGGCCTCTATCCCACCCTCCAATTTATTAAACATATCTAATACTTCATAGAATCATCACTGATTGATAAGAAAGTGTTTGCGTAATTAATTACGTAATTATTCTTTCCTAAACAATTTCCTAATGGAAAAGCATTGTTCGTATAAAATTCAATTTTAAGTAAATTTTCAATTGATTTTTTTTTCTGCAAATTGTCACTTTTTTAAAGCAAATTTCCCGTTTAAAAGTAATTAATGGTTTCAACTATTTCAAAATGTTTATAAAAAACAAATACAAACAATGAGTCTTACTAAGAATTTTCTACAATGGACTAAAGGATTTTAATATCTTTTATTTGTTGTGTACATCAAAAAATTCTAATATTTTAAACTCAAAAGCCAAAGCTCAAAGAATTACTTTTTCTAACCGAAACAGTTATGATGTCTGTGCATAGGAAATTTAAATAAAAGAAAAAGAAAATTATTGATAACACACACACAAACTCATACAGGAAAAATAAACATTGTTATTATATTGTTATATACATCAATCGATGAGTAAACATCTATCCAGATTACACAACACCCTCTTTGTGTGTACATATTTTTTTTTTATTTTTCGTTTCGGTTTGTGGTATTCCCAG
Organism: Ontholestes murinus; assembly: GCA_963969525.1. Taxonomy (NCBI): domain Eukaryota; kingdom Metazoa; phylum Arthropoda; class Insecta; order Coleoptera; family Staphylinidae; genus Ontholestes; species Ontholestes murinus. Next base: position 3,597,740 of record OZ018389.1, on the reverse strand, counting down.
GTGTAAATATTTTACACGGTGAGTCATTTAGAATGTTATTATTCCATGCAGTATTCCTGTGTGGAGTTTAAAAATTGGAAGTGACCCACTCGGCACCGGTACCAATCTGCTATGGAGAAGTTTTAGTGAAAGTAGGATAGGTGAAAGAGACAGTATCGCAACTTGAATGTTATTGTTGTGTTTATATAGAACATGAGGTGTGAAGAATAATTATTTTATTGCCCTAAATATTTACAAACCGTACATAAAAATTGAATATATGATATGTATAGATAATTACTTCTTTGAAGAAATTAATTTAGCAACTATTAAGAATTAATATGTATTTGTTAATTATGTCAAGTTAAGATAATAATTAATGTCAATAACAGCTATGGACCAATTTTGATCTATTTTGGCTCTCATCAGCGTGGCGCAATAGATAATAATAATATTTATTGACGGAAAATCCAATTTACAGTAAATAAGATGGCACTCTTATGGTAATATCTGAAGTTAAGATGTTAAATGTGCTTAATTATTTGGTTGATGAAGAAAGAATTAAAGTTTTGATCGTAAATACTGTAAAAACCGTAAGAAAACTACACTTTTGATACATACGTTGATATTTGATGAAGAAAATAAGTCAATAGTTTATGAGATAAGAATTAAAAATCCACAATACCTGTAATAATATTTGTCATGAAAATATGATGCAATTCTATTACGTATGACTCTGTACATAAAAGCATATCAATTATGGTAATTAATAACACATCTTCTCACATGCACCATAGCCTAATCAATTAACTTCCCCATTTACCTAATTAGAAAATGAGGATCAGTTCATTGAATATTATCGGAATACATATGTAGAGTCATGTTTTGATGAACTGCACGCCCAATTGATTTGATAAGATTCCAAAGTTCAGCGATGTTTGTGTGTTGCGTAATGTTTACCAAAAAAATTCAGAAATTTATTATTTTGCGATGTGCTTATAATTTACAAACTGTCGCTTCAGGTGTGGCGGACGGTGTCGGCGGATGGCGCGCCTACGGGATCGACCCCGGCGAGTTTTCCCTGCACCTGATGAGGACGTGCGAACGACTAGTCAAATTGGGAAGGTTCGCGCCGACCAATCCCTCCGACCTCCTAGCCAAAAGTTACTATGAACTACTTCACCACAAAAAACCCATACTAGGTAAGTGTACTTTAATATTTATATTCGTTCAAGTTTTCACGTGAATTATTTATTCTGAAAGATGATAAATCATCAAAGGTTACTCTAAAAATTGATAATAAGTTACGTCACGTGAGTGACGTTTATTTTGATTCTTTAATGCTAATTTTGCAAAAATATAAGAATTATAGGGAATTAAGAAGGGGAAGAAGAAGTAAATTAAATTTTAAAAAATACACTTATTTACGGAATATAGAAACATTATTGTGTCTACTTCCAAGTCGTAATTGTAAAGACGTAATAGTGCGTATGAACATTAATAACCAATCTGCTTATAAAATAAATACTTTGTTGTTGATGTAATATCATTTATATAGCAACAGTGCTAAATAAAGTTTATTATTATTATTATTATTTAATGAGAAGGAGTACGCATGCGCATTAAAATTAGTCTAATTCGTTATATTGTAAAAAAAACTGCTTATAATTAATTGATTATTTTTAATTTTAGGTAGTAGCACAGCGTGCGTAGTAATATTAAATAGGGAAAATAACACATTATACACTGCCAACATCGGTGACAGCGGCTTCATGGTGGTGAGGCACGGCAAAGTTATACACAGGTCGGAGGAGCAGCAGCACTACTTCAACACGCCCTTCCAACTGTCATTGCCTCCCCCTGGTTATCAAGCGGACGTGCTGTCCGATCAGCCGGACTCTGCCATGACTGATAACTTCCCCGTAGAGGACGGCGATGTCATCTTGCTGGCGACGGACGGTGTGTTCGATAACCTGCCCCAGAATCTACTCGTGAACGAATTACAGAAGGTAAATTATAAATTGTACACGTTTTCTAGCAAAAAAACTGTTTATTTATATTTTACAACTTTCAATTAAAACCCTCGCTTATGTTTTACTGATTGGAGGGTGGGTTAGAGGCCACCCACCCACCCTACATATACATATTAACTTTAATTCCTCATCGTCTCGCGGTTTCCAATAAAATTAATTACAAAACTTTTTGAATAAAAATAAAATGAAAAGGTAATATTTTTGAGTGAGTAAATTAGTAAAAATTTGATGCATGATGGGTGGGCATACTTTAAATCTAAATTAGATTAGGTTAGCTATAGGATGTCATTTATATTTAAACTTGAATTTTGATTTTGTTTTATTTTTATTACATAAAGGGTTTAATTGTTTTTAGAAGCAAAATCATCAACGATTAGCAATTAAAGTTATCATGTATATGTAGGGTGGGTGGGTGGCCTCTATCCCACCCTTCAATCAGTAAAACATAATCGAGGGTTTTAGTTTAAAGTAAAATGTAAACAAACAGAAAATAATTGCATTTGTAATTGATGTATTCATACAAATATTTCAAATAATTAATAATTAATTTCAATAATTGATACGTAGAAAGGCTTTAAATGAAGCTTAAATAAGATTAGCTATAGGTCATTTATAATACGTCACTCACTAAGTCCCCGGTCTGGCACATATATGGAAACATTGTTGACGGACCCATGTGATTTCCTCATCTTCAAACAGTACGTGTAAACATTTCATGGGATTCTGACCGTTAGTTTAGAAGTTAGAGTCATTTCAGTTACCACGGTTTTGTAATTTTTAAGACAATGGATAAAAAGGAATTTGGTGTATTGATTAAACACGGTTTTTTGATGGGAAAAATACTGTTGCAGCTAAACGGTGACTTGATAAGCATTTTGGGGACTCTGCACCAGGGAAATAAACTATTATTAACTGGTATACTGAATTTGAATCCGGTTGTACAAGCACTGATGATTCTGAATGGTTTAGTCTCCCAAAATCGGCAGTTTTTACAGAAAACATAAAAAACGCCCACAAATGAGTTTTACAAGACCGTAACATGAAGTTCTGTGAGATAGCTGACACCTTGTAGATATCAGAAGGTAGTGTCTTTGCAATTTTAGATGAAAATTTAGGCATGACCAAGTTACTTTCGAAGTGGGTGCCCCGTTTTCTCATACTGAACAAAAAACAACTCATCGAAGATTCAGAGCGCTTGAACAGCTTCAAACAAAATAAAACGTCTCTTAATGCTGTGTATATTTCCTTAACGTGTAATACAATATTATATATTTAGTTATTCATGTTTTGTAGTTTCCGCTGAAGATGACCTTAAAGTAAAAAGGGTCCAAAACTAGTCCAGAAATAAAATTATAATTAATAAAATTGGAAGTACATACTTATTTATTCTTTATTTATTTACACATACCAATTAATATGGATTACTACACTAATTCAAAATAAAAAGGATTCTTATATCGGTATGTGACAATAGATGATGTGTGGATTCACTACTACACGCCTGAATCAAAGAGATCTTCAATTGAGTGGACAGCAGCAGCCAGTGAAAGTCATGCAAGGTGACCAAAAACTCAAAAGTCGGCTGGCAAGATTATGCCATCTTATTTTGGGACGTGCATTGAATTTTGTTCATCGACTATCTTGAGAAAGGCAATCCTATGATAGTAAATATTACATGGCATCATTCGATCGATTGAGTGCAGAAATCAAAAAAAAACGGCCCCACATACAAAAGAAAAAAGTGCCGTTTCACCAGAATAATGCTTTGTTACAAGTTAATGAAAACAGTGGATAAATTGGTTGTATTACGCTTTGAATTGCTTTCCCACCCACTGTAATCTTTAGACTTGGCCTCCCAGGCCATTACTGGCATTTTGCAGACATGACAAAAATGCACCAGGGAAAGAAATTTGACTCAAATGAAGAAGTGATTGCCGAAACTGAGGCTTATTTTAAGACAAATCGTTTTACATAAAGGGCATCAAAAAGTTAAAGGAGGGTTGGAATTAATGTATCACTCTTGAAGGAGAGTATGTTGATGGATAAAGTGGAATTTCCAAAAAAGAATTATTTTTTCTTAGTAGACCAGAGACTTATTGAGTGATGTGTTATTTAAACTTTGTATTATGCTCTATTTTTTATTACATACAAGGTTTTATTGTTTTGTGAGCAGCAAAATCATCAACAATTAGTATTTAAAGTTATCATGTATATGTAGGGTGGGTGGGTGGCCTCTATTCCACCCTCCAATCAGTAAAACATAAGCGAGGGTTTTAAATAAAAGTTGTAAAATATAATAAACACAAAATAATTTCAATTTTTAGAGATTTATTCATACAATTTTACTAATTGTCTTCTATGAACTCCAGGAGTTTCTGCCAGGGTATACTCTTTAGCTGTTCTACAGGAAGCATAGGCTTTCCGAATTTCGCCATGCGTTCTCCTTTGTATGCTTCACAAGTACACAGGAGGTGTTGTCTTCCAAACACTCACGGCATAGGGGGCTTCTCTCAATTCCCATATGAGATGTATGTTTGTGCTTATTCAGGTCACAGTACCCAGTGTCTAGTCCTGTAATTTTTCACAGCTTTAGCATGCTGTCTTTTGTTAAGTCCCAACTCAATTACGTGATGAGCACACCAGTCAATGGCGGCTATTTCGGCCTGGAAAATGGAGGCACGTTTTCCCAGAGCAATCGCGAATTGTTTGCTCCGATTAAACCCTCCATAGGTACCAGCCCCGGTTCCTTTAGTATTTTTGCCCCCTTCTGTGTACCAGATGGTTCCTATATTCGTTCCCGAGTATGTTCCATTTGTCCATTCACTCCGCTGTGGTATGATTGTTTTGAATCTGCGGGATGGGTGTACGATTGTAGTGAAATCGGACCTCATTTTTAGGATCTCTTCTTTTTGTAGTACTTTAAATGTTGCTGGTCTTTATGACCTCACGTTTAAAGTGTGCCCATTTATGTGCATCCTATAGGCTGCCTGTCTAGCTTCCATCATAACAAACAGATGTAGTGGTGGTAGCGATATTGTGTTTTACATGGCTGCCGTGGATGTTGTCCTTATTGCCCCAGTTATCAGCAGACACGCCAGTCTTTGCACTCTTTCAAGTTTTACTGCTGCGCTTTTGGATTTGGGTCATTTCCCCCCAAACGAGTGCCGCGTTGACCTCAGTGTAGAGCCATTATGTCATACTGGGTCTCAGTCCCCAACCATCTTTCTGGTCGCAAAAAGTCCTCTCATGGCCTTTTTGTTGATGCTCTCTAGGTGGAAGTTGAAGTTTAATCTGGTATCAAGTATGACCCATAGATATTTTACTCCATTTTTGATTGGGACTTACATTTCATACATTCGTAGTGATTTTATGAGATCGGTTTTTTCGGACGATCGCCGTTTTGACCGGATTTACAGTTAACCCTCCATTCCTGCACCATCTTTCTACGGTATTTAGTGCCCACTGCAAGTTTGATACAGTGGTTCCAAACTTCCCGCTTACTAGAATGGTCAGGTCATCTGCATACCCTAGTGCATATATGCATGCCCTGGCTTTCGAGTAGTAGCAGAAGGTCGTCCATGACGAGGCACCACAGGAGCGGCGAAAGAACACCTCCCCAGCGACTAACGCTTCTGCTGTTTTTCCATATAAGGTAGTTGTTACAGTCTGGCTTCCGAGCCTCTTGTTTACCCACTGTCGGATTTGCTATTGCTATGAAATTTAAAGTTGTGTCGTCAAACGCCCCTTCAATGTCCAAAAAGGCCCCTAGTGATGAGTCTTTTAAGACTCCTTCCCGTATGTGCCTGTCTACTAGTTTTTCTAGTAGTTTTAGAATAAATGATGACAAGCTGATCGGTCTGTAAGATTTAGCCTGGGCATATGAATCACGCCCTGGCTTAGATATAAATACCACCTTTACAGTCCGCCAGCTGCTTGGGATGTATGAAAGGGCAAGGCTTGCTCTGATGATATTACATAGTGGTTTCCTCAGTGTATCCCCTTTTGTAGCATGGCAGGATATATCCTGTCAGGACCTGGTGATTTGAATGGTTTGAACGTGTTAATTCCCCACTCAACGTCACCTGGTTTGATTATCGTTTTTGTTCTTTCCCAGTCCCGTTTTGGAGCCCCTGTGTTAGACTCGACTAGGTCCTCAGAAACAGGATTGTCAAGTATTGCAGAACCCGGGAAGTGCGTCTGCAGTAGTACTTGCAGAGTCTCTTCTACCAAGTCTTTGTACTTTCCATCTTTTCTCTTCAGTGAGCCGATGTTCCCAGCGTGATCTTTGCTGAGCGTCTTGAGTAGACGGGAGCTTGTGGGTTCACTTTCTATGTCCCCACATAATTTTTGCCAAGAGTCTCTCTTGCCTTTTTTGATAGGCATTGTTATATGCCGTGATGGCCGTTTTGTACTACGCCCAATCACGGTTTCTCTTGGCTATGTTAAACAGTCTCCTGGTGCGTGCCTTTGCCATATCAAGTTCCTGGTTCCACCAGATGACCCTGGTTGAGGTAGGTTTGGTAGTTCTTGGGCAGCTTGCTTCAAACACACTATTGATGGAGTCCGTGACGCTTTGCAACATGAGCTCTAACTCATGCGCGGTTCTCGCTACGGTTGGACAGTCCCGATTCGGCTGGCTAGTACCTCTTTGTAGAGGTCCCAGCCAGTTCTTCTCGGGTTTCTGTTTTGGATTTCCGATGTTTCTTCTGATTCGATATCGAATCGTATATATCGATGATCTGAGAGTGATGGTTCGTCAGATACAAGCCAATGTTTTACCATTTCACTTGCTTTGCGAGAGGCAAGTGTAATGTCAATTACATCGCTTCGCGCCGCGTTTACGAACGTGAGTACATTTCCAATATTTGCTATTTCAGTGTCATTCTCTAAGATAAAATCTAATAATTTCTCACCTCTTGGATTGATTTCGGTGCTCTCCCATATGATGTGGTGTGCGTTGGCACCGCATCCAAGGATCAGCGGTATCTGTATGCTGTCACTCGTTGATTTTTGTTGCTCCCAGTGAGTTTATGCTGAAGCCATTTTCCTTTTTTCTAAATCTTTCCCATATAATGTAGGTGTTTGAAAATCATTTGTTGGTTTACCCCCAACTCTTCTGCAAGCTGTTTCTGCATTTGTACGGAATTTTTTGAGGGGAATCATCTCATCGTTGTCGCACTTTTTAAGGCCTCCAGAGCCTTGTTTGTCATTCAGATAGAAATCACCGCTTTGGAACAAATCAATTCGCACTTTCTTGCAGCATTTTTTCCTTGTTGGAATTCCCAAAGCATGCATATTATCTGTTACCATTTTCGTCTGTATTGAAATGAATACATTTAAAGGTTAGGTTATACTTTCTGGCTTACCAACTGATTTTTAATCACTATATAACCACAAAAGGATGGGAAAAGCAATTGATTTTCTATTAATTGATTGATAAGGCTGATAAATGTTGAAAGTTCATCTTCACTTTTATATTAATAAAACTATTTAAACACTTTCAAATATATACTGTATAATGCTGCAATTGTTTTGCCACACTGTGGCTTCATTATTTCGTCGCCTGAAGAAGCGAAACAATTGGATCTGGATCTGGATCGAGCTTGCCAAGGGTGATCAAATCATTGACCAGAGCACATAGGCCTCACTAGGCCCGTTGTGCCCCCTTGCTGGGACAGCCATCCGTTGTTTTATCACTCATTTAGCCACCCAAGGTGAGCAAAGGACAGCACAACGCTTGGAAGGGTATCCCTAATGTTGGCCATGTTCGGCCAGAGCTCCCCTAGCATGGACTCTCTAAGGTGAGCTGGGTAGGTGGTTAACACATGTTCCACTGTCTCGTCCTCTTCTTATCATGCTCCACATATTGGGGTTTCCACTAGACCCATAGTGTAAACAAGTGTTTCCTTAGCTGACAGTGACCCGTAAGGATACCTGTGATAAGGCGCAGATTCCCACGGGACAGTCGCAGATAGTGTTCAGTTGTTTTCAGATTGGGTGAGCGCATTGCTTCCTCGGCCTGTCTGCAGCCTGTGAAGCATTTCGGTGTTGGCGCGTTCGGGGGCCCGTCTGTGGTATCACTGAGAGCACTGGCGAAACAATTGTAGTGTTATTTATATAAAATTGATTTTCAAATTAATTTCTTAAATTAATATTACTATTTACATTTTAGGTTCAAGGAGAAAGGTGCGCGACGCGTCTTCAGACTGTGGCCAATTCCATAGCGTGGATGGCCAGAAACCTGTCATTCGACGAGACTTTCATTTCACCATTTGCCGAAAGTGCATTTGCAAACGGTATTAATACAATTGGTGAGTTGGAAGACATCAAACCAATATACCACATTAATAACGCTAAAATTTCAGGAGGAAAACCCGACGATATAACTGTTATCCTAGCAACTGTGGCAATATAAGAATACGATGCCTTAGTCATTTATTGATGTAAGTATAGTTCGCTCATTTGTATACAACGGTCATTTCACATACTTATAAATTATGTTTCCGTCAAACTAGTTAATTTGTACAGTGTATTTTTTTGTTGTTGTAAAATTAAATTAATTATTGTTACACTTTAATATCAACGAAAGGCGTTTTTTTTTTTAATCAAAATTTCAACCTGTAAACACAACTATAATTTTTATTTTAATATAGTACAAACGGAAAAAAAACGCCTTTCACTTTTTTAATTATTTTTTTAAGGAAAATTCATACTCTGGTATTAATTTCGATGTAGATCGTGGTTGTGAAGCTAATGATTTTTGTTGTATAAAAATATACTCTAGGTAAAATGATTACTGTAATCAATTGAATCGGCTTTGAGTGCTTATTGAACTGAATGAATCTCGTTATACAGACACCACTATTTTCTCGTCGATAAGAACTTTAAGCTGTGCGAATCGGTGTTAACCTTTATTTTTGTAATCTACTTAAATATTTATTTTCTTTCATTCATACAAAACTCCATCGTGTGCTTGAAATTTTTGTGCTAAATTATACGGTACGTTTACATTGCTAATTTATTGAATATAAATATATTTTAAATACGAAAGTGACTTTTTTTTAAGAGCATTTAATAAAAATAAACGTACCGTATTTTTCCCCCCTCACCATTAAAGTCTGACTGACACAAAAGTGCTTTATTTATCTGTGTTGAATCAAACAATGTACTATTTACGGGAATATGATAATGTAAATGTCGTCGAGTAAGTGTTTATATCTTGATATTTAAACGACCTACACGAGGAATTAGTATTTTAAAATGTAGACGGCGGCTCGGTCGTGTGATACTCTCGGCAATAAAACGCTTTTAACTTGAACGATTGCTACGAGCCGGCCAAACATATTATACTTTTATGTATTTGTAAATATATTATTTTAAATTGCGGCTTCATCGTCGTGTGCATAACATTTTTAAAACTATGATTGTAATCGAATCGGTAGTCGTTAATTTTCAGTGATCAAAGAAACCAAATGTTACGATATTAAACCTAATATTTAGGTGTCCACGTTTACGCATTGATTTCTTCACTTTTGTTTATTTTATTAATATTATTTTTTTATTTTTCTGTGAGCCCCCCTATTATAGTTCTGTAATAAATAGTTGTTACTTATCCGTTGGTGTTATTAAATTCCTTCATTTTTACAGGTCGTTCGATGAATAAGAGCCTGCCTATAATAAAAAAAAAGTATTTCCTGATTGAAAAAATAATAAATCTCGAAGCTACCAATTAAATTAAAATTATTATTAATGGTAATAATATACACAACATTTTTAATTAAATAATCCTAGTTTGTTTTAATTTAAATGCCGAATAAGTGGTGAATACTGTAAGTTAGCGCCATCTGGTGTAAGCAATAATAATTAGACTGATGTGTTATTAAATTCCTTCGTTTTTACACGTCTTCATTGAATGAAAGCTGCTTATTTTAAGAAGTGAGTGATTCCTGATTCAAAAAATAAATCGAAGCTGCCAATTAAATTCTGTAATAACTTTAATTACCTAATTTGACGAATAAAGCACGAATAAAAGGTTATTAGTGTTTTATTCGGCAAATTAGTTTGATCAATCAACCAATCTTATTACCTAAATAATAGTGGTAATTATCTACATATTTAAATAATCTTTGTTTGTTTCGTCCAGCAATATTCTTCCAGATTTTCTCAGATGGTAAGAAATTGTAATATTTTTCTGCTAATTATCTCCAGTAGAATATTTTGTGGGCTATTTTTAAAAATAAGTTTGCAATTACCTTTCATTAAACTCACAATCCTCTATGAAAGTTACTTACAAAAGGCCGAGCTTTCCTTACTATTATATTAGTGTACTGTGATTAAACCTAATGGGGATAAATCTGTCATTGAATGCCTTTAACCAATTATGGATTTAGATAAGTATATGTATACAGCAACAATAAAAATATATATTTATTGAATCAAATGATAACAGAACGCTATTGGAAATAAAAATTTATATTCAAATGAATTGAACTACACCGTGTAATATAAAGCTCCTTCAATCGTCTTCATTGTTTTCCTCATTCTGTCGACCGTTGCCCCACTCGTAACCGCCTGGCCGGTCCTCCAGTAAAGCCACGTAGTCTTCATTAGTCGGGTGTGCGTCTAATAAATTTTTCCTGCAAATAAATAAATAAATACATTTGTAGAAATTAATATACAATCTGCATTTTCATCAATATTTAAATTACAGTAAACATTGAGGTTATATTTTTAAATTCTGTAGATAATTCCTGTAGGAATTTAGAGAAAAAGGTCACATTTGATAATAAATTGTGAAAATATTAAATCTAGTGCAATTATTTCGGTAATAATTATATTCTACGTTTTCTAAAATAAAAATTCAAATTTTATTATTTCTTCTCGTTGATTGTTGAAGCATTTATTTTTAGAAAATCACTTGATATATTAGTAATAGTAAACTATTTACGATTTTCAACTTTTTACTTTACTCAAAACAATTGTTTCTTCCACAGAAGCTACAATGTAGCAAAACAATTGTAATCAGTAAAATAAAAAGTTCACGGTTTGAGTTGTGTGACGTTATCACTATTAAATTAAAACACTTTGTAATTTCCTTCCTTCACATTTATTTTTATATGTCAGATGTACATTTCGAGTACCATGAGTCATTGATAATGAGTACATGGTACTCGAAATGTACATCTGACATATAAAAATAAATGTGAAGGAAGGAAATTACAAAGTGTTTTGATTATTTCTTGCTTACATATCCCGATTATTTTATAGGAATACTGTGGAGAGATCTATCAAGGCTGTTCTTATTTAATTATTTCAATAATAATCTATTCCACACTTTTTTGAACATGGATAAATAAGCAAATGCAGTTTTAATTCAAGAGATTTTGTTATCAGTCATGACCAAGCAAATGTTTTGTTAAGATGTTATGAATAAAGTTTCTTTGTTTTTCTTTTCTTATCTTCATCTAAAAACTAATTAATACGCTTCAAGGTCTTTTAATGATGCTGATGCTACAAAACTGGTTGGATTTAATAGCATACGACATTGAACAAACTCGAAAAAATTACATTGGAAATAAATTAAATTTAACCTGACCTCACAGACAAAATGTACTTTTATATTGGTACTTACAGAAATTGAGGTGTCTTTAAAATCTTAAAACCTCCCCGCTGCTTCGGGAACACATCCTCCATAAAGTAATAAATATGTCCTACAGCTATGCCCATTAAATCTACGTATACGGGATTCCCTAATAATAACGAAAATCCAAACAACACCCACGGTAAATATGGAGCCTGAAACCACAAAAAACACATTAACAGAGTTATTTTATTCGGTCGGTTAATAATACGTACGAAGAAATTGATCAGTCCGAAAAAGTTCATTCTAATCAGTGGATTCCGCCTCGACCAGACGTATACCAACATTATCGTGAATGCTTGGCCTAAGAATAATAAATTTACAAAAAACGCAAAAACCTAAATTGAATTAAGGAAAAATTACACACGAACTATTAATCACTTTCCGCATACGCCCAAGATATATCGGGCATGATTACTTAATTTATTAATTAATTAATTATATTTATTAGAATGATTAAGTGAGAATTTAATTAATCGTAAAGTATATTTACGTTGTAAAAGGATACTATCATGCAAAACCCTCCGAACAAAAACATCATGACGAAATCGGCCGTCCTGTCCCTGAACGACCCCTCCTCCAGCATCCGACAGTATCTGTACGTGAACACCATGTTAAAGAAGAAGTTGAAGCCGAACGTCCCGAAGAACAGGAATGTTGTGATTAACCTGAAGACCTGGCCATGCTTGAATATCAGTATGGGATTGTAATAGAGCTGGAACGGTGTGACCAAGTCTAGTTGCTGCGGAGAGAACGGATTTGATTTTATTGGATTCAATTGTTCTCGGCACGTTTTATTTTTTTATGCATACTCACTACTATCAATGTAGTCACAACACAGGCAGTTGTGTATACCCTTGTCACGAAGGGTATGTTCATGTACTCTGTTAGAAAAGATTGATAGGCCATGGTGATGTTGTCCACTATCACTGGCTTCCGGTATCATAACATTTTATCTTTATTTTGCAGCCGCTGCGGATCACTTTATGCTATTCGGCCACATCAGTTTTTAGATGTCACTTTTGACATCGTTCTTGAAATGATAACAATTCCATAGGGACTTTCACCTAGTGACTTGAATTAATATTAATATTATGTTAATATTAGTTATATTTATAACGTTAGTTAAATTCATTATTTAATTTATTATTTTATTGTAATAATAATGTAATAATTGATAATGCTAATAATTATATAATAATATTACGTTTTAGAATGGTTGAATTTAAGTTGGTCACAAGTTTGCGCATGCGCGTCATAACCGTTAATTGTTTAAACTGTCAAATTGTCGATATATTCTTGAAAAAAAATCTGTATACAAGTCTCGTGCGTTTTCAAGTGAGTTTGAATTTGAATTAAGGAATGGTCCTCACTAAGGAGTACAGAATATGCATGCCGATCAGTGTGGAAGAGGTGAGAATTTTTTTTTGGTTATAAATTGTTTACCATCAGTCAGAATTTATATAAATTCTTATACTCAATTAAATCCATATACACCTGTAATTAAATAGAAATACCAATTTTTATATCAGTTTCATAATAATTTCTAGTAGGCGGATTAATATAATTCTAATAAGTCAATTGTCTCCATTCATATAAATGTATCGAGAGTTTGATCCTATTGATTTAACTTATCACATGCAGGAAATTGTAACATTACTGTAAGGCTTCGTTTGATTGAATTAATGATTCTTAATATATACTTATAATTTTATAAATTCTGATTATAGGAGTACAAGGTTATCATTAAAAAAGCCCCATTAGATAAAAGTCCTTGGGGCTAATGGTGTATTGATGTAAGTGCCCAAGATCTTACATAAGGGCACAAGTTTTATTGAATAAAACTAATATTTTAAATTGACATTTAATCCGAGTGCAACTGTTTTCATCAAAGGTGGCTGTGGAAATAAACATGAATGTCAATTACTTTCATAAAATAAATGAAGTTTGTTTTTTCGTGTACTGATTTTACAGTCGAGTGCAATAATTGTTGTTATTGTGCAGTTTTATCTTGCATTTCTTATGCAATTTATAGAAAGGGGTGAGTATTGTACTAAACATAAAAAACATTTTATACTTTAAGTAATTGTAATGATTGTAAGAAGAGTTACATGCAAAATTTTTGATTCTTCTGTAAATATCTCGGTGTAACAATCTCTTCAATTTATTATTATAAGCCTATTTGACCGATTACTTCTCCTGAGAGTTTCTGTGTATGTTTATTGAATAAATTGGGAATCAAAATATGCCCAATTTAGTTTCTCATTTGTCTCCATTTACATTTTCATGGCATACCATAATTTTTACTTGCCTTCAAATTCCAAAATTTTATTCCAAATACCGATTTTAAGTTAATCTCCACTCAGAATTTTAAAATTTACCTTTTATTAACCAGTTAACTTTTTTTAAATACACAAAATTTCCTTGATCTTGAACTTAGAAATTAATTATTTAAATTTTTTTAAATTCAAAACTGATGATAAACAGGTTACTATGTTAAAGATAAAATGTTAGAATTTAGTGAAGTTAGCCTTTCCTTTTTAAAATTATCCGTTTGAACATGCACCTATAACTGGTTTAATAATTTAATCAATTAAATTATATATAATTGCTCCCCGTGCACTTGTTAAGATAATTAATTGCTAATTAAGTGAGTCAATTAAACCAACTGCATTTAATTAGGGAAGCGCATTCATTCACTATTTATTATGCATTTAATTCACTATAAAACATTTTTTTAACTGGCGTAACTTTTTTTTTAAATCTTGTGTATTGTTACATTTTTTTCTTCTGTTATTCTCTCCAGCCTGTATGTAATTACGTAATTATCTTAATTATTTACCCTATTTTTAAACTGTACACATTTTTTAGTTATCATATAAAATTTCCATTATAAAGTTATGTAACTTGTTGGAAATAAATAAATAAATATATTATTATTAATGTAATATAGCTAAAATACATTTTTGTGCTAAAATCTTTAATAACTCATTACCATATCATAAAACTTTACATAAACACATTCTTTAAAACATATTTTTATTTGTGCTTTAAAATATATCTCAATTTATTGAACAGAAATGACATCCTAATTATAACCTGTCAAAATTGGCATTCCTAATTGCGAACTGCCAAAAAAAATAATTTCAAATTTTCTAAAATTACATTTGCTCTTATATACTGTCAAAAAATACAATTGTAAACTTCAAAACTTGGTATTTTGAACCATTAAATATGACAGTTTCAATCTTAAAGTATCAAAAATATGATCTCTTACTTCAAACTGTTAAAACTACAAAACTTACACATTAATCTCAATTTTGCCAATTTATAATTGAAACAATCATTTTTAACTGTTAGCATTTGAAACAGAGAAATGACAAATACAAATAGTCAAAACTGATTTTTTAAATTATAAACTGTCACAATTGATAATATAATATAAGTGTCAAAATTTCAATTTACGAAAAACAACCAAAAATGAGGTTTTTCAATTAAAATATCCGTTTTCTCATTATAAACAGTAAAATGATGTTTGTAATGATAAACTATTCAAAATGATATTTTTAACAGATGAGCTTTTAAAATGACTTCTTCAATTATAAACTATAAACTGTCAAAAATGATATTTTTAAATTGAATAATTTAGTTAAACAGTTAAAACATTTCCAATTTTAAACTGTCAAAAATGACATCTCCAAATAAGAACTTTCAAAAAATAAATTTATTAATTCAATGACATTATCAATTACCAATTATCAAAATTAAATCTTTCTAATGAGCAAGAGTTAAAAATGACATTTCCAATTCCAAACTGTCAAAAATGACATCTTCAGTTGCAAACTGTCAAAAACTGCATTTCCAAATTCAATGACATTTTCACTTACCGACTATTAAAATAAAATATTTTCAATTGCCACAAGTTAAAAATGACATTTACAATTCCAAACTGTCATAAATGATATCTCCAGTTATTAACAGTCAAAAAATACATGCCCTTACTTAATTACATAATTACCAACTATCAAAATAATATATATTTTCAATTACCCAGAATTAAATGTCAAAAGTGTCAAAAATTACGTTTCTTTAATGGCATTATCAATAACAAACTTTCAAAATAATATCTTTCCAATTAGCAAGAGTTTAAAATTTCAAACTGTCAAAAATGACAGTTATTATTATTATTATTAAACTGTCAAAAACATACAATTATTAATTCAATCGCGTTTTTATTTACCAACTATCAAAATTCGATCTTTTTAATTAGCAACAGTCAAAAATGACATTTACAATTTTAAACTGTCCAAAGTGGCATCTTCAGTTATCAACTGTCCAAAATTACATTTCTTAATTTAATGACACTTTTAATTGCCAACTATCAAACGAATTTTCAATTACTAAGAGTAAAAATGACATTTTTAATTCCAAACTGTCAAAAATTGACACTTTCAGTTATAAACTGTCAAAAAATACATTTATTAATTCAATAGCATTTTTATTTACCAACTATCAAAATAAGATCTTTTCAATTACCAACAGTTGAAAATGACATTTACAATTTTAAACTATCAAAAATGGCATCTTCAGTTACAAACGGTCAAAAATTACATTTCTAAATTCAATGACATTTATAACTACCAAATATCAATCAAAATTCAGTTACTAAGAGTAAAAACGACATTTACAATTTCAAACTGTCAAAATTGACATTTCCAGTTATAAACTGTCAAAAAATACATTTATTAATTCTATGGTATTTTTATTTACCAAAATAAGATTTTGTTAATTATCAACAGTTAAAAATGACATTTACAATTTCAAACTAGCAAAAATGACATCTTCAGTTACAAACTGTCAAAAATTACATTTATTAATAATGACATTTTTAATTACCAACTATTGAACAAAATTTTCATTTACTAAGAATAAAAATGACATTTACAACTTCAAACTGTCAACATTGACATTTCCAGTTTTAAACTGTCAAAAAATACATTTATTAATTTAATAGCATTTTTATTTACCAACTAACAAAATGGAATCTTTTCAATTACCAAAAGTTAAAAATGACATTTACAATTTCAAACTGTCAAAAATGATACATTCAGTTACAAACTGTCAAAAATTACATTTCTTAATTTAATGACATTTTTAATTACCAACTATCAAACAAAATTTTCAATTACTAAGAATAAAAATGACATTTACAACTTCAAACTGTCAAAATTGACATTTTCAGTTATAAACTGTCAAAAATTGCATTTTTAATTACCAACTATCAAAGAATATATTTCTAATTACCAAGAGTTAAAAATGTCAAAAATGACATTTACAGTTACAAACTGTCAAAAATTACATTATCTAATTCATTGACATTATAAATTACCAACAATCAAAATAAAATCTTATTAACAACCAACAGTTGATTGATGAACATTTATAACTGTCAAAATTGACTTCTTCAGATATAAACTGTCAAAAAATATATTTGCAGTTACAAACTGTCAAAATTGCACTTTTTTAATTCAATGACTAATTATCAAAATAAAATCTTTATAGTGACTAAGAGCTAAAAATGACATCCCCAGTTATAAACTGTCATTTCATTTCTTTCATTTCTAAATTCAATTGTATTTTCAATTACCAACTAAAAAATAAAATGTTTTTTCATTTATCAACAGTTAAAAAAGACATTTACAAGTTTAAACTGTCAAAAATGATATCTACAACTGTCAAAATGACATCTCTAGTTATAAACTGTCAAAAATGACTACTCTAGTTATAAACAATCAAAAATTATATTTCTTAATTCAATGATATTTTTAATTACCGACTATGAAAATGAGTAATTTATAATAGTAGTTGAAAAACGACATTTACAATTCCGAACTGTCAAAAATGGCATCAGTTATAAATTGTCAATAACTGCATTTCTAAATTCAATGACATTTTCAATCTACCAAAAAAAATATATTTCAAATTACCAAAATGACATCTACAGTTTCAAACTGTCAAAATTGACATTTCCAGTTATAAATTGTCAAAAATTACATTTTTTAATTCAATGACATTTTTAATTACCAACAATCAAAGAATATTATTTCAATTACCAAGAGTTAAATATGTCAAAAATGACATTTCCTGTAACAAACTGTCAAAAATGACATTATCTAATTCGTTGACATTATTAATTACCAATAATCAAAATAAAATCTTATTAACAAACAACAGTTAAAAGTTACATTTACAACTGTCAAAAAAATATATTTGCAGTTACAAAATGTCAAAAATTGCATTTCTTTACTTCAATGGCTTTATCAATTACTAATTATCAAAATAAAATCTTTTCAATGACAAAGAGTTAAAAATGACATCCCCAGTTATAAACTGTCAAAAAATTTCATTTCTAAATTCAATTGTATTTTCAATTACCAACTAACAAAATAAAATGTTTTTCAATTATCAAGAGTTTAAAATGACATTTACAAGTTTACACTGTCAAATATTACATCTACAAATGCAAACTATCAAAAATGACATCTTTAGTTATAAACTGTCAAAAATGACATCTCTAGTTATAAACTGTCAACAATTACATTTCTCAATTCAATGATCTTTTTAATTAAATGAGATATTTCCAATTATCAATAGTTGAAAAACGACATTTACAATTCCAAACTGTCAAAAATGACATCAGTTATAAATCGTTAATAACTGCATTTCTAAATTCAATGACATTTTCAATTACCAATTACCAAAAAAAAAAAATTTAAAATTACCAAAATGACATCTGCAATTTCCAACTGTCAATATTGACATCTTTAGTTATAAACTGTCAAAAATTACATTTTTTTTTAATTCAATGAAATTTTTAATTCCCAACAATCAAAGAATATTATTTCAATTACCAAGAGTTAAATATGTCAAAAATGACATTTCCTGTAACAAACTGTCAAAAATTACATTACCTAATTCGTTGACATTATTAATTACCAATAATCAAAATAAAATCTTATTAACAACCAACAGTTAAAAGTTACATTTACAACTGTCAAAAAAATATATTTGCAGTTACAAAATGACTTTATCTAATTGTCAAAATAAAATCTTTCCAATGACAAAGAGTTAAAAATGGCATTCCCAGTTATAAACTGTCAAAAAATTTAATTTCTAAATTCAATTGTATTTTCAATTACCAACTAACAAAATAAAATGTTTTTTCAATTATCAAGAGTTAAAAATGACATTTACAAGTTTACATTGTCAAATATTACATTTACAAGTGCAAGCTGTCAAAAATGACATCTCTAGTTATAAACTGTCAACAATTACATTTCTTAATTCAATGAAATTTTTAATTACCGACTATGAAAATGAGATATTTCCAATTATCAATAGTTGAAAAACGACATTTACAATTCCAAACTGTCAAAAATGACATCAGTTATAAATTGTCAATAACTGTATTTCTAAATTCAATGACATTTTCAATTACCAACTACCAAAAAATAATATTTTAAATTACCAAAATGACATCTGCAATTTCCAACTGTCAAAATTGACATTTCCAGTTATAAACTATCAAAAATTCCAGTTCTAAATTCAATGACATTTTCAATTGCCAATTTAACAAAAGAATATATTTCCAATTACCAAGAGTTAAAAATGTCAAAAATGACATTTCCAGTTACAAACTGTCAAAAAATATTATACCTAATTCATTGATATTATTAATTACTAACAATTAAAATAAAATCTTATTAATAACCAACAGCTGAAATTGACATTTACAACTGTCAAAATTGACATCTTCAAAAAATATATTTGCAGTTACAAATTGTCAAAAATTGCTTTTTTTGTAATTAATAATATTATAAATTACTAATTATCAAAATAAAATATTTCCAGTGATCAAGAGTTCAAAATGACATCCCCAGTTATTAACTGTCAAAAATTTCATTTCTAAATTCAATTGTATTTTCAATTAACAACTATCAAAAAAACATGTTTTCAATTACCAAGAGTTAAAAATGACATTTACAAGTTTAAACTGCCCAAAATTGACATCTACAATTTCAAACTGTCAAAAATGACATCTCTAGATATAAACTCTCAAAAATGACATCTACAATTTCAAACTGTCAAAAATGACATCTCTAGTTACAAACTGTCAAAAATGACATCAACAAATTTCAAACTGTCAAAAATGACATCTCTAGTTATAAACTGTCAAAAATTACATTTCTTAATTCAATGAAATTTTTAATTACTAACGATGAAAATGAGATATTTCCAATTATCAATAGTTAAAAGAGACATTTACAATTCCAAACTGTCAAAAATGACACCAGATATAAATTGTCAAAAACTGCATTTCTATCAATGACATTTTGAATTACCAATTTAACAAAATACATATATTTCCAATTACCAAGATTTAAAATGTCAAAAATGACATTTCCAGTTAGAAACTGTCAAAATTACATTAATTAATTTAATGATATCAACTCTCAAAATAAAGTCTTTCCAATAATAAAAAGTTGAAAATGACATTAGTTATTTCAAACTGCCACATGTGACATTTCCAGTTACATACTGTCAAAAATTACTTTTCTAAATTCAATTAACAGCTATCAAAATTAGATATTTTCAGCTATCAATAGTTAAAAATGACTACAATTTCAAACTCTCAAATATGATATCTCGAGTTACAAACTGTCAAAAATTACATTTTTTTAATTCAATGACATTATCACTTACTAATTGCCAAAATAAAATCTTTCCAATAACCAAGACTTAAAATGACATTTCCAATATCTAAACTGTCAAATGAACATGGAGTTACAAACTGTCAAAATCTAAATTCTATGGCATTTTTAATTACCAATTATTAAAATAAAATATTTCTAATGACCAAGAGTTAAAACTGACATTTTCAATTCCAAACTGACATCTAGTTATAAACTGGCAAACATTACATTTCTAAATTCAATGACATTGACAACTACCAACTATCAAAAAAATTCTAATTACCAAGAGTGAGGAATGACACAATTTCAAACTGTCTAAAATGATATCTCCAGTTATAATCTGTCAAAAATTATATTTCTAATTTTAATGACTTTTTTATATTTCCAATTACAAAGTGTTAAAAATGTCATTTTCAATTTCACACTGTAGTAAATGACATCTTCAGTTACAAACTATCAAAAATTGCTTTTCTAAATTCAATGACCCTTGAATTACCAAAATAAGAAATTTTCATTTAGAAAAGGAAGGGTTAAAGTGACATTTCCAATTTCAAATTGTCATAAATGATATGTCTAATGGCAATCTGATAAAAAATATATTTCTAAATTCATCGAAAAAAAATTCAACCACCATGAGTTAAAAATGGCATAAATATTAAATTGTCATAAATAACGTCACCATTTACAAACTGTCAACAAATGCTTTTCTAAATTCAATGACATTTTCAATTACCGATTATCAAAAACTGATGTTTCTAATTAGTTAAAAATAATTTTTCCAATTTTAAACTGTCAAAATTGATCTGCTTCCAAAAAATACATTTTTAAATTCAATGACCTTTAATTGCCAATTGTCAAAAACGTATTTCTAATTATCAACATTTAAAAATGACATTTATTATGTATTTCAAAATGTCAGAAATCATATTACCAGTTTCATTTCTAAATTCAAAGATGTTATCAATAACTGACTATCAAAGAGGATATTTTAAATTACCAAGAGTTAAAAAAGTTACTTTCAATTTAATACAGTTAAAAATGAAGTCTACAGTTACAAACTGTCAAAAATTACATTCATTTTTAAACTTATTTACATTCTATTAGCAATTATTTAAAAAAATCAATTATCAACAGGTAAAAATGACATTTAAAATTTTAAAGTGTCAAAAATGCCATTTCTAAATTAATTGATATTTTCAAGTAATGACAAAAAGAAAAATAATATTTATAGTTACCAGGAGTTAAAACTTGATATGACATTTCAAGTTACATATAGTAAACAAATAGTTTATCTTTATTCAATGACGTTTTTAATTACTATTAATAAGATATTTTCTCTTACGAAGAGTTAATGATGACTATTATTAATTGCAAGCTGTCAATCTCCAATTACAAACAGTCAAAAATTACATTTCTTAATTGAATGATATTTTTTAAAACCTATTATAACAATATATTATCAATTACCAATAGTTAATTTTCAATTTGAAACTGTCAAAAATGACATCTGGAGTTATAAGTAAAATTTTGATTATTGTTAGAAACTTATTCCACATTTCAAAGTTGGTAATTTTTGTTTATTTTTTAGTACCAAATCGGTCAGCTGTACATGATCGCTCGTCACAGCTTGGAACAGTCAGGTGACGGCGAAGGAGTCGAAGTAGTTGAAAACAAGGAGTGCGAGGATTCGGAACATGGCAAAGGGCACTTTACAGAAAAACGCATACATTTATCTAGGTAAGTGAAGATGCAAGGGAAAAAAGTTATTGATAATAGTAATCACTTTAATAAAGGACTGAAATAAAGTATCGACAAGATTATGTGTAAATTTTTTAAACACATAACCTATATTCTATGCGATAACCTAGTGACTACTTTATCACTTGATACGCTAGGGCAATGTATAATTTATTGGGGTAGGTTATGTGTACGATAGGTCATTGAACTGTTTATTGACATAGGTCAAGAGTACGCTTTATCCATTTTATAATTATTTAAAACATTTCAATTGAATAAATATTCAATAAACAGTTGAAATTAATTAAAATAAAGTGGTAAAACAAATTGGTTGTTTGAGTTACGTGAAGATCAAATTTGACAAATAAAGCACTAAGAACCTTAACTCAAGTGCTAATCCATTGATAATGGTCACTTTGTGTCCGAAATGTACATTTGGTAAATCAAATAAATTTGTCAAATGGTAAAACAAAGTAATCATGTCTCCTTCATCACTACAGTTGAAATTGTTAAAAATTATTGTTAGTTTAAAATTGACAAGTTGACAAATGTTTCACGCGCTAAAGCAATTGAATTTTTCTACAGGATCAATTGAAATTGGTACAATTAAAAAAGAGACAACTGATAAATAATTAAACATTGACGAAAAACTTGGCAAACATGTAAAAAATTGAACTGATAGTGTTTTAGTTTCCAGGGTATAAAAAATTATGCTGTGTTGATGTTATTTTAATTATTATTATTATTTTAAGTCGTCTTCCTTACTGGATCCAGAGTATGGTACCCAGGATATTTTATATAACAGAAAAAGCTTGGAATTACTACCCCTACACAATTACGGAGTACACAGTAAGTTCTTTTAATTTATCATCACCGTAATAATAATGTAATTTACCTCTTTGTAGTGTTCATTCCTTCCGAGGTTTCATATTTTAATCAAAACGAGATATGAAAACAACAATGGTTCAACTGATAATGTAAGTTTTCTTCATATTAATAAGAGTACTATTTTTATGTTATAAATTCGTTTTCACAGGTATTGCAATTATCACCAGAACAATTAGCCGAACGTTTGGTTGAACATATCGACATTGCCTATGATGAGGTGAGTGCGAAGCATTACAAGGAGGAAGAGGATCCGCGCTTCTTTCAAAGCAACAAAACCCACCGCGGTCCACTGATCGAAGGTTGGAGGAACACACACCAGCCAATAATGTGCTCTTATAAACTAGTCAGCGCCTATTTCGAGGTTTGGGGTTTACAAACCAAAGTCGAGGAGTTTATACATTCGGTAAATGGAAAGTTACCGTGACGTTCGCGTGTTATTAATAGTTTTCTATTGCAGTGCATCCGCGAGGTGTTGTTATTAGGACACCGACAGGCGTTCACGTGGATGGACTCGTGGATCGAGATGAGTTACGAGGACGTGAAGAAGTATGAAAAACGCTTACAGCTAGAGACTAACACGATCATTCAAGCGCAGGATACGAATGAGGAAAAACCCAACCCACCCGTTTCCCCTCCATCTTCTCCAAAACCCGTGGACAGTCCCAAATCTCCAGATTCGAAAAAAGGGTATTTCTCCTCGTGGTTTTCATAAACCCTTGTCACAACAATAGTAAGGAGCTAATTTTTGAAATGTGATTACTTTAATATTTTATTAAGACAATAATTTTTATTATTTCGATTGGTAAGAAGAAGCAATTTCTAATACCAAAGAGTGTTTAAGTTTATATGCACATTTCAATTTTAATGCTTTACGGGAGGGTGTAGTACTTAGATTGTATACATAGTATTTGCTATTTATTTACGTTGGTTAATTTAATCGCGGATGCACGATGATTTCGTGCATTTTTACAGGTTCCTTTACCACTCGAAGATGTAGTTAATTCATTTGAGCTTTTATTTTGCACACCTAGTGTTAACTGTTGGTTGTAATGATTGTTGTGTATGGATGTATAAAAAAAAATGTTGTTCCGTAATAAAAATGATTTAATTTCACAGTTTTTATGCTGTTGTTTGAACAGTTGTATACCTCCTCTATCTTAAATGATTGTGGGTGCGCCATCTAGTAAGTGTGTGAGTACTTCTTTTAAATCCGTTTCTTGCAATTTTTGCCACTTATGTTAGGTCCTATTCTATTGAATTACTTACAGTTCTACATCTCGTATTATAATTACCAAAGGAATTATTTTTTTAGCGTACTATCCTATTTCTATTCCAAAAGCTAAATTTTAGGAAAAGGTGTAATTTTATCTACCGTCCACGTTTTTTTTACATACTGCTTTTGTGTTATTGAGAGAGACAAACATCTTTATTTATTATTTGCTACATTAGGTATTTACAATAATAATCGTAATTCAATTTCATTATGTCTATCGACCCATGTGTTTCTGCTATCTGTTATGGATTTCTCTTGAATTATTTATTATTATAATATAAACGCTAAATTTTAATGTTTTTTTATGGTTAAAACATAGATTTTTTTGTAAATCCAAGTTTTCATAGAAATGTATATTTTGAGGTCTCTTCGGATGATTTAGGAGCATTTTTTAATATGTTTGCAGGTATTTTAAAGACCCCTAACTATTTTCAACTGAAATATTTATCTATGTCACTAGATTCCACTAAAATTGGTGGATCTTGTGTTTGAATTTTCCTTTACATATTAAAACCATGTGGAATTCAGAATTTTCAAGAATAGTATGGAAAAAATTATCATGCCTCCATAAGTCAACTACCAGTAGTACAATAATATCATCGCTACGCTTTCCCTTTGATTTATAAGGTTTTTGTCTGCAGTGAGAGTTCTGGATTACCAATAAAATCAAATCACAACACTTAATTTCCTTGCGACTTACCCATATAAGTATCGTATTTTTCTATTCATTAATAATTATCAATCGTAAGATTTAAAGCGGTATTATTTCATAAGGATTAACATCATCTACATACAAAACAAAAACGTTTTATGTTATATTTGAGTATAAATTTTTTTTTATACATTACATAATAAGAAACTGAATACAAAATATTTAACCGAATAAATAAACTGAAAGTAATCTTAGTAATTAAGGAATATTAGTAGTAAATTTACGAATAAAACAATATAAAAATATAAAAGAAAACGAATTAATTAATTACAATCTAACAATGACCGCCACGTGATACACCTTCCGAAGCTCAATTTATTAATAATATATATATTTATATAAAAAAAACATTAACAAGCGATTAATTCATATTAGTAGCAGTTGAAATTTAAAAGGAAATAGATTCGTGTTTACGTAAGTTTAATCGTATTTACATTAAAATATAAACGTATGTATAGAGCAGTCATGAGCAAGACTGGGTAATTTATAATAATTATATTTAAAAAAAAGAATCCATTCAATAACAAAAAAAATTTAAATAATATCACAGTTTCGAAATTTTCGAAATAATTACAATAATACACTTGTGAGCTAAATTAAATATCTAAATACTATAAATAAAAGCAGGTATCACGTAAAATTAACTAAGGGTGTAAGAAAATGGTTTTTATTTGATACATGGTGTACAATGATCGGTCTGAAATGCATTGTGAGTAATCAGTCTTACCACTGATCGAATGGGATATGAAGCAGTAAGTATTCCGATAATATATATAAGTATATAAAAATATAGGGCACGATAAAATACTCATTACATGTTTATAATTTAATTGTCTCACAGTGCTGCCGTCCGAATTTCGACACTCGGGGTTGGGGAGGGGTTTTTTGGAAAACTAAAACGTTTTCTCGGGATGGTGTTCACGTGTATAGGAAACTAACGGCAATGATAAGTAGTAGGCTGGTCAGCGGGCTACCCGTCGGTGAGCTACTCGAGTTGAAGGTGTTCTCGCCCGTGAAGGGTGACTTGTAGCCGGGATGATGGCCCTGGATGTTGCCGGTGCAGCCCATCCACCTGGGACCGGAGAGCGTTTGTTCGGGGCTTTCCACGCGCATGTGGAGGTCGTCGAATTTCCAGAAACCTTTGCCTTTGAAAAAGTACGTTTTCCCTAAAAAAAAAATTATGTTTGATATTATAATAATAATTATTATTGTTTGATTACCATCTTTCCATTGGAAAACCGCATCGATATCCGATCCAACTCCTCTCCACATATCCATCGAGCGGGGATAGTCCAATTCCACTTGGTTCGATTCTTCGTCGAATCTGGAATTAAGTCATAACTTAAGAAACAATCTGTTGCAAAATTTTTTATTAGTATATACCTCCAGTATCTATTTCCGCTGAAGAAGAACGTTTTACCGTTATGTCCCCAGATCGTCGCACCGTCAACTTTTTCGAGGTAATGAGGCAGACCGAGGGAACTGATTGACCTCGGGTAACCGCGTTCGAGGGTGTTTCCCGTGTACACGTAATACCTTCTACCTATGAAGAACACGATCCTGTTGTCTGGTCGTTCGTAAACGGCGTCCACGTTCGTGAAATTTTTAGGCAGCCCGTTCCACATTCTCGTTATTTCGACCGGGTATCCTGGCAGTAATCCACTGTCTCCTATCCTCCAAAAGTACTGAAACATAAGAACAAAATTATGACTTCGAAGTTATAAATAGTTTTTATTATCTTCCATTTGTCTAAAGAGTTTTTTTACACTATGGGAAGAAGTGTAACAATTGAGGTTAGGTAATTTAATATAATTAATACTTACAGCATCTTTGAAAATAAAAACTTCTCTTCGTATCACCGCCACGGCGTCATAGCTGGTATCACAGGTATCTGGTGGTGGTTTCTTGAATTTAACGTGCGTCCTGTCCTTGTAAACCTCGGTGCTCCGCACGGTCGTCGTGGTAGTGGTGGTGGTGGTGGTCGTCGTCGTCGGTGTGGTCTTCTCCGGATACTTCCAAGGATATTTGTCTGGGGTGTAGGGGTAATGTTTGTGCGGGTGTCTATTGGGATTGGTGTGTTTTCGATCGGGGTGCATGGGTGGTTTGCGTGGGTACGGTGGTTTAGTAGGCTGTGGATGGTATCTGGGCCTTTCCGGTGGCCTCGTCGGTCTCGTTCTTGGCGTTGTCGGCGGCGGAGGATTGGTGGGATAAGGATTGTACACGGGTTTCACGTCCCAATTATTTTTCTCATATCGACTACCTATAATTAACAGAAAATCATAAGGTTAAAATATAAATGAAAAATACTTCCAGTATTATTATTATTATAAATTGGAGACAATTAGAAAAAAAATAAAAATTAACAAATTAAAAACTCTAGAAAACTTGATTTCAAATGTAAATGTTAAAAATTTTCATTTTTATCAACTATAAACTTTTATAAGTCAAATGTCTTATAATATATAACATATTACAGTTTATAGTTAACAGAAAACGAATGTCGGATGATAATTGACATATGTCTTGTTTATTGTCATCTGTCATTACCTGTGAGGTGTCATCTGTCATTTGAATCCTGAAAGTTGTAATATAAACTCCAGAGAATGTTGAGAAAATCCTATCTGTTTTGTGTCAACAGACATTTGTCATCTATTATTTATCAACTGTCATCTGTCAACAATTTCACGTCTGTAATGTATCAACTATTATTTGTCATTATTTATTTGTCATCTTCTATTTATTATTTAATCATTAACAATTAGTATCTGCGCTATGTATCAACTATTATCTGTTATAAATTATCTGCAAACGGTCACCTGTCAAATCGTTTATCAATTGTCATATGTCAACAATATGACTCCTGTAATGTATTAAGTGCCATATTTTATAAATTAATTATCAACTGTTATTTATCATCAAGGTAACGTCTGTAAAGTATCTACATTTATCTGATATGTATCATTTGTTATCAACCATCATTTGTCAAAAATCAACCGTCAGCAGATATTTATTGTTAATCATTTATCAACTGTCATTTGTCATAAATCGTTTATCAACTGTCATCTGTCAATAATATTGCGCTTGTTATAAATCAACTGTCATCTACTATAAATTATTGATCAACTGTCACCTGTCAAACAATCTAGCACCCGTATTGTATCAATTATCGTCGGTTATAAAACATCTGCCAACGGCTTTCTGTATCTGGATCTGGATGAATGTATGAAGTTTCACCTGTCATAAATAATTTCTAAACGGTCTTCTGTCATTGAAAAATAACCTGGTGCCTTTATCTATCATAAATCATCTGTTAATAGTTCTTCCTCATAAATCATCCGTCAGTTGTCATTTGTCAAGAATCTGGTGCCAAAAAAAACGAGTTTTAAATTAAGGAAATGTATCAACTGTCATTAATCATCAATCTTTCGCCTATAATGTATCAACTGTCTAAATCGTCTATCAGCAGTTATTTGTTAGAAATTTTCTGTCAGTTATCATCCGTTAAAAATCTGGCGTAATCTGTAATATATCAACTGTCATATGTTAATAATCTGGGACTTATAATATATTAACTGCTAACTGTCATACATTATCTGTAAACGGTTGTCATCTGTCAAAATCTGGAGTCCTCTATAAATCATCTGTCATTAATACTCTGTTATCTGATATAAATCATTTAGGTAATGTATCAACTGTCATCTGTCATAAATCAATTATAAACAGTTATTTGTTATTTGTTAAAAATTTTCTGCCGGTTATCATCTGTTTAAAATCAGGCTCATGTAAAATGCGTTTAAAATAATCTGTCAAGTGTCATCTGTCATAAATCATGTATCAACTATCATCTGTCAACAATCTAACGCCTGTAATATATCAAATGTCATTAGTCAATAATTTAGTGCCTATAATATATTAACTGCAACCTGTCATATATTATTTGTAACCGGTTATTTGTCATCTATCAGTTGTTATCTGACAAACCTGACATTTTCTATAAATCATCTGTCATTTATACTCTGTGATCTGACATAAATCATTTATATAATGTATCAGCTGTCATCTGTCATAAATAATTTATAAACCGTCATTCGTCGACAATCTGGCGCCTATAATGTATCAACTGTCTAAATCGTCTGTCAACAGTTATTTGTTAGAAATTTTCTGTTGGTTATCATCCGTCAAAAATCTGTCTCATGTAAAATGCGTTTAAAATAATATGTCAACTGTCGTCTGTCATAAATCATGTGTCAACTATCATCTGTCAACAATCTAAAACCTGTAATATATCAAATGTCATTAGTCAATAATTTAGTGCCTATAATATATTAACTGCAACCTGTCATACATTATTTGTAACCGGTTATTTGTCATCTATCAGTTGTTATCTGTCAAAACCTGACGTTTTCTATAAATCATCTGTCATTTATACTCTGTCATCTGACATAAATCATTTATATAATGTATCAGCTGTCATCTGTCATAAATAATTTATATACCGTCATTCGTCGACAATCTGGCGCCTATAATGTACCAACTATGTAAATCGTCTGTCAACAGTTATTTGTTAGAAATTTTCTGTCGTTTATCATCCGTTATAAATCTGGCTCATCTAAATTCGTTTAAAATAATCTCTCAACTGTCATTTGACATTAATTATGTATCAACTATCATCTGTCAACAATCTAACGCCTGCAATACATTAACTGTCATGTTATGTCAATAATCTGGTAGCTATAATGTATTAACTGCAACCTGTCATACATTAATTTTAAATGGTTATTTGTCATCTATCAGTTGTTATCTGTCAAAATCTGGCGTCTTCTATAAATCATCTGTCATATGTCATAAATAATTTATGCAAAGTATCAATTGTCATCTGTCATACATCATATGCTATCGGTCATCTTCATTTATCAAATGCCATTTGTCAATAATTTTTGGGCTATAATGTATCATAAGTTATCTATTAACGGTTATTTGTCACAAATCCTCTGATAGTTGTCATCTGTCAGAATTTGGCGCTTAAAACTCCATTTAATATGTGTCAACTGTCATCTGTAATTGTAATGCATCAAGCGCCATCTATTATAAATAATCTGTCGTAATTTATTTATCCACTGTCACCTGTCAACAATCCGTAATGTATCAACTCTGATCTGTCACAAAATCATCTGTCATTTGTCATTAATTATTTATCAATTGTCATCTGTCAAACATCAGGTCCCTATAATGTATTAACTGTTGACTATCATAAAAAGCCAAAAGTTATTTATCATACATATTTTGTCATTGGTAATCTGTCAATAATAAGCGCTTTTGATGCATGTACTGTCAGCTGTCATTAATAATTTATCAGAAAATATTTATCAACTGCCATTTATTAAAAAATTTAGTGTCTATAATACATTAATTTCCGTCTAGCAACCATCTGGCTCATGTAATGTTTAAACTGTCATCTGTCATGAATGGTTTATTAAGTGTTACCTGTCAATAAACCTTGGTTCACCTGTCAACAATTATTAATCATAAATCATCTGTCAGTTGTTTCCTACCAAAAAACCTGGCGCACGTAAATTGCGTTAAAATTAAAGGAAAACCCCATTCATTTGTGTCAACTGTCATATGTCATTACAACAAACTGACACCTGTAATGCATATATAATTCATTTGTTAAATGATTGATTGTCATCTGTCAATAATCTATCACCTGTAATATGTTAACTGTCATAAATTATCGGTCAACGATTACCTGTCAAAAATTTGTCAGTTATCATTAATTTAAATAAAACTTCATCTATCATTTGTAAAGTGCCAACTGTCATAAACTATCTGTCATAAATTGTTTGTCAATTATCACCTGTTATAAATTATTCATCATCTGTCAACAATCTGTTGCTATTAAAGTATCAATTTTGATCTGTCATAAATCATTTGTCAACGGTCATTTGTCATAAATTATTCATCAATTGTCATCTGTCAAAAATCAGTTGTCTATAATATATTAATTGTTAGCTATCATAAAAAGTCAACTGTCATCTGTCATGAATGGTTTATTAAGTGTCACCAATCAATAATCTGGTGTCTAGAATGTATCAACCGTGGTTCGACATAAATCATCATCA
The DNA here is from genome assembly GCA_963969525.1 of Ontholestes murinus. NCBI lineage: Eukaryota > Metazoa > Arthropoda > Insecta > Coleoptera > Staphylinidae > Ontholestes > Ontholestes murinus. Next base: position 3,566,603 of record OZ018389.1, on the reverse strand, counting down.
GTCAACAGTTATTGGTCACAAATCATCTGTCAGTTGTTTTCTGTCAAAAAATTGGACGATGTAAATTGCGTTAAATAAAATTAAAGGAAAAAACCCATTAATTTGTGTCAATTGTCATATGTCATTAGAACAATCTGACACCTGTAATGCATATATAATTCATTTGTTAAATGATTGATTGTCATTTGTCAATAATCTTTCACCTGTAATTGTCATAAATCATATGTTAATGATTATATGTCAAAAATTTGTCAGTTATCATCAATTTAAAGAAAACTTCAACTACCTTATGTAAAGTGCCAACTGTCATAAACTATCTGTCTTAAATTGTTTGTTAATTGTGACCTGTTATAAATTATTTATCAATTGTCTGTCAGCAATCTCTTGCTTGTAATGTACCAACTCTGATCTGTCATAAATCATCTGTCAACGGTCATTTGTCATAAATTATTCATCAATTGTCATCTGTCAAACATCAGTTGTCTATAATATATTAATTTTTACCTGTCATAAAAAATGCAGCTGTCATCTGTCATGAATGGTTTATTAGGTGTCACCTGACAATAATCTGATGTCTAGAATGTATCAACTGTGGTTCGACACAAATCATCATCAGTCAACAGTTATTTGTCACAAATCATCTGTCACTTGTTTTCTGTCAAAATCCTGGCGTATGTAAATTGCGTTAAAATTAATGGAAAACTCTATTCATTTGTGTCAACTGTCATATGTCATTGCAACAATCTGACACCTGTAATGCATATATAATTCATTTGTTAAATGATGGATTGTCATCTGTCAATAATCTGCCACCTGTAATTGTCATAAATCATATGTCAATGATTATTATTTAACATCAAATGACATATATCTAATGCATGCTAAATATCAATTGTCGATGTGTCAGATTTAAATGTCGGACGTTAAATATCAAATGTCAAAATTCCAATTTTTTTATGATAGATATCTAATATCAAATGTCCGATGTCAAATGTCAGTGGTCAAAACTCAAATATCAAATGTCAGATTACAATGTTAAAAGTTAAATGTCAAATGCTATTAGAACCTCAAATTTCTAATACAAGTGTCAAATGAAAATTGCAATAACAAATGTCAAATTTTTAATGTCATATTTCAAACGTCAATTGTCATATGTCAAATTTAAATACCAGATGTCAAGTATCAGTTTGTTTATGCATTGAAAAGTGTCAAATGTCCAATGTCAAATGTAAAGAGAATTGCAATTGCAAATGATAGAAGTCAAATGTTATATTCCAATTGCAAATGACAAATTTCTAATGCGAAATGTCAAATTTCAAATGTTAATTGTCATATGTTAAATACCAAATGACAAAATTCAAATGGTAAATGTCAGATTTTGATGTCAAATGTCTAATGAGAAATGTCAAATCTCAAATGTCAATAGTCATATGTCAGATGGTTAAAATCAAATGTCAAATCAAAACTCAAATGTTAAATTGAGATGCTGATGGCTAAAGTCAAATATTTAATGTTAAATTTCAAATTACTAAAGCAAACGTTAAATGTCAACAGTTAAATGTCAAATTTCAATAGCAAATGTCTTATGTAAACTGTTAAATTTTTAATGTCAATTGTCAGATGTGAAATTTCAAATGTCAAAACTTAAATGTTAAATTCCGATAGAAAATGTGAAACGTCTAATGCCTAATACCAAATGTCCTATATCAACTTTCAAATGTCAGCTGTCATATGTCTAATTTAAATGTCTAATGTTAATGTCAGTTGTCAAAACTCAAATATCTAATTACGTCAGATTACTATGGCAAATGTTAAATGTCCAATACCAAAAGCCAAAATGTAAAATGCCGTTAGAATGTGAATTATCTAATTCAAGTGGCAGGTGTAAAATGTTCAATTCTAATGGCAAATGTCATATTTCAAATATCAATTGCCATATGTCAGATGGCAAGTATCAGTTAGTTTATCCATTTTACCCAATGAACGAATCAAATTTCAATGAAATGTCAACTGTCTTAAGTTAAATATAAAATGTTTAATGTTAAATGTCAAATATTTAACGTCAAATGGTATATATTTAATACATGCTAAATATTATTCGTCATATGTCAGACGTTAAATATAAAATGTCAAAATTCAAATGTTTTATAATAGATATGTCTAATATCAAATGTCCGATGTCAAATTTCAAATGTCAGTTGTTAAATGTCTAATGCAAATGTCAGATGTTAAATGTCAGTGGTCAAAACTCAAATATCAAATGTCAGATTACGATGGCAAATGTTAAATGTTCAATGCCAAAAGTTAAATGTCAAATGCTCTTAGAATGTAAATTATCTAATACAAGTGTCAAATGTAAAATGTTCAATTCCAATGGCAAATGTCATATTTCAAACGTCAAATTTAAATGTCAGATGGCAAGTATCAGTTAGTTTATCCATTTTACCAAATGCACGAATTAAATTTCAATGAAATGTTAACTGTCTAAAGTTAAATGTCTTATGTTAAATGTCTTATGTTAAATGTCTTATGTTAAATGTCAAATATTTAACGCCAAATGGCATATATCTAATGCATGCTAAATAATTATTGTCATGTATCAGATATAAATGTCAGACGTTCAAATTCAAATGTTTTATAATAGATATGTCTAATATCAAATGTCCGATGCCAAATTTCAAATGTCAGTTATTAATTGTCTAATGCAAATGTCAGATGTTAAATGTCAGTGGTCAAAACTCAAATATCAAATGTCAGATTACGATGGCAAATGTTAAATGTTCAATGCCAAAAGTTAAATGTCAAATGTTATTAGAATGTAAATATCTAATACAACCGTCAAATGTATAATCTGCAATTGCAATTTCAAATGTCAATTGTTATATGTCAAATTGAAATGTCAGATGTCAAGTATCAGTTTGTTTATGCATTGATAAATGTCAAATGTCTAATGCCAAATGTTAAAAGAATTACAATTGCGAAGACAAATTTCTAATGCGAAATGTCAAAATACAAATTTCAATTGTCAGATGTTTCATAAAATGCTAAAAATGTATCAGTTATCATCAATTTAAAGAAAACTTCATCTACCATATGTAAAGTGTCAAATGTCATAAACTATCTGTCATAAGTGATTTGTCAATTGACACGTGTTATAAATTATTTATCAACTGTCATCTGTCAATAATCTGTTGCTTGTAATGTATCAATTCTGATCTGTTATAAATCATCTCTCAACGATAATTTGTCATAAATTATTCATCAATTGCCATCTATCAAAAATCAGTTGTCTATACTCTGTTAACTGGTGCTTATCATAACAAGTCAACTGCCATCTGTCATGAATGGTTTATTAAGTGTCACCTGTCAATAATCTGTTGTCTAGAATGTATAAACTGTGGTTCGGCATAAATCATCATCAGTCAACAGTTCTTTGTCATAAATAATCTGTCAGTTGTTTTCTGTCAAAAAAATTAAGGGAACAAATCCAAATATTCATGTGTCAATTGTCATCACACCAAGAACATAGTGGATGTAATTTATCAACTGTCATCTGTCATAAATCATTTATTTATTTATTTATTTATTTACACAACTTTAGACTCCTTTCTTTAAAAAATATTTACAAAAATTCAATTTAAAAAAAAAACGTATCATACTTCAAATTTTGGGCGAAAGGAGCTCGGGCGGAGTTCACAATTATAAAGTGTTCTTCCACTCAAACCCTTCATTTTCATTTCTTGTCATGTATCGATTTTCACCGATCGTAAATTATCTGTCTTAAAATTGACACTAGAAAACAATCTAGCATATCGATTGTAAATCATTCGTTGATTGGCAATTGTCACATGTCACATGTCACATATAATCTGCTTACTGTCATCTATTAATTGTCAATGGGAACATATTTATAAAGGTTTTCAATGTTGAAAGTGTTTCTGATTTTTCTGATTAAAAATTTCTTAGGTCATTGTAGAAAATGAACTAATTATTTAAAAATACTTGCCCAATAGACCGAATACAACGATTGAGTCATTATTTGTAGCCTTTTGTTTTTTTTTTTCATAACTAGGCTGATGTGGTTTACACAATTGTATCATAAAAGAGTAAAGTACTACGTACGTTTTTACTAGATAATCACAATATCATTTCCGCACTCGTACAATCAGATACAATCGGTGTATTCAGGGATGAATGATCGTGCGCGCACGGAATGCCGCACTTAGAGAAATTGTCAGGAGGGATAATTGGGTCGCGTCGATTAAACCGTCGTTTCCTTGCGTGCGTATTTTATTTCATTTCCACTTTTTTTTTTAATAAATATATATACATATCGACTCACCGTATAACGTCTGTATGGCCCATTTGTCATCGTCAGGTAGCTCGTAATTAAAGCCGTTCTGCATCCCCTGGTACCATGGATACATGAGCGCCCCCTCGACGCTAGAATGCTGGATGCCTAGCGAGTGTCCGAACTCGTGTGCGGCCACGTGAAATAAACTCGTACCTGGAAATGGAAAACACGTGATTTAGACAAATACACAATGAAAAGAAATACTATTATACTTAGAATAATAATTTTGTTTCTGTATTTAATTGTTATTTGTCAAATTAATTTCTTTAGTTTGGTTTAGTCAGTCATTTTTTTTTTCATTGGTTTACAGTTTGAAACAATTCTTTTGAATAATGTAAAATTAGTATAAATACTAAGAATTTGATGTATGATTTTTCGTTGTGATCGTTGTTCCCGGCGCCTCCACCAGAATGCACACACGCACGTACTACTCTATAAAACGCAATAACATCAAAACATCTCGCAATTACCACCGCTTGTGTAAATCGACAATGATTAGTCGCTTCAGTTCACCCCCCTACACTCATTCAAACCCCAAACCGAGCTCCTCCTTCCGTTATAGAAAACAACAAGTTTATTTAGCGCGATGCTGTCAATTTAATGCGGGATTTAATTAATCCCGACTTATTATAAAGTTACAGCTGGTAACTAACATTAGTTTTGGAGTTGTGCGGTGCGGTATTCCGTGTACCGTACACATCCGGAGTATTCTCTCATCAGTCAGTTTCCTGTCTCATAACGTTCGGTCTAATGTGACATCCGTTATATAGGGGCGGTGTGCGTGTTTATTTTTTTTTGTTGGATTATTTTTACACAAATTAGTAATTCAATTAAATTTAATAAATCCCTATGATTATTTTAAATAAATCCAAAAAAAAAACCTATTGCATTATTGAAGTTTGTACAGCGGGGATTAAATTAATTATTTCGGATTGCACGTGTGCACATGACGGTGGAGTTATTAAATTGGATTATAGAATGATGGAAAAAAAAATAACAATTGAGGATGCGTCGATACAGAGATTACACTGGGTATTGAATTTATATATGTGTGGCGTGATTTGTAATCTAATATCTTGTTTTCCGGCGTTATTGCGCCGAGGAGCGAATTATGATTTGCTTGTACGTACAAGCCGAACATGTTTTGCACATTACCTTTCGTGCGCCGCACGGTCTGTTGAAACTATACACATATATCTACCGCACGATGATTGATGCAGATGGTGTACTTGACAATTGCGATTTATAACCCGTATTTTAGAGTGCCGTGATGTATTATTTCGCCTTGCTCCCCATTATTTTTCATTTGGATGTTTCTTTTTAATTAGAGTGATTGTCACATTCAAGCCTAATGTATTTTTTGAAATATGGAAGAATCCAATAATTAATTATTACTGATTTGTCAAAATCATTTCTGAAATATGTTTTAAATACCACAATTACAAATTTGTGGCTTTAAAATCTAGAAAAAATCAATAATTAATTCATCACTACTTTTTTAAGAAATTCATACTGAAACTTGTTAATATTTCCTTTGGAAATCTGAGTAAAAAAGGGCATTCAAAACACTTTGAGTTGTTAATATTGTTTTATAAAAATCCTATTGGTTGTTCCTCTTTAAATTTTTTGAATTTTGATAAAATTTGCTTGATACATTCCTGAAATAATTCTTAATTAACTTAATTTATTATTAATAAAATTATGGTCTAAGTGCTGCAACTATCTGATCGCCCTTCACAAACCATCTTTAAATAAATTATTATTATGTTACCAGTACATTCTAATCATTATAATTTACAATTACATTTATTTCCGATCGATAACAGTTACAGGTACGAACGTGCACATTCCAATAAATGGATCACCTTATCGGAAATAATAATAATAATAACCATAATAATTGCTCATATCTGGAATTTACCTACCCCCGTTCACTCTCTGATTGATTTACACCGGGTAATATGTATGACTGGCTGGCTTGAAAACACGTGACACATGTGGGAGCATTATTAACCCCGGCAATAAGTTACGGCCTCGTAATAATAATTGCCAGGCGAACAATGGCCGTCCGCGGCGCGTAATGTAGCTTTTATGTTTCTTCCACTAATTCCGCTGGTAATAATTCCTGGAAGTGTTATCTGCAGATGGATAAGGGTTTACGTACGGCCGGAGAGATTAATTGTGATTCATCGCCTTTGTCGAGACGTTGAAATGTTTTTATGCTGGTGAAAAAATGTGTTATTCTTTTCTGTATTATATAGTACAAGCTCTTTTTCAATTAATGATTTTATTTTTTTTCTTAACAAAAAACGATTGACGTAATTGACCTACACGATTTGGCATCCCTCCATTAACGAAGACAAAGATCAACGATAATACTAACGTCAATGTTACATAACTAAAATTATTATTAGAAAATAACATTAGAGAACAGCGCATATTACTACAGAACAGCAGAGAAAAGAAAAGGACTTATGTGTTATTCTCTTCTTTTCTCTGTTGCTCTCTGTCAGAACAGAACAGCAGACAATATAAGAGAAATGAATAGGAGAGGACATTAAAGAACAGCAGAGAACTTTGTAGAACAGAAGAAATCAGCCGAGAACATCAGAGAACAGCATAAGAGAATGACAGAAAAGAAGAAAGAACAGAAGAGCACAACAAAGAACATGAGGAAACAGCAGTGAGCAACTTTTGTTCTGTTATTTTATCACCTTTATAAATCTATTGAACATTAGCGAATGGGAGAGAACATTAGAGAACATCAGAGATATGCGTAGAACAGACGAAACAGCAGAGAACATTAAATATCAGCATAGAACAGCTGAAAACACCAGAGAACAGCATAGGAAGGTATGAAAGAAAAAAGAACAGAAGAGAACTTGAAGAAACATCAGTGGGCAGCATTGAAGTTCTCTTCTGTTCTGTTATTTTGTCATCTTTATAAATCAATTGAACAAGAGCAAGCAGGAGAGATCATTAGAGAACAGCAGAGAATTTCTTAGGAGAGAAGAAAATAACATAAAACATTAAAGAACAGTGTAGAACTGCCGAAAATATCAGAATACCGTATAGAATAGTAGAGAAGAAAAGAGAATACCAGAGAACATGAGGAAACATCAATGAGCAGCATATAAGTTCTCTACTGTTCTGTTATTGTATCACGTTTATAAATCTTTTGAACATTATCGAATAAGAAAGAACATCAGAGAACAGCAGAGAAATTCGTAGAAGAGACGAAACAGCAGAGAACATTAAATATAAGCGTAGAACAGCTGAGAAAATCAGAGAACAGCATAGAATGTTATGAAAGAAAAAAGAACAGAAGAGTACAGTAGAGAACACGAAGAAACATCAGTGGGCAGCATAGAAATCCTCTTCTCTTCTGTTATTTTATCATCTTTATAAACCAATTGAACACTAACTAAAATTATTATTAGAAAATAACATTAGAAAGCAGCTTATAACAGCGCATATCACTACAGAAAAGTAGAGAACAGAGAATAACTTCTGTGTTATTCTCTTCTGTTCTCTGTTGCTCTCTGTTAAACAGAACAGAACAGCAGGAAATAGAAGAGAGCATTAACGAGTAGGAGAGAACATTAAAGAACAGCAGAGAATTTCGTAGGACAGAAGAAAACAGCCTAGAACATTAAAGAACAGTGTAAAACTGCCAAAAATATCAGAAAACAATATAGAATAGTATAGAAGAAAAGAGAACATCAGAGAACATAAGGAAACATCAGTGAGCAGCATAGAAATTTTTTCCTGTTCTGTTTTTTATCTCCTTTATAAATCTATTGAACATTAGCGAATAGGAGAGAACATTAGAGAAATTCGTAGAACAGAGAACATTAAATATCAGCGTAGAACTGCTGAGAAGATCAGAGAACAACATAGGAAGGTATGAAAGAAAAAAGAACAGAAGAGAACAGTAGAGAACATGAAGAAACATTAGTGGGCAGCATAGAAGTTCTTTTCTGTTCTGCTATTTTATCATCTTTATAAATCAATTGAACATAAGCGAATAGAAAAGAACATTAGAGAACAACCGAGAATTTCGTAAGGCAGAAGAAAACAGCAAAGAACATTAATGCACAGTGTAGAACTGCCGAAAATAGAATATTAGAGAAGAGAAGCGATCATCAAAGAACACGAGGAAACATCAGTGAGCAGCATAGAAGTTCTCTACTGTTATTTTATCACGTTTATAAATCAATTGAACATTATCGAATAGGAGAGGACATTGGAAAACAGCAGAGAACTTCGTAGCACAGAACAAAACAGCAGAGAACATTAAAGAACAGCATAGAACTGCCGAAAACATCACAAAACATCATAAAAAGGTATAGAATAAAATAGAACAGAAGAGAACCGCAGAGAACATGTAGAAACATCAGTGGGCAGCATAAAAGTTCTTTTCTATTCTTTTATTTTATCACCTTTATAAATCTATTGAACATTAGCCAATACGAGACAACCATTAATCATCTGCCTGATGAAGCCACTGTGTGGCGAAACATATGTCGCAGTTCCGACATTAAAAGTAGTGAAATTACAAAACAAGTGTTTTATTTACCTTATATATATATAATGGAATTTCACCAAGTATCAGCCTCGTCAATTCAATAATAGGAGAGAACATTAGAGAACAGAAGAGAACTTCGTAGAACAGACGAAAACAGCAGAGAACATTAAATATCAGCGTATAACAGCTGACAACATCAGAGACCAGCATAGGAAGGTATAGAAGAAAAAAGAACAGAAGAGAACACGAGGAAACATCAGCGAGCAGCATAGAAGTTCTCTTCTGTTCTGTTATTTTCATACCTTTATAAATCTATTGAACATTAGCGAATAGGAGAGAACATTACAGAACACTAGAAAAAAACAGCAGGGAATATTAAAGAAGAGCATAGAACAGTCTAGAACATGAGAGAACCGCATAGAAGGGCATGCAAGAAAAAAAACAGAAGAGAACAGCAGAGAACATGAAGAAACATCAGTGAGCAGCATACAAGTTCTCTTCTGTTCTGTTATTTTATTGCCTTTATAAATTTATTGAACATTAGCGAATAGAAGAGAACATTAGAAGACAGCAGAAAATTTCGAAGAACAGAAGAAAACAGCAGAGAATATTAAATACCAGCGTGGAAGAGCCGAGAACATCAAAGAACAGCATAGAATGGTAAAAAAAGAGAATAGCAGAGAACATGAGGAAACATCAGTGAGCAGCGTAGAAGTTTTCTTCTGTTCCGTTATTTTATCACTTTTATAAATCTATTGAACATTAACTAACAGGAGAGAACAGCAGAGAACTTCGTAGAACAGGAGAAAACAGCAGAGACCATTAAAGAACAGCGTAGAATAGCCTAGGACATCAAAAAATAGCAGGTAATGGTAGGCAAGAAAAAATAACACCAGAGAACAGTAAAGAACAGCGTAGAACAGCTGAGAACATCAGAGAACATCATAAAATGTTATGGAAGGAAAAAGAACAGCAGAAAACATGAAGAAAAAGCAGTGAGCAGTATAGAAGTTCTCTTCTGTTCTCTACTATTCTCTACTATTATGGGCTGTTCTAAGATGTTCCCTTTTGTTTTCTGATGTACTCTTCTGTGCGCAAATTTTTCAATTTTTTTGTATTTACTTCATAAATTCATAGACTTTTAAAGTTAGCAAAAAATATTGGAAAGTCCTTATTGTAAATAAACGTTCTTCTTTTTTAAAATTTGCCAACAGATGGAGGAAAACAGAATACAGGTAGATGAAAACAAAAAGAGAACATCAGAGAACATTAGAGATGAACTTAGAACAACAGAGAACAATATAAAATGGTATAGAAGAATAAATTACAGAAGAGAACATGAGGAAACAACAGCAATCACGTTCTCTTATGTTCTCTGTTGTTCTAGGCGGTTATGAGCTGTTCTAAACTGCTCGCTAATGTTCCCTTCTGTTTCTGATGTCGTCTTCTGTGCGCAACGATTTTAATTTTTTACAAATTCATTCTTTTTGTATTTACTTCATCAATTCGTAGACGTTAAAAGTTACCAAAACATATAGAAAAGCCCTTATTGCAAATAAACGTTCTTATTTTTTAAATTTGATAACAGATTAATCAAAACAGAATACAGGTAGATGAAAATAAAAATAAAATATCAGAGAACATTAGAGAAGAACATAGAACAACAGAATGGTAGAGAAGAATAGAGAACAGAAGAGATAATGAGGAAACAACAGCAAGTAAGTTCTCTTCTGTTCTCTAATGTTCTCTCCTGTTCTAGGCTGTTATGGGCTGTTTCTTAATGTTCCCTTCACTTTTCTGATATAAAGAGTGTAAGGGTTTTAGTAATACTAATAACAATTACTTTTTTCTGAAAGTTGATTGTAATAACAGATGATTGAAGACAGATAAAGGCTACAAATAATAGGTGATAGATGACAAATGTTAAATGACTAGAAAAGTTATATTATGACGATACAAGACAGACAGGTAATATAGGATAGCCGACATATAACTGACGAATTTACCATCTCCATCCAACAAAGGTTGGAAATTATCTCAGCAAATCCCTCACGGATCTTTTTTTGACGAATGACACATGAGAAATGATAGATGAATAATGATCAAAAACAGATGACGTAATATACGATAAAGGACAGATGCCAGATGACTAATGACAAATAATAGAATATATGTGGTTACTTGCCTGTCATTTTTCTCGTGCCATATATCTTCTGTTTTTGTTGTTAGTCATCTATGATAAAGGAGAGTTGATAGATGAAAATTTATAAACACTCAGCTGTATGAATATTCTTAAATCATTTTGTATTTACGTTAAAAATAGTATGATTTGAATGTAAGATATACTAAAACCACTACCAAAGAATACAAACTTGTATAATTTAATTAGTTAATAGATGACAGATTGTAAAAATCAGATGATAGATGACAGATGACTGTTCATAGATGGCAGATAAAAGCCAACATATATAAATTATAGATGGCAGATGATTGTTGATAATAGACATATGAAAGATAACGTACAACAGATATCAGATAACAAATGAGAGACAGAATATAAAGGATGACTAAAGATTACACCTTCTAGTTGGTAGACTGGAAACAAAAGAAAAGGCAGAAACAAACGACTAATAGATGACAGATAACTTGCTTTAGTCACCTATTTTTTTTCTATTATCTGTCATTACGATATATAATGACAGGTATTCTTTATTCTTTATAACTTTGCTCTTCTTGCTTATAACACATTTATAAAAGAATACATAAAGGAATGAAACACGCACACAAATTTAGTCAGCAAGAATCACGGGCGGAGAAAAAAGATAATAGGCGACTAAGGCTCACCGGCAAATTATAGAAGATAGGTAATATATAAGAAAACCAGACAGTAAACAATAGACGACAGAGGATAGAGGACAACTGACAAGACTCATAGATGGCAAATAATAAATGACATAAAATATTTTACTAAAAACACCACACATCTTGTTTTATAAGTCATAAATTTTGTGTCATCTGTAATTTGCCATCTATGGTTCTGTCAGCATTCATCTATCTTCTGTCATCTATCGTTTGTTGTCTGTTTTTTTTACATATTGAGAGATGACAGAAATGAGATAAACAGTGTCAATGTTTAACAACAAAATATAAATATTAAGTGATAAACGTCATATAAAAAATGATAGACGATAGCTGATAGATGATAGAAGGTAAATAACAGATGAAACAGGACATATAATTGATGAAAGATAAGCCAGATAACTTATTATGGTATATAACACAAAATAACATATGAAACATGAGAATCGACAGACTGAAAATTAGAAAAGACAGATGATAGATGATAAATTTCAAATGAAATAGATGACTGCAAACATTTAAATTATCAGAAGACTAAACACCCACAACAATTTATAGATAATAAATTTCAGGTGAAAGACAAATAATACATGACTGCTGACTTTTCAAAACTAATTTCAAATTGATTTCAGATGACAGATTGCAAAATAGAGGCAGATGATAGAAGAGAGGGCTTCTATTATTCATAATTATCATTTAACTTCTTTTATTTTGTTTGCTGTTGCTGTAATCAGTTTTGGATTATTTTTAAAAGTACTTTAAAACATACTCCGATCGATAGATGATAGATGAGAGACGTGTGATAGAAATATATGCTGTAAGATAAATTATGGTTGGAAATGATGAACATTCTGCTCAAATAATGGAAAACAAAAGATTGATTAATTGAGGCGTTAAAAATCCATTTTATTTATTTATTTTTTGCTCCACAGCAGTATTACTTAAATGTGTATGTCGGTGGGTGGCCTCGTGCGCATGTTTTACTAATTGAAGGGTGGGTTAGAGGCCACCCATCCACAAATTTAATTTAATTTCTTCCACCATCACTTAAATTGATTTTTTTACTCGACAGCAGTGTTACTTGCAATGTTTCCAGAATTATAATGCACGTTTTTAGCTTAAGTTTAAATGTATATGTAGGGTGGGTGGGTGGCCAATATCCCACACTCCATTAAATTATAAACAAGGGTTTGATTAATAAATAAGTTACAACAAAAAGATTATTTTCAAAATAATAAATTATGAATTTTCACTTCATTGAATATTATGTAAGAAAACCTCGTGCGTATGTTTTACTAATTGAAGGGTGGGTTAGAGGCCACTCATCCAAAAATTTAATTTAATTTCCTTCATTATCACTTAATTGAATTTTTTACTCGACAGCAGTGTTACTTGCAATGTTCCAGAATTATAACACACTTTTTTATCTTAAGTTTAAATGTATATGTAGGGTGGGTGGGTGGCCTCTATCCCACCCTCCAATCTAAATATCATACACGAGTGTTTCGCTGAACACCAATTTTTGTTTAAAGGCAATTTAATAATTAATCTACCATATACAGGAGGAGTCTCCTTTAAATAAATTTTAATAAGAATATCGTCGTTTCATGTAATTGAAAATTATAATTACATGAAAATGTGACGAATTTATTTAAGGGAGGAGTCTACATAGTAGATTTATTTTTAAAAGAAAAGAAAATCTTGTGCGTATGTTTTATTGATTGGAGGGTAGGTTTACAGGCGACCCACTCATCCTCAATAAGTACTTCTACTTTAGTTACTGATTTTCGTTTAATTTTCTAAAAGCAACAACAGCGTTATTAAAAATAAACTTTTTACTCTTTTACAAAAAAAAATTACACGATAAGTACATTTGTCTAAATCATTTGCTATTGAATAACTAAGGATCTGTCATGTTGTTTTTATTATTTTCTTCATTATAATTTAAATCGATTCGTAAATAAACATTCCAAGATCGTTGACCATTGAACCTAAACAACGAAAATGTTAGGTAAGGAATTGTTCAACACTTTAGTAGTTTTTTGTTTTCATCTAATTTTAAATCGCTTTGTAAATAGAAAAATAAAGTATTTGCACTCTTTTTCTTTTTAAAATTTAAATTAGTTCAATGCCAGTATTTAAAGCTGTAAATATTTTACCCCATTTAAAAAAATGATTAGCACAAATATAACATGAGCACATTAAAAACGACCACAACGCAAATAACCGTCCCGCTCCTATATTTACTTCACTCGCAACTACCGACTCCACTTCCTGTTTACTCTTTAACGCAACAAAATTGAACACTCTGCGACGACGGTAATCACCCCTTATTAAATATTACCCGGCAGCGAGTGGTAGATCAAAAAGTGAACGAGCCAAACGAACGCCGCCATCTCGCCCGGCACGAAATCGCCAGACTAATTGATTTCCAGTAGGTCGCGTCCCTAATGAAATTTCCCCGCAATTTTCCAATTAATTCCGCGAGAAATTAAAAATTTCCATTCGAACGGACAAATCCGCGCGCGCTCTCGCCGATCGCACTGAAAAACCAACCGCTCGGCGGTGGCAATTTAATTTTGAAACGTGACGCAACGACTTATTTTCAGAGGAACACGTTTTGTAACGTGAATTGCGTGGATCAGAAACGGGGAATCCGATGCTGGCCACTTAACGCAAATTTGTTTATTCCGCAGGGACATCGGATAGGGATAGGGAATCCCGCAGGGTTGATACAAAATTGGGTAAACATTTTTTCCAGGATCATCCATCACAGATGAAAGATTGTGAGGGATCGGTGATACGATAGTTATATTTATGAAAATGTGGAATGAAGGGTTAATTAAAAGTTTTTGGAGGCGAAAAAAAAATGTGACCCGTAATTGCGGGAAGTGAGGAAGCCCCTATCATAAATTAAATCCTCAAAACTACACCCGAAGCCGAAATAATTTATTGTTTGGGTGAATTGAAAGACCCTTGATTCAATTATGATCGTAATTAAACAGTGAGGGCTGCTGCGTCGTCCATTGTTCGACACGTGAGATAATAAAGTCGTCTCTACCCTCACGATTTTCCGAATTTATCCTCAACCCCTCGTTCCCCACTTCGGTCCTTTTCCGTTCCCGAAGGATGGAATTTTCGACGGGCTTTTAGTCCCATCGCGGTGGCGGTGGTCGGATCGTGCGGCGGTGGCAAGAATGCCGATTTTGTAAAGTGAATATATAGAGAGGATTGATTATAAAAACAATGACAAAGATAATAGCTGTGAAAATAAAAATAAAAAGTTTTTACAATCCCAAAAAAACCTCATGTAAAATCATAGGAAATTCTAAAATCTATTTTTTAAAGAGAAAATTAACAAAGTGAAATCAAAGATTCTAGAAATTTGCAAAAGAAATTAATGGTGAAAATTGTTTTAACTATTAAAAAACCATTCCTGCAATTAATAAAATTACATGTCGATGATCAGCAATTAAATGGGGATATAATTAATGGCGCTTTAGAGTAACGAGGACAATCCTTTAAAGCATAGTTTCTCAAGGTTGAATTTGCTGCATTTTAAGGAGTTTGTTAATATCAGGCTCGATTTTATTTTAAAAAAGCCGTTCAGTAACATGAAACCGATTTCTCTTTTTAGTTACCAACATTGCTATAACGTTCAGTTACATAGGAAGATGGGAATGCTATTAGAAATCGTTGAACAAACAGCAGTACAGTTATGAAATGGAGCAAACATTCTTGAATTTAATTTTTAATTCCTCATTTGTCGTTAGTTCTTCTAACTTAGAAATCCTGCTGTGTTAACATTTACAAAGTGATCCAAAACCCAGTCTGGTATGACTATGTTTGTAATGTATTGGAATCTCTGTGGAGGTTTTCCAAGTGTTAACAGTAAACAAGCAATACTCCATATAAAGTTATTAAATTCCCATCTGACGAAATTTCTTTTGTATATTAACAGTTGTGGGCTTACCGTAGGGTGTTGAGAGTATCATGCGACCAACGTGGAGGTTCTGAGAAGAATGGAGAAAGACAGAGAGATCCTCTAGGAAGTGATCCACCTGTCACCACAGAAGAAGCTGGCCCACAGAAGCAACTCCCAAAAAGGAAACGCATTTGTGGAGCCGAGCTAAAGCGCAGGCGGAAGACCAGGGAGGCATTGGCTGCTGTAAAGACAGCCGAAGCCCCCAAGACCCCTTCTGAAAGAGAAGTGCGCCCTCCAGGACAGGTTGGCAACCCAATGCCAATGCCTGACGACTGGCAGCGCACGAAAAAGAATAATCGGTCCACTGCCTCTGAGCTATCGCCCGGTCACCATCCTGGCGTCAGTTTACCTCGTCATTGGCTGCGACGCTAACGCACATCATATCATGTGGGGCAGCGTGGACACCAACAACAGAAGTGAGACACTACATTAATTTATTATTTGTAACAATTTAGAATTACTAAACCGAGGCTCTGAACCCACGTTCGTGACAACTCGGAGCCAAACTGTAATAGACATTACATTGGCGACTAGCGGTATCTCAAAAAAAATCCACGACTGGCATGTATCACCGTGAGTTTCAATGTCGGATCAAATATACACTAACACATACAGCCGGTAAGTAAACATGTTACCTTCGCAACCCGAGACTGAGGGACAGGAATGCCTACATAGACAACCTCTCGCGAAGTCTGCGAACTGCGAAGCTACCGGCCAACTTAATACAGTGGAAGACATTGATCCTATGTAAATACGTTTCAACACTCCACTATAAAAGCATACAAGGACTCCTGCCCTGCGTGAAAGGTGGAAGACTCCAGGAACGCCACACCCTGGTGCTGCAGAGAACTCGACCATTAATAAAGCAAAGAAATCAAAACAACAGTCGGACTGGATGGTCTATAAAAACATCCAACAAATCTATAAAAAACTAATAAGACAAAAACAAAGGGCAGCCTGCAGGTCTATTTTGTGAGTAGGTTAAAACCACCTCGGCAGCTGCAAGGCTCAAAAAGATCCTCTCCAAGGATCCCTCACGACAAATAGGTTGCCTAAAACGAGAGGATGGAAGTTACTCTTCTAACATCTCGGAAGCAGCTGAGATTCTCATTAACACCCATTTCCCAGGATGTACAAACACCTCCAATGAAGGTTGGTCAGAACCCATACCCTCAAACCCCTCCAAGGAGGATTAGGAGGCGGCAGATCACCTCACGGAAGGGGCACGTATAACCTGGGCAATCAAAAGCTTCTCACCATTTAAAGCGCCAGGACTGGACGGTATATTCGCGACCCTCCTCCAATGGGGGCTGGACATATCAGAATCTTCAGGGTATGTATTGCGTTCGGATACATCCCTCTAGCATGGAGAGAAGTAAACCTGGTCGTATAGATTGAACACTAGCCAATTCATACCGCCCGATTAGTCTAACGTCATTTCTCCTGAAAACGGTAGAGAAATTGTGCGAAAGATTAATTCGCGAGACGGCTTTGATTAAGAATCCGCTTCACGCTAGCCAACATGCATACTCTTACGGGAGATTAACGGAGTCGGCTCTGCACACTGTTGTAGACCGAAGGTGCCTTTGATAAGACGACCTTCAGTAAAATGGAAACTGCCCTCTCTACGCATGGTGTGAACCCCACAGTTAGTGGGTGGATCAAAAGCATGCTGGAGAATAGGGCAGTCACAGTAAATGTGGGGAATACCACTGTCAGAAAGATCGTTGCTAAAGGCTGCCAAGGGGTGGAGTACTTTCACCACTCCTGTGAAATGTAAAAAAGCATGTGTCTCCCTCTGGCAATACCGTAAAGCTATGGGGCATACATGGGGACTATCACGTAAGATATCACTTTGGTTGTACACAGCGGTACAAAAAATCTCAGCAAAGCAGCTTACTCACTTACTTACACCCACTGCAGCAATGGAAGTAATGCTCTGCCTTCCACCTCCCGACTTATACGTTGAAGAGATGGCTACGGCGGCTGCACTGCGCCTAAACTCAGTTGGACTCTGGTACAGAGGAGGCAGGACTGACACCACTTAGAGGAGGCAGTCAAGAAGACACCTCTCTTTGGAAGGAAGACGGATAATTTGCCACCCTGCTTCGTCTTCAATAGACCTTATAATGTATCCACAAAAAGAGGAATCGAGAGTGTAGAGGGTGGGGAAACACTCCGAATTTACACCGATGGTTCTAAAAAAATTTTGGTTTATATTTGATACACCCTTGTATATCTATGAAGCTTTTGTGTTTTATTAACCGATTGAATTATGGATTTTAGGGTATCCACCCACTTTATATATACTAATTAAATTATGATCTACTTGATTGTAGAGGCTTTCACTTTGTGATACATATTTTATAACTTTCAATACACCTTTGCCTTTGACTGATTTATTGAAAGTTATTAAATTATGTGTTTAAGACCACCCACCAGCTTACATAAATATTTCTTTACTTTCGCTGTACATATTTTTTTTAAATTTGAGAAATGAATCGATTTTTGAAAATCCCTTAATATTATACTATTTAGGCTAAAAGCTTATTAAATATATAAGGTGGGTGGACGTGAAGAAATCCAACCTAAAGATTTTCAATAAATATATTTTACGCTGCATTTATAAAACAAATGCAAATTTTCTATTCTAAATCCTTAAGAATTTATATTTCGAATTAAAAGTTATCCTAGGATTTACTAGATGTTCCTTCTTCAAGTTGCGAAAATTTAGAAAAACCTTGGAATTAATGATTTTTTTTAAATTATAAACCTACAGAATATGATATCGAAAATTACTAGAGATTAATGGAAATCTAAATTAAAAATTATAAATTTACGACTCTAATCATAAACATTTTGATGTTTTCTTCATTATTGCTCTAAATTACTTCAGAGAAAAATAATACAATTTTTGGGTTTCCTTCACTATTCTTTTTAAAAACTTTAAAAATACTTTTAAAAAATTCTAGAACTTTAGAGAATAAGAACAACATTTTTGAGTTCTTCCTCATCATTCTTTTGAGGTAATACTAAAAATCCTAAAACTTTGGAGACAATCACCACCATTTTAACGAACTTCATGAATACTAAACATTTTTGAACAAGAACAAATTTTTAGCTTACTTCATAATTTCTATAAACAACCACAGAAATACAAACGATTCTAAACATTTAAAGAATACGAATAAAATTTTTATTACAATTTTTATGAATCTTAAAATATCTAGAAATTCTAGAAATTTCGAAGAACAAAAACTAATTGATTTTTTAAATTTTTTTCTCATTGTTCAATTTTGAAAATCAATCTTTGTTTTTTTAATGAATTTGTGTATCCCACCCTCTCCATGTACATTACTATTAAAAAAAAAACTTTAAGACATTACAGAGTAAAAACCATATTTGGAAAGTTTTTGTATAACTATTCTACACCCCAGAGAAGAATATCTTAATGACAACCACTCCTTCGACATGAAATCACATAAATCACACTGCCGACGAATTCACCACAGTGGAAAGAAGACGCAGAAGAAATAAAGCGACGATTATAGGAAAATCTAACGAACAATTGGAAATTAAGGGTAAAAAAATATGTTCACATTTCTATATTAGTGGGTTAGACCCCAGTGTAACAGTTGAATCTCACGAGCAGCATATAATTTCATGTAAAATTAAGGACGCAACGTGTATAACAATGGAATCTAAACGACCAGAAGAATATTCTTCTTTTAAATTAAGTGATCTTAAATCAGATGCAGAAATTGTTAATAACCCTGAAATGTGGCCCGAAGGTGTATACATAAACCCTTTTTTATACCATCTCCAAAAGAAAATTCAAAAATGACCAATACAGTTAACTTCACACACCGTATTGTATTTTTAAATATCCAGTCAATAAGAAACAAGGTAAACCAGTTAAAATTATTGCTGGGTGTAAGTGAGCACCCAATATCCGCACTTTGTTTAAAGGAACACTGGCTTACTAATACAGAAAAAGACAGCTTATTTTTTGAAAATTACAATTTAAATTCTAGAGAGTCACCATACGGAGGCTCACTTATTCTTACATCAAACAATACTTATGCAGCATATATTCCAAACGCTGATTCTCTAGAAAAAATTATAGAGCTTTCTGGTACGTATCTAAAAAATCTAAATTTAATTATTATAAATGTATACCGACCTCCTAATGGGAGCATAGAACTATTTTTAACTAGACTTAATAATTGTTTATCTTCACTTGACATTTCTAGAAATAATTTAATTGTAGGCGGTGATTTTAACGTTAACTTTAACAATGAACAATCGACAGATACCATTAATGTGTATAATCTTTTAAAAAGATATGGATTAAATGCACTAGTCAATTTTAATACTAGTTTTAGTAATAAGTTAGATAATATATTTAGTAATATGGACACGTTAGTTGTTTCGCACCTATATACGGGCCTATCCGATCACGTTGGATTGAATGTTCAATTTAAAATAGCAGCTTTTCCACTAAGATTATTTAAAAATAAAGAGCAAAACTCTGTTCAATTCAGTGCACATATTAAAAAATTGAAAAATATTTTGGAATTGGCTGATGAAGTCTACCAACAAAATAAGAGCGAACAGAACAAGAAAATTAGGGACTGAAAGAACAGTATCATAATAGGATACAAAATGAAATTTGTTAGCTAAACGACACCAAACTAAATACATCCAAACATAATACTAAAGTCATGTGGAACATAATAAACGCTTATCGTGGAACTAAACGACATGATTAGAAAAATTGCTCAACAACTGCAAGTGATTTTGCCAATCATTTTTCATTAGTAGCCTCGAATAATGGAAATGCTCAGCAGAATGCATCTAAACCTAGTAATCTCATGTTACCAGACTTATGTAACGACGTCAACCATATTTAAAATTTGAGATGGTGTCGAGTTCAAAAGTGAGAGACTCTATTATGAAATTAAAAAATAGTCAAAGTAGAGATATATTTGAATGTACTGCCGAACTAATCAAATCTATAAAAGAAACTATAATAGAACCTATAACAGAATTATTTAATCATTCAATCAAAGTAGGCAAATTCTCATCTTGTTTGAAAAGAGCAATTATTGTACCGGTACATAAGAAAGGTTTAAGAACTGAGGTGAATAATATCAGACCAGTATCGATTTTATCAATCATATCTAAAGTTTATGAAGACTTATTAAAAGATAAATTATTAGACTTCATAAGTCAAACACAAATATTATCAAATAGTCAACATGGGTTTAGATGTGCTAGATCCACAAAAACTGCCACACTTCATTTAATTGAGCAATGCTTAGATGCGTTCAATAACAACGAATTTGTACAAGCCACCTTCCTAGACTTACAAAAGGCTTTCGATAGTATGAGCCATGAAATATTGTTGCAAAAATTGTATATATATAACTTTTATCCGCTAGGTTGCAACTTAAAAATCACATACTTATCAAATCGATCTCAAATAATAAAAATAGACAACAAGCTTTCTGATGAATACTTTACTAATAAAGGTGTTCCGCAAGAATCGAAGTTAGGACCAGTACTTTTCTTATTATATTTGAACGATATATGTCGACATGTAGGAGAAAAAAATATACTATTGTTTGCGGATGAAACTACTTTGATAAGTCGGGCCAAGTTACTAAGTGAAGTAAACAACATGAGAAATGATAATTATACACGGGCAAAGTGTTGGTTTGAAACAAATGAGCTTTTATTAAATGACACTAAAACAGTAAATATGCTATTTAATCTAAAAAAAATATTAATCAAGGGTTTGCAAACGATACCAAGTTCCTAGGTTTTCACATAGACCAACAACTCACGTGGAAAGTACATACGTATGAACTAGAGAAAAAAGTAAATAAAAACTTATTTCTTCTCAGACAATTTTCGAAAGTCGTTTCATTTGATGTTTTAAAGGTAACATATCTCTCGGTCATAGAAGCTCACATACGATATGGCATCCTTTTGTGGGGGCATTCGTCGGGAGCTAACCAGTTTTTTTCAGCTCAAAGAAGAGCGACCAGAGTTATATTTAATTTGGGTTACACCGAAGATTGTAGGAAATATTTTATTAATTCAAACATACTTACACTACCTTCTTTGTACATATTGGAATGCCTCACGTACATACACGATCATATTGATTACTATGAAAAACATTGTGATGTTAATAGATATGTTACCAGAAGTAGTTTTAAGAAAAATGTAAAATTCATGTTAGTATGTAAGGCATTTTACTCTGTAAATGAGTTCTTAAACTCATTAATTTAAATAAACCATGTCTGACTTGTGAACCAGTGGTCATTAATAAAGATTATTATTATTATTATTATTATAGAATGTTTGATAGAATTTTTAAAGAATAATAACACATTTTAGTAAGGGGAACTAACCGATTTTAGATCCATCTCTGACCTTAGATGGTCGTGAAGAGGTTCTAGAATCGGCTAAGTCAAGAACCTCCTCTGATCTTGAACTAGCCTCGATCTTGTTCTTGACTTTGGCATTCAAATGAACTCAAATGACATCGAACTAAAATAAATTTGACCTTCAAATAACCTTGATTTTCAAATGATTTTGGCCTTTAAATGACCTTGACTTTCAGATTACCTTCAAATGGTTTTGACCCTCAAGTCATCTTGACTTTTAGAAACACCTGATATCCTTCTCGATTGGAAGAGAGTTTGTAAATGAAACTGCTTCTGGTTCTGGTTTAATTCGATGGGAGGGTAGAGAGTTCCGCTGCACGTAGGCCACAGTAGGCCGTTTGTGCATCCTCCTCATTCCTTGCTACGATCAAGCCAACTCAAGGCGTTGGAAAACGCCAGGACAACAGCAAGAGGAAATTGCTTTACTAAGGTTTAATTTTACTGAAGGTTAACCTTGACTATTGAAAACACCTGACATCCTTCTCAATTGGAAGAGAGAGTTAGTAAATGAAATTGCTTTACGAAAGTTGAAGGTTAACCTTGAGTAACATGGTGTCACTCAAGGTTAACCAGTATCAATCTGTTGTTTTTATTAAATGGAATCCTTTCCGTTTCTCAGTTCATTATCAGCATTCACTTTCGCTTAATCATTAAGTTCACAGGAACTAATAGTTTTCAACTAAAATTTGTTTAATGAATAGCACCAATTTTTTCCAAAGATTGTGGTAAAACTTTTACAAGAAAAAATAATGTAGTCACAAGGTAAACTTTTATGCAGGAAGAACAATAGTGGTAAAAGAATATCCTACTACCTCAAATGCTATAAAGGAATCATTGTCAGACGTCGTGACATGTGAAAAAGTTGTCTGGTCACCTAATTAACTTAAATTTCAACAATTTTAACAATCTCAACAACTTTTATAATTAAAAATTTTGCCCTATTTGGTAATTTAAGCTAACTGATATTAATCAAAATTTAACTAACTCTTAATATTTAAATGATTAGATTAGAAAAATAAAGTTTAGTGATATATTTATTAATTCGTTCATTATTATAAGCACAGAAAGTGTTCAAGAAGAGATTATGATATTTATCAGTTTGGATTTCTGAACCCATCCGCAAATGCAGGAATTGTACGTAGCAAAATGGAATGTGCTGTGGGCATTCCCCTTCGGCCCCAGCATACCGCAGAGATCCCGCGAGAATGATAGCTATTTGGGGCGGCTCATTTCTATCGCTGGCAGGCTCTTATAAATTTCCGAGGAGGTTTTGTTTATCTTCGCCTTACTACCCCCTTCCCATCGTCGTGTCGAAAGATCCACCGGCTGCTTAATAAAGTTACGCGAGTGTGTTCGCAGAAATTTCCAAGTGGAGCTCCCCCCGATTGTTATTAAGTGGCGAAAGGGATGATTCTGGATAATCGCCGAAAAAGTTTACCCACTTTGTATTATTCCATAACGTTAAAATAAAAAATCGTTCGGAATTAATCCGACGTGTTTTCCGGGGATTAACTCCCGAATGAGCCGACGTGAATGCATCAAAGGGCGGCCCGGCAGCTGGCAAGTGATCTTCGAGGACAAAGGTATAAATAACCATCAAAGGAAATCCGCGGGGCTATCTTGAGTTGCACGAAAAAAAAAAAATTAATCCCCGCTTAAGGGGAGGAGAGGGAAAGCGATGACTCCGAAAAGAATGGAGTATTGATTGGTGTCAATTGCACGAAAGAACGGAAGAGATGGTAGGTGGGAAGAAAAATTGAAACGGATACGATTTTATGTGTTGATAGTGTGTGATTTTGATCAGGTATTTATAAGTAGTTGATGCTTGTTGCTTGATGGAAATTTTCCTATCTAAACAGGATTTGACATCAATTTAAACTTTCCACATTTCACGTGTTAGAAAAATATGTAAAAATAATTGTCACCATCACAAAAATTAGTAAAATCACTCAAAATAGATTATAGATTATGGCTACAAAAAATTCCAGTCCATCACTTAAAAAGTTTTCAGAATATTCCTATGTAAACAGGATTTGGTATCATTTTGAACTTTCCACATTTCACGTTTTAGAAAAATATGTAAAAACAATTGTCACAATGACAAAAATTAGTAAAATCACTCAAAATAGATTATAGATTATGACTCCAAAAAAATTCAGACCATCACTTAAGTAGTTTTTGAAGTATTCCTATCTAAACAGGATTTGGTATCATTTTGAACTTTCCACAATTCACGTGTTAGAAAAAAATGCAAAAACAATTGCCATAATCACAAAAATTAGTACAATCACTCAAAATAGATTATAGATTATGGCTACAAAAAATCCAGTCTATCACTTAAGAAGATTTCCGAACATTCCTATCTAAACAGGAATTGGTTTCATTTTGAACTTTTCACATTTCACGTGTTAGAAAAAAATGTAAAAACAATTGCCACAATCACAAAAATTAGTAAAATCACTCAAAATAGATTATAGATTATTGTTACAAAAAAATCCAGTGCATCACTTAAGAAGTTTTCGGAATATTCCTATCTAAACAGGATTTGGTATCATTTTGAAATTTTCACATTTCACGTGTTAGAAAAAAATGTAAAAACAATTGCCACAATCATAAAAATTAGTACAATCACTTGAAATAGATTATAGATTATGACTCCAAAAAAATTCAAACCATCACTTAAGTAGTTTTCGAAATATTCCTATCTAAACAGGATTTGGTATCATTTTGAACTTTCCACATTTCACGTGTTAGAAAAAAATGTAAAAACAATTGTAACAATCACAAAAATTAGTAAAATCACTCAAAATAGATTATAGATTATGGCTCCAAAAAATTCCAGACTATCACTTAAGAAGTTTTCAGAATATTCCTATCTAAACAGGATTTGGCATCGATTTAAACTTTCCACATTTCACGTGTTTGAAAAAAATGTAAAAACAATTGCCACAATCACAAAAATTAGTAAAATCACTCAAAATAGATTACAGATTATGGCTACAAAAAGTTCCAGTGCATCACTTAAGAAGTTTTCGGAATATTCATATCTAAACAGGATTTGACATCATTTTGAACTTTCCACATTTCACGTGTTAGAAAAAAATATAAAAACAATTACCACAATCGCAAAAATTAGTAAAATCACTCAAAATAGATTATAGATTATGGCTACAAAAAGTTCCAGTGCATCACTTAAGAAGTTTTCGGAATATTCATATCTAAACAGGATTTGACATCATTTTGAACTTTCCACATTTCACGTGTTAGAAAAAAATATAAAAACAATTACCACAATCGCAAAAATTAGTAAAATCACTCAAAATAGATTATAGATTATGGCCTTAAAAAATTTGAGATCATCACTTAAGAAGTTTTTGGAATATTCCTATGTAAACAGGATTTGGTATCATTTTGGGCTTTCCACATTTCACGTGTTAGAAAAAAATGTAAAAACAATTGTAACAATCACAAAAATTAGTAAAATCACTCAAAATAGATTATAGATTATGGCTCCAAAAAATTCCAGAACATCACTCAAGTAGTTTTCGAAATATTCCTATCTAAACAGGATTTGGCATCAATTTAAACTTTCCACATTTCACGTGTTTGAAAAATATGTAAAAACAATTGCCACAATCACAAAAATTAGCAAAATAACTCAAAATAGATTATAGATTATGGGTACAAAAAATTCCAGTCCATCACTTAAGAAGTTTTCGGAATATTCCTATCTAAACAGGATTTGGCATCATTTTGAACTTTCCACATTTCACGTGTTAGAAAAAAATGTAAAAACAATTGCCACAATCACAAAAATTAGTAAAATCACTCAAAATAGATTATAGATTATGGCTACAAAAAATTTCAGTGCATCACTTAAGAAGTTTTCGGAATATTCCTATCTAAACAGGATTTGTTATCATTTTGAACTTTCCACATTTCACGTGTTAGAAAAAAATGTAAAAACAATTGCCACAATTACTAAAATTAGTATAATCACTCAAAATAGATTATAGATTATGGCTACAGAAAACTCCAGTCCATCACTTAAGAAGTTTTCGGAATATTCCTATCTAAACAGGATTTGGTATTATTTTGAACTTTCCACCTTTCACGTGTTAGAAAAAAATGTAAAAACAGTTGCCACAATCACAAAAATTAGTAAAATCACTCAAAATAGATTATAGATTATGGCTATAAAAAATTCCAGTCCATCACTTAAGAAATTTTCGAAATATTCCTATCTAAACAGGATTTGGTATCATTTTGAACTTTTCACATTTCACGTGTTAGAAAAATATGTAAAAACAATTGTCACAATCACAAAAATTAGTACAATCACTCAAAATAGATTATAGATTATGGCTACAAAAAATTCAGTCCATCACTTAAGAAGTTTTCGGAATATTCCTATCTAAACAGGATTTGGTATCATTTTGAACTTTCCACATTTCACGTGTTAGAAAAATATGTAAAAACAATTGCCACAATCACAAAAATTATTAAAATCACTCAAAATAGATTATAGATTATGGCTACAAAAAATTCCAGACTATCACTTAAGAAGTTTTCGGAATATTCCTATCTAAACAGGATTTAGCATCAATTCAAACTTTCCACATTTCACGTGTTTGAAAAAAATGTAAAAACAATTGCCACAATCACAAAAATTAGTAAAATCACTCAAAATAGATTATAGATTATGGCTACAAAAAATTCCAGACTATCACTTAAGAAGTTTTCGGAATATTCCTATCTAAACAGGATTTAGCATCAATTCAAACTTTCCACATTTCACGTGTTTGAAAAAAATGTAAAAACAATTGTCACAATCACAAAAATTAGTAAAATCACTCAAAATAGTTTATAGATTATGGCTACAAAATATTCCAGTGCATCACTTAAGAAGTTTTCGGAATATTCCTATCTAAACAGGATTTGGTATCATTTTGAACTTTCCACATTTCACGTGTTAGAAAAATATGTAAAAACAATTGCCACAATCACAAAAATTATTAAAATCACTCAAAATAGATTATAGATTATGGCTACAAAATATTCCAGACTATCACTTAAGAAGTTTTCGGAATATTCCTATCTAAACAGGATTTAGCATCAATTCAAACTTTCCACATTTCACGTGTTTGAAAAAAATGTAAAAACAATTGCCACAATCACAAAAATTAGTAAAATCACTCAAAATAGATTATAGATTATGGCTACAAAAAAATCCAGTCCATCACTTAAGAAGTTTTCAAAATATTCTTATCTAAACAGGATTTGGCATCAATTTAAACTTTCCACATTTCACGTGTTAGAAAAAATGTAAAAACAGTTGCCACAATCACAAAAATTAGTAAAATCACTCAAAATAGATTATAGATTATGGCTACAAAAAATTCCAGTCCATCACTTAAGAAGTTTTCGGAATATTCCTATCTAAACAGGATTTGGTATCATTTTGAACTTTCACATTTCACGTGTTAGAAAAATATGTAAAAACAATTGTCACAATCACAAAAATTAGTAAAGTCACTCAAAATAGATTATAGATTATGGCTACAAAAAATTCCAGTCCATCCCTTAAGGAGTTTTCGGAATATTCCTATCTAAACAGGATTTGACATCAATTTGAACTTTCCACATTTCACGTGTTAGAAAAAATGCAAAAACAATTACCACAATCACAAAAATTAGTAAAATCACTCAAAATAGATTATACATTATGGCTACAAAAAATTCGAGACCATCACATAAGAAGTTTATGGAATATTCCTATGTAAACAGGATTTGGTATCATTTCGAACTTTCCACATTTCACGTGTTAGAAAAATATGTAAAAACAATTGTCACAATCACAAAAATTAGTACAATCACTCAAAATAGATTATAGATTATGACTCTAAAAAAATTCAGACCATCACTTAAGTAGTTTTTGAAGTATTCCTATCTAAACAGGATTTGGTATCATTTTGAACTTTCCAAATTTCACGTGTTAGAAAAATATGTAAAAACAATTACCACAATCACAAAAATTACTAAAATCACTCAAAATAGATTATAGATTATGGCTACAAAAAAGTCCAGTGCATCACTTAAGAAGTTTTCGGAATATTCCTATCTAAACAGGATTTGGTATCATTTTGAACTTTCCACATTTCACGTGTTAGAAAAAAATGTAAAAACAATTGCCACAATCACAAAAAATAGTAAAATCACTCAAAATAGATTATAAATTATGGCTACAAAAAATTCCAGAGCATCACTTAAGAAGTTTTCGGAATATTCCTATGTAAACAGGATTTGGTATCATTTTGAATTTTCCACATTTCACGTGTTAGAAAAATATGTAAAAACAATTGCCACAATCACAAAAATTTGTAAAATCACTCAAAATAGATTATAGATTATGGCTATAAAAAATTCCAGATCGTCACTTAAGAAGTTTTCGGAATATTCCCAACTAAACAGGATTTGGTATCATTTTGAACTTTCCACATTTCACGTCTTAGAAAAAAATGTAAAAACAATTGCCACAATCATAAAAATTAGTAAAATCACTCGAACAAAAAATTCCAGTCCATCACTTAAGAAGTTTTCGGAATATTCCTATCTAAACAGGATTTGGTATTATTTTGAACTTTCCACATTTCACGTGTTAGAAAAAAATGCAAAAACAATTGCCACAATAACAAAAATTAGTGAAATCACTCAAAATAGATTATAGATTATGGCTACAAAAAAATCCAGTCCATCACTTAAGAAGTTTTCAATATATTCCTATCTAAACAGGATTTGGCATCAATTTCAACTTTCCACATTTCACGTGTTTGAAAAAAATGTAAAAACAATTGCCACAATCACAAAAATTAGTAAAATCATTCAAAATAGATTATAGATTATGGCTCAAAAAAATTTCAGACCATCACTTAAGAAGTATTCGAAATATTCCTATCTAAACAGGATTTGGTATCATTTTGAACTTTCCACATTTCACGTGTTAGAAAAATATGTAAAAACAATTGTCACAATCACAAAAATTAGTATAATCACTCAAAATAGATTATAAATTATGGCTACAAAAAATTCCAGTCCATCACTTAAGAAGTTTTCGGAATATTCCTATCTAAACAGGATTTAGCATCAATTCAAACTTTCCACATTTCACATGTTAGAAAAAAATGTAAAAACAATTGCCACAATCACAAAAATTAGTACAATCACTCAAAATAGATTATAGATTATTGCTACAAAAATAGTGGGTGGCCACTATAACAATACTCCCTCTATATATATACCATACAGGAAATGTAATAATTCATAAGTATTTCTTGAAATAAATTCCGACTAATAAAAACTGAAACGTACAATCAATAAATAAATACAAAAATTATGTTGTACTACTTAGTATAATGATGGAAGCTTTATTCTATAGATTTTATTTTTAGTAATATTCTTATTATCATTGACGTCCGTAATGGAAATAAAATCGGTTCATTAGTAGCGACGATGATAATAATCCTCGACAACTGTAAAAATAAAATCGTGATATTTCCGGCGCCGCCGACCTGATGTTATTTATCGGCTTGTTGGGGGGGATGGTGGGGCGCCCTAACGTTTCCGGAATGTGCTTTGAAGGGACGCTCTCGTGAAAGCCCTGCGGGCTCTCCGGTCCGGAGGCGGTGGCTTTAAACGGCCCTTTGGCGCGCCCTGAAAGGAATGGAAATGAATTGAGGGGGTGTGTTGGGGGGCCGGTGTTGCGTTGGTGGTGGGGCCGTTTAATTTTCACGCCGTTTGTGCACAACAGTTTACATTTTAAATTGCGCGTGCGAGGCCCAAACAAACCAGAAAATGAGACGACTTTGCGGAAAAATAAATATTCTATTACAAAAAAGCATAAAATATTACATTAAAATAAATCCATACATAAAAGTAAGCTTGTTTTAAATTGTAATGATGTACTGTGGCTCTTTTATTTTTTAACTTTTCTAAATGTTAATTATGTATTAAATAAAATAACTTGTAATAACTTTCTCCACAGTTTCTTTTTATTACGCTAAATGTACATTTCGTTTACGATGTAAACATTATCAATTAATTATTTGTTATTTTAAAATGAAATAGTAATTTTTTACTTATAGATTATTTTTCAATGTGAATTTATGTGTAAAGAAATTTACCATCCATACGAATAAAGTGGAATTTAAATTTAAGCTAAGCACTCGACCAGAATGAGGATGTAGCCCATCGGGGTGGTGTTAGGGGTGGTAGTGGAAGAGGGAGAGGGTGGATATAGTTTCCTAGCTAAAGGCGGCTCAATAAACTCGACAGCTTGGCACACTCACGAGAGTCCTCTTATCGGAACATCCTCTATTTGTTCTTAAAATGCAGCAGATAAGAGGATTCCCGAGCACACTTCCACCGGCGCACATAATAAAAACATGCAACAAATTTTAGATAGAGTGTATCAGCCGCCCTCTTCCTCCCAAAACCCTCCCCCGCCCCCCTCCGGTGTGCTCTTCCTATTCCCCGCCGATAACGGCACATCCGCGCACATTATCTGCTCGGTACGAGCAGTAGGAACAAGGAATTTTCTTTCGTTAACATTAACGGTTTCTACTTATCATCATTAATATAACATTTTTCTAAAAAAATTTGAATGCCGTTTGTTAAACAGTCAAATAAATAAGTATAGGTTATGAAGCTCAGAACTTAATTTTTCTCTATCTGTCATCTGTCATCTGTAATATTAATTGTTATATGTCTAGTATCACCACATCGATTTTTTATTTTGAATCTTAATGAAAACAGTCTCCTAAGGTTTAGAATTTGCCATTTCTCAAATTCCATCTGTCAACTGTTAATTCATTTGATATCTCTTAAATGCCATCTACCATTTATGTTATCTGCAATTTGTTACCTGCCAATCATCATTTGTTATCTGTAATTCTGTAATGTCAATTATTATCTCAACCACCATCACATGGAATTATTAATTTAAGTCATTATCAAACATAAAGTTTATGTTTGATAATGACTAGTTGATAGTCGAAACTATAGTCACATGTAATTTGTTAAATAAAAAGTGGTAAAACAAAGTGATCCTGTTTTCTTTCTTCAGTATATTCAAGATGAACCACAAAGTAAACGCCTCCACAATTAAATCTTAATTTAAGGTTTAAAATTTGTAATTTTTCATTTGTCCAATATCGATTATCATCTGTCAACTAAAAAATTGTCAAAGGTCATCTGTCACTTTTATTTGTCCTCTATCAATTAACATGCGTCATTTATTATTCGTTATTTGTTATCTAGCAATTGTCAATTGTTATATGTCAAATATCTCCACATTGAAAATAGTCTTCTGAGGTTTAGAATTTGTCATTTTAAATTTAATCCATCATCGGTCATTTGTCATTTGACAACTAACATTTATCAAATTCACTGTCAACTGTTAGACGTCAAGTGACAAATGATCGATGGTGAAATGGTTAATACTAAACCTTAGGAGACTATTTTTAATAAAAATCAAACTCAAAAATTGACGTGGTGACATTTGACATGTAACAATTGACAATTAACAATAAATTTGTATTTTTTAAAAATAGTTTTTTAGTTTCTATTTTTTATTATTTTTTCTCATGTAATTATAATTATTTTTCTATATTCTTTGTAAAATGGAGATTTCCGTAATAAATATATATTATTATTATTATTAATTGTTAGATATCAAATAATAAATGACACACGGCAATTGCTAGAGGACAGATACATTTGACAGATGATATTTGACATTTCTAGATGACAGATGATAATTAATAGATTACACATGATCAGTTACAAGTGAAAAATGATAAATTCAAAAACTTAAATTAATAATTCCACGCGATTACAGGCAGGTAACATGAATGGTATAAGACAGTTTACAGTTGTCAAATGACATATGAAAATTGTTAAATACGATTTGTCATCTGTTATTTTGTCAATTGTCATATGTCATTTGACATCTGTCAACTGTATCCTACCATTCATGATTTCTGCAATTTGTTACCTGTCAAGCACACATGGAATTATTAATTTAAGGTATAAAGTTTGTCATTTTTTCATTGGTAACTTATCCTGTATCAATTCTCATCTGTCAACTAAACAATGGCAAGTATCATCTATCATTTTCAACTGTTCTCTATCAATTGCTATGTGTCATCTGTTATATTTTATTTGATATGTGGCTATTGTCAATTGTTATATGTCAAATATCGCCACGTCATTTTTTTAGTTTGATTTTTAAAGTTTAGAATTTACTATTTCCGACTTCTGCCCAGCAGAAATTCCTCTTCTTTGTTTTCTCTTGAATTTTCCATAATTTCTGACATTATTTGTAAACATTTCTAGCAGTTTTTTTTTAATTTCCAAGAGATTTTCAGCAATTTCAATTCTTCGTTTTCTTGTCTAGAATTTTCTTCCAAGCTTTAAGAGGTTTTCAGCAATTCATATTCTTTTTTTCTAGTCGAGAATTTTCCTTAATTTCTCACTTTATTTTAAAGACATTTTTAGCAGAGTTTCTTCCAAGTTTCAAGAGGTTTTCAGCAATTCCTCTTCTTCGTTTTCTTGTCGAGAATTTTTCTATAATTTCTGACTTTATTTTATGGATATTTTTAACAGCTTTCCTTTCAAGTTTCAAGAGGATTTCGTTTTCTTGTTGAGAATTTTCCGTAATTTCTGATTTTATTTTAAAGATATTTCCAGCAGTTTACCTTTCAAGTTTCAAAAGGGTTTCAGCTATTTGTCTTCTTCGTTTTCATATCATTTCTTATAACACTCACCATTCTTTGAGTTAACAAATTTAAATCTTTAGAACCTTTAGAAATTGTCGAAGAATTTTTACTAACTCAGCCAAATAAGTTCAAAGCAATCACATTTTTTGGTTCGGTTAGTACACAAATAGGAAATTTGCTTTGAAAACTCAACATCAAGATTGCATATAAACCAGCAACTAAACTCAAGTTTTGCACATTTAATTCTAAAGAAAAATTACCGATAACGGAAAAATCCGGAATATACAAATTAACGTGCACTGATTGCCAAAAAATATACATAGGCCAGACCGGACGGAAGTTTTCTACAAGAATTAAAGAACACCAGAGATTCTTTCGCCTTGGACAAGAAGAAAAATCGACGTTTGCAAAACACCTATTACAGGAGAAACATTCTTTTGGGAAGGATGTACTTTCCACCATCCACATTTCCAAGAAGGGCCCAAAGATGGATCTGCTGGAATCCCTGGAAGTTTACCGAGCACGCGCTAATCTGGAAATCCTAATTTTAAATGAGCAGCTGGACCTAATTTACTCCCCTATTTTTAAAGCGCTTATGTAACATTCCAACATATATATACCTGTTTTAATCGTTTTTAAAATTACTTTATGTTTGATAATGGTACGTTTAGTTACCGAAACAATAGTCACAAAATAAATACAGTGTTATACAAACAAAGTTAAAGTGTTTTAATTAGTGTTTAACATGTATAACGAAGTAGATGCCTTAAAAATAAATAAAATTTATTTTTCAGACTTTTAAGTTCGTTGCAGTTTATTTTTTATAAATTTCCGCAATTTTGTTTATTTATTTCTTTACTTTTTACTTTGAAACATGCTGTTAACATTATATATATATATATATATATATATATATATATATATATATATATATATATATATATATATATATAAACATTTCAAGATATTAATTTGTTATTATCAAAAATTTAGATCACAGGACTTGCGAGCGGAGTTCACCATGCGTACTTCCACTCAGACCCCTTCTTCCACTTCAGATTATGAAAATCTCCGTCAGCAAAGTATTTTTACCATTTAGGCAATATTTTGGCCATTACTAACATATTTATGTCCATTTTACGTGGAGATATTTTAGATATTCTACAAAATTTGTAGGATTTTTCAATAAATTTTCTTCGTTACTTTTGAAATCCTCAATTATTCAATTTCTTCCATTAAATTAGATTTCCAGGTTTTCCAATAGTGGAAATTAAAAAAAATAAACAGAAAAACAACAGGATTTATAAAAATGTTCATCCTGCTAACAACTGCGCAAGCCCCACGTCCTTCCCACTCACACCAACAAATTTTTTTAGGAAATAAAACGTAATTTTAATGTATATTCTGCACCTAAAGAAACCACAGTATGGCGAAACAATTGAAAATCAACCAATTATTATTAATTAGATATAATATGGATTTTCATCTAAGTGCCTCATCAATCAGTTTAATATGAAGTGATAGACTTTTTGCCGAAAGCCTTTCAAAAGTCGGTGCAAATCACATCAAGTTGGTACTTTTTTTCCAAGACTGACAGAATGGATGATTAGAATTCCAGTAGATTTGTGTACGTAGATTTCCCCTGACAAAATCTATGTTGTGTTTCTACGACTAGTTCCTTAGCCAGCCATGCCAATTGCTTGGAAATCATCTTGTCATATATTTTTGGGAATAATGACTGGACTGGAGCCGCAGAAATGGGGAACATCTCATAATGGGCTATGACGCTAATGCGCACCACACAGTATGGGGCAGCTCAGATATCAACAACAAGGGTAAGTACTTTCTTGATTATGCGCTAGCAATCTAGACATCTTAAACGGGGGGAATAAACCCACGTTTATAAACGCAATAAGGCAAGAGCTACTTGATTTGACCTTAGCCACAGTGTACGGCACGCAATTTATAAAAAAAAATGGCGTGTACTCCTAGAGCCCTTCATGTCGACCCATCAAACAATCGCGTTCGATATTGAAGCTGGGAGTACGGAAATAGCAGAGTGCAGAGTGCCAAGAAAAACGGACTGGGAATTATATAACGACTGCCTACTGTCCGAACTTTAGGGCCTCCAAAATAACATTACGACCATAGAGGAATTATAACAGGCCTGACTACACCTAAGTGATACCGTCGTAGCAGCCTATGAGAAAAGACTCAGAACTTCCGCTTGGAAATTCTTAAACAGAGCCAAGAAAACAGGCAACTGAAAGTCTCTGACTCAGCGACTTTCTGTGAGCTGACCAGTTGCCTGTTTTCTTGGCTCTGTTGAAGGATTTCCAAGCGGAAGTTCTGAGACTTTTCTCATACAGTCTAAACGGAAGACCTGTAGGGCTTACTGCGAGGGGATCGACAATCTGACTTCAGCAAGTAGGCTCATGAAGGTCCTATCAAAGGATCATACCAATGGTGTCGGCATCTTAAAACTAACTGACGGCTCCTCCTAGGTACTCACTTTCCGAGATCAAAAATAGTGGCATTCTTACAATCCTAATGCAAAAAGCAGCGAATAGCATCAATAACTGTTGGGTTTCGGGAAGGACTAAGTGTCAATCCGAATAAAACGATCATAGTTCCATTCACGCGTAGGAAAAAGCTGCATATAAGGGCTCCCTGGCTGAATGGAATGGAGATAAACCTCTCCAACGAATTAAAGTATCTGGGTATAATTCTGGACTAAAGATCGTTGGAGTCTATAGTCACAACTCACGGACTGTTTGGGAATGGCGTTTTTTATACTTCGGTAGGGACCGATTATCCCAAGAAGTAATGAGCAGTATTACCCCCAAGAAAGTTACCTGGTTCACGGAGGACGTGAAACTTGGGAAGTGATTGGTCAATGGTAGAACAATAGATCTGTTAGGTCGCAGTTTACGAAAGCTAACACACCTCACTAGTACTCTATTTAACAAATAACCTAGAGAACCTATATAACATAAGAGGCACAAAAACGAATTAGAACTAAGATTAGAATAGCGACGGAAGCCCTACCTGGCCTCAAAGGGCCTGGACCCGAGGGATTACCAAACGAAGCCTTGAATCTGGTTCTTAAGGACAACCCTCGCCAGTTTACGGAAATACTAAACCGCAATGAATGAGGAGGATTAAACAGCCCAAGTAAAAATTGAAAACGAAACTACCATAAAGAAACACCATAAAGATCTGTAGAGAGGTGAGGCAAGGTTGTCTCTTATAGCCCATCCTATTATCCTATGAGAATATATACTTAGAAGCACGGACCTTGAAAAGGGCATTAAAATCATTAAATGACATAGTACTGATAGTCGAAAATCTAGATCTCCAAGAACTGGTCAACAGATTAGAGAATCACAGCAAAAGCATGGGTCTGAACATGAATATTACAAAAACAAAATTTATGATTATTTGCCAAGATCAGAATATTAGGAGGAACGCTGTATTAGCTTTCAACGAGTTATCAATTGAAAAAGTGAAAAATATCTTCGAACATGGCTAACAGAGGATTGGACATAAAACACTGAAATTAAGAAGTAATAGTGGACATAGTGTTTTTAATTGTAGGCTTAGTTATATCTTATTGTATTGTAAATATATTCTTGTTTTAATTTTAAGGTAATTATGTTTTATTCTATTTTATTCACTGACATTTTAATTTATTGACCTTTTATTCTATTTTGCTCATTGACATTTTAATTTTAATTTATTAACTTTAATAGATATTTATTTATTGACAAATTTCTTGAGAAAATTTTCTTATTTGTGGTCCTCATGGATATTTTTTTATGCCTATTAATCTCACTGCGATTTGATTTAAAGTAACCTATTATCATGTTTATATTTAGATATATATTTATATTCGACGTGTGTAAAACATTACTCAATAAAAAATTGAATTGAATCCACCCACCCTAGATATTTTTTTTAAACTTCAATCACTGTCACTCGTTTTATTTCGAGAAGCCTATCGCATTATTACGGTTGAAGTTAAGGGAAACTAAAGATATTTCAATGATTATTTTTTTAATAATTATGTAGGATGGATGGGTGGCCACTATCATCCCCCTCTAGCTCTTAGACCATATACCAAAGTTTAACTAAATATTTCTTGTATTTAATAAAATAATTCAAACAATTTTAATTACACTACACACTAACTTAATTCTTAATTTTATGAAGTTAGAATATAGAAAGGACTGAATTATAAATAACATAAATCGTTTTGTAATTAAACATTCATTTCTGTAGAAACACGTGTGTATGTTTTATGGATTGGAGAGTGTGATAGTGGCCACCAACCCACCCCACATATAATTTTTAAACTTTATTCATTCTCAGTCGTTTGTTTTTAAGAAACCTATAGCATTACTACGATTTAGTAATTGGAAACCAAGAATATTCCAGCGATAAAATTTTTAATAAATATGTAGGGTGGCCACTATCACAGTCTCATACCTTTAGAATATACAGAAGTGTTTTAATGAATGCATTCTTTATTTAAGAAATAGTTCAAATAATATTCATTGCACTACAGAAGTTACTAAATTTCTAGAATCATTAAAAACTCTTTTGAACTTGTATAATTTTCAAAATTTAATTACCTTAAGAACCGTCACAACTATTTAAAACTGTTTTTCTTTAAAATCTTTAAATTCTCTAGAACGTTCAGAATGTTTAATATCTTTAGGAATTTCTGGAATCTAAAGAATATTTAAATTTTATACAAATTTAAGACATATTAAAATTAAGAGAATCTTTTTAATTTTTCGAATTTTTGAGAATCTTTAAAACCTTTTGAATGTTTAGAATGTTTAGAGTTTGTTAAAAAATCTTTAGAATCTTTGGAATCCTTACAATCCTTATATTTTTTAAATTTTTAGAATTGTTTTAATTCCTTAGAAACTATAGTATTTGTAAGAAGGTATTGTTAGAATTTCTTTCTTCTTTTTTTGAAATTTTTGAATTTTCAGAATCCTTATTTATAACTCAACTTTATAATTCTTTAAATTAAAATATTGAATCTTTAGATTTTGCACATTTTACATTTTAAAAATATTTAGAACCTTTACTACATTTAGAATTGGTTATATGTTAAGAAATTTTTGAATATTCAGAATAAGAGAAAAAAAATGAAAACTTTTAGAATCTTTATAACTTTACGATCTCTAGAATTCTTTGAAACTTTATAATTTATAAGTTCTTACATTAAAAACAAATTATAGAATCCTTAGAATTATTGAAATAATGATAATATTAAGCAATTATACAAATTGGAGAATTTTTAAAATTGTTAGAATCTTTTGAAGTTTCAGTGTTTTCAGAAACTTGATAGACTCATTTAATTCTTTTTTATTTTTTTAAGAAATTGTTGAATTTTTAGAATGGTTAGAATCTTTATAACACTCACGATTCTTTGTGTTAACATATTGAATCTTAGATTTTTTAAATCTTTAGAATCTTTAGAAATTTTTGAAGAATTTTTCAAATATTTACGGTAATTAGAATATTGGGATTTTGATTGCTAAAACCATAAGAATCTTTAGAATCTTTAGACTTTAAATTTTATAAGAAATAAATATTTGATTTTCTATTGAATCGTTAGAATTTTCAAATTCATTAAATTCTAAATAATTTTTAGCGTTTTAAATATCTTTAGATTAATTAGAATTTTGAGAGTTAGGAAAATATTCGGAATCCTGAATTTCTTGTTCTTTTTTTTTCTTTGGAATCTGGGTTTTTAAATTATCTACTGTCTTTAATATTTGTAGAAATTTTGTCAGAATCTTATGATTAAGTATAAATTATCTAGAAATATTTGCGTATGTTTTACGAATTGGAGGGTGGGATAGTGGACACCCATCCACCCTACATATATTTTTAAACCTTAATCACAGACAGTGGTTTCTTTTCAAGAAATTCATAACATTTGTACTTTCCCTATATAGAATATATAGGGAAAGTATTGTTTTCGTGCAGGAAAATGTCTGTGTGCGCTGAATCTCAAAAACGAATGATCCGTTTGAGATGAAACTTTAAATTTAAAAGGTTTTATCATTAAATACTAGAACTGAAAAGATTTTTGTAAACATTCACAAACCGGAAGTGGATGTTTACTCGAGGCGTTTTTTTTTAAATTATTCTCGATATTTTTCTAAATTTGAAAAATATTACATAACTTTTCAAACAAAGGTTAAAAGGAATGAGAAACTGAACAAGTTTTATTAAGGCATGTTTTTCGTAAAGTTCTTAATTTGTGAGAAAAAATTAACTTTATAATATTTCAGAAAATGTTTTAAGATTTTTCTTTAAATTTCAGTAATTTCTCCTCCATACTTTTATTTTTTATTAAAACTTCCTTTCCAAAGAATTTTCATCGAGAAGACTAGAAATTTTTACAAGTTAAGCAAAGATTTTATTCAAGAGTTTCAAAATTTTTTAGAAAATCATTATTTATAGAAATTACTTCGTGGTTTCTATACAAATTTTAGTTAAACTTTTTCTATTAGAAAATTTTCTTCTAAATTCCTATAATTTTCTCAGATGATTCATACTTTTAGTTTTATTTTTACGTTGAGGTTTCTAGAGTTTTTCACAAGATTTCACATTTTAGATTTATAAAACTTTTTTTGAGGATTCTAGAAGTGTACAGTAATTTCTTTTTCTTATCTAATAAATAAATAGATATTTCCAGAATTTTTAGCAAAGATTTTATTCGAGAGTTCTAGATTATTCAGAAAGTTCTCCCAAGAGTTTGTTTAACCTTACAATTTATTAGGATATTTTCTTCAAAATTTCTAGAACTTACTTAGAGGCTTCTAGAAGTTTCAGGAATTCCTCCTCCATATTTTCAGTTTTTTTCATCTTCCTTTCCAAAGAATTTTGATCGAGGATTCTAGATTTTTTCACAAGTTTTCCTTGTAGATTTCTAAAGCTTTTTTTGGAGGATTCTAGAAGTTTACAGTAATTTTTTCATCATATTTTCAGAATTATTAGCAAAGGTCTTATTCGGTTCTAGATTTTTTAGTTCGTTTCAATATTTATAGAATTTTCTTTGAGGCGGTTTCCAGTAATTTCTCTTCCAGATTTTAATATTGTCTTATAAATTGCAAAGATTTCCTTGAGTGCTTAAAAATTTAAAAAAATCTTTTCCATAACTTTAGACTTTTTTTTCAAGAGTTCAGAAATTTCCAGTAACTTTTATTCAGATTTGGAGGCTATAAATTTTTCTAGAAAATCTGTTCCTAGAAATCTAGACTCTTCAGTTATTTCTCCTTCAGATATCAAGATTGTTTTTTATAAGCTGTTTTTTAAATTGCGAAGTTTTTAGAATTTTTTTTTCTAGAAATGTAGATTTTTTTGTAGAATTCGGGAAATTTCCAGTAAATTGCAAAGGCTTTTTTAGAAAATTTGTTTTTAAAAATCTAGACTTTTTTTTCGAGAGTTCAGGAAATTTGTAGTAATTTCTTCTCCACATTTCAAGTTTTTTTTTCAACTTGTCTTCTAAATCGCAAAGAGTATTTTTGAGACTCTTGAATGTTTTGAATTTTCCTCTGGAAATTTTCTCGAGAGAAATTTCTGGAATTTATTCTCCAGAGTTCAAGATTTTTTTTGAAGTCGTCTTTTAAATTGCAAAGATTTTCTTTGAGGCATTAGGATTTTCTAGGTTTTTTTTTTCTAAAAGTTTAGCCAATAACTGCTTCCCCAAATTAAATTTTTTTTCAACTTTTCTTATAAATAGCGAAGATTTTCTTTCAGACTCTAAATGTGTTTTAATTCGTCTTCTTTTCGAGAATTCAGGTAAATTTCAGTAATTGCTTCTCTAGAATTCAACATTTTGTTTCAACTAGAGGCTGTAAAATTATTTAGATAGTTCTAAATTGCGGAATGTTTCTTGGAGGGTCTAGAATTTTTTTAGAAAATTTTCCCCTAGGAATCTTTTCTTATTTTCGAGAAAGTTTAAGGAATTTTCAGTAATTTCTCTTCCCGATTTCAAGTTATTTTTTCAACTGGTCATCTAAAATTCTAGGAGGCTCTAGAATTTTTAGAAAATTTTCATTTAGAAATCTAGACTTTTTTTCCAAGGGCTCATTAAATTTCCAGAAATTCCTCCTTCAGATTTCAAGGTTATCTTCTTATCTTCTAAATTGCAAAGATTTTCTTGAAGGCTCTAGAACTTTTTAGAAAATTTGTTTCTTGAGGGTTCAGGAAATTTTCAGTAATTTCTCTTTTTTTTGAGGCCCTAGATTTTTTAGAATTTTTCTTTTCTAAAATCTAGACTTAGTTTTTCCAGAATTCAAGAAATTTCCACTAATTTCTTCTCTAGGTTTAAAGATTTTTTAATTCAAGCCGCTTTCTAAATTTTCAAGATTTTATTGGAAGCTCTAAAATTTCTAAAAAAAGATTCGTTTAGAAATCTAGACTTCTTTTAAAAATTAAAAAAATTCTAATAATATCTTCTATGGTATGGATTACCACATAGTAACGGTCGCAACCATTGTCTTTATCAAAAATTTTACTTTGTCAATTTTCTTTTATTCAAATTTTGTAATTAAAGTTATTGAAAAACGCGAGGTGGTCAGTAATTAAAGTCAATATGTATATGTAGGGTGGGTGGGTGGCCTCTAACCCACCCTCCAATCAGTAAAACATAAGCGAGGGTTTTAATTAAAAGTTGTAAAACATAATTGCAAAATTTAATAGATTTATTCAAACAAATTTTGAAATGTAAGAAATTTTGAAAAATAAGACATAACTTTTCAAACGAAAGTTAAAGAGAATGAAAAACTGAAAAGGTTTTATTGGAATATTTTTTTTGTAAAGTTCTTAATTTAAATACGTTTTTGCTTATTGCTAATAAACTATAGGAGCTAATTAATTCAAAATTGAGTAAATTATTAAGAATAACCTCACGGTTTTCGAAAAAAATATAGGGAAAGTATTATGATGGCCTCGTCACCATTATTACTATCGAAATTGTTGAAAATTAAAAGTATGAATAATTAAATTTGAATATATGTGTAAGGTGTGTTAGTGGCGCCACAATTTTAACCTTAAACTTCTATTTGTTTTGTTCAACTTTTTCTATTAGAAAATTTTCTTCTAAATTTCTATAATTTTCTCAGATGATCCATACTTTAAGTTTTTTTTTTTACATTGAGGTTTCTAGTTTTTCACAAGATTTCATTTTAGATTTATAAAACTTTTTTCGAGGATTCTAGAAGTGTACAGTAATTTCTTTTTCTTATCTAATAAATAAATAGATATTTCGAGAATTCTATTCTTCTATTTGTTTATACTATGAAAATCTCCGGAGAGTTCTCGTACTTATTAAAGGTTATATAAGTTTTCCATTAATTTGTGCCTGTAGTGTTCAACAAAATCGTTAGTCAACGTGATAAACGGTGTTGTTATATGCGCGCATATTGATGTTGTAATTTATTGATAGTAGGACAAGAGGCGCGCATAACACTTTGCGTTAAAATGGATAGTATATTTAATGGGATACGGGGATCGTAATTGGTAATTAATTAATAGGACGGTAGACATAAAACAGCGGCGTGTTCATTGTAATTAATAGATGGCTGTAATTATCATTGTTACGGTCCTATTTAATTATTCACATTTTATGCCACCAATTTCACCCTATTTATTCATCTAATTCGGTGTGAAACAAATGACAAATATTGTAGTACAAATATTTATTTAATCTAAATCTAAATAGAAATTATTTAATATACATTTAGTGATTAAATAAAATGGGGAAGGAAGAAATATAATTGTGTTTATTTAATTAGAATTTATTTAAGCTTCAAACTTGAAGAATCTCTAGGCTAAATCCCAAAATGCATATCCATATTTATTATCGAGCATGACTGGTTTGAATATACACATACGTATCGAAATAAATATCCCATTTTTATTTTTCATCGACACGATAAACAAACACTCCATACATTATTCATTGTTATGCGCTATTGCTTATAGAACAATTTTCCAGCAGTGCCGTGTTTAAATAGTTTGCAACGTTCTATTTACCTTCCACTAAAACGAAAGCCGGCGCATAAATGGAAACGTGCCGATGTATAATTGAATTTTTGTAATGCTTCCAATACACACTGTAGTACAGTTTCCTAGTGTAATAATTGTTACCTTTTCTCCTTCGATTTATTTCCGTTATGCCATTGGATAATAATCTTGATGAAGTTACTTTAAAAGCAAAAAATCAATAGTACGTCAAATAACAAACTTTAATGTAATTTTATTTCCACTCTTCAATAGCTTAAAATACTTCTTCCGAAATTTTCATGTACAAAAAGTTAGGCAATTGAAGGAATCTCTCGCAGGTACAACATGTTTAACTTGTTCGAACAGGCAAAATTAAATAAAGTTGGTTTCGATTGTGTTCAATTACTAAAGGGCAAACATTTGGCCATTTTAATTGTGGCCCTTTATTTGCCGTCGCCTACCTTCGTCCTGATTCTCATCGGGGCTCGTCAGCCAGACCTCGTCCTCGTCGAAGTGGGCGTCTCCCCCGAGGCCGCTTCCTGGGAAGTAGGCGTGCGCCAGGATCTGTCCCTTTCCGTCGAAGTTGAAGCTGTCGCCGTGCTCCCTCCTGCAAAGAAGAACAACGGTTTTCGTTCATTTTAATTGACACGTTCGGACGAATTTATTTACGAATCGACCGATCGCCGCGCGAATTGACCTCCGGCGTTCGTTTAACCTATTTCGATTTGTTCACAAATTAATGCCTCGATCAGGCAATTGTAGGGGCGACGTCTTCAAGTATCCTGCTCGTTACATTAACAGCGAATCATTCAGTTGATTATTACATTTAGTATTTTTTATACATAGCATAAACACTTAACATTTAAAATCAGTGACATCTCTAGTAGTAATTAATATAAAGACAGTAACATTAAAAGATTGAATCTATTTTCTTCTAGTTTTAGTTCTAAAAACGTTGATAAATTCAATTTCACAGCCAAATTTTGCAATAACGAATCATCTGTCTGTAAGGATAATAAAAAAAAATATATTCAAAAAGTATCTTACAGCAGTGATGGCTTTAAAATTTGTTGCAATCTGGTAGGCAGA
Source organism: Ontholestes murinus (assembly GCA_963969525.1). NCBI lineage: Eukaryota > Metazoa > Arthropoda > Insecta > Coleoptera > Staphylinidae > Ontholestes > Ontholestes murinus. The sequence continues at coordinate 3,522,517 of OZ018389.1, read as the reverse complement.
TTGAAAAGAGTTACAGAGAAAGAAAGAAGAGTTTAAGGGAGAGAGATAGTACAAAGAGTTACAGAGAAAAAATGAGAAGACCTGCATAGAAAGGCAGAGACAAACGAGTTACAAAAAGCTAGCAAAGTAAATACAGTAAAAACAATTACAAAGATACAGAAAGACAGCAAAAACAGTTACAAAGAGAATAAGAAGAGCTGCAGGAAAACAAATAAAGAGAGAGAAAGAGAGAATCTAGTTATTAAAAGAGAGAAGAATTACAGAAAGAAAGGGTATAAATAGTAACACTGAAAGAAATATTGTAAAGAGATATAGATAAATAAAGAGAGAAAGGAAGGAAAAAGTTAGAAGAGCTGCAGATAAAGAGTGGGGCGAGTTATAGAGAAATGAGTTACTGAAGAATAAAAGAAGAGAAAAGAGTTACGGGAAGAAAGAAAGAGAAAGAACGAAACAACTTACAAAAGGAGAGGAAAAAAAAAGAAAAGAGATAAGTGATAAAGGGAATATTTAAAGAGAGCCAAAGAAAAAAGACTTATTAGAGAAAAAGAGACATAATGAAAAGAATTACACTCAGAGTCAAAGGAAATAAAAAGAGTTACAAAAACAGGACGAAGAGTTAAAAAAGAGATTTAGAGAAAGAGATCGTGAGAAAATTTTAGAGTGAAGAAAATAGTTTTACAAACAAAGAAAAAGAGTTAACGAAAGAGATAAAAAGAGGACATAGTTACACTGAGAGAGAGTGAAAAGTGTTACAGAAAAAAAAAGATAAAACTTTCAGAATAAGAGAGCGAGAAAAGTTATACAAAGAGAAGGATTAGAGTTACAAAAAACATTTACAGAGAAAAAGACAGACTGAGACAAGTAGTAAAAAGAGTTGCAGAGAAAGAATTAGAACAGTTGCGTAGTTACAGAAAGACAGTAAAAAGAGTTACGGAGTTGCAGGAAAGCAGAGAGAGAGAGAGAGTGAACTAAAGAATCTAGTTACTGAAAGAGGGAAGAGTTACAGAAAGAAAGAAAGAAAAACGTTGAAAATAGTTACATTGAGAGAAAGATAGTAAAGAGTTACAGAAAAATATGGATAGAAGAAAGGAAGAAAAAGAATTACAAATATTAACCTCAAATAGACGTTTTTAAAAATACCTACAACTTCAAGTGGGTTCAAGATAGACATACGAGTAGCATCTTGATCGTAACCAATAGATCTCTTTGCAATTAAAAAATATTAACATCTCTTAATTTTGACAATAGATTTTTCAAAAATATCAATATTTCAGCGCCTGCTTAAAAACATCATATTTCTCCTTAAATAGAGGGTGAAGTGAGTCATATATAGAGACTGAGAAAATAGTTACCGAAGAACAGAAGGAGAGAATATAGTTTCAGGAAGAGAGAAGATTTAGAGAAAAAGAAAACGAGGAAGAATGAAACAAGTTACAAGAACAGAGAAAGAAAAAAGTTACAGAAAGAAAGATAGTAAGAAATTTCAAAGAGGGAAAGGGAAAAGAGTTGTTAGAGAAATAGAGACATAATGAAGAGAATTACACTGAGAAAGAGAGAAAAAAAAATAAACAGAGTTACAAAGAGAGGAACAAGAGTTAGACAAATTTTAGAGAGTGAGAGTAAGAACATTTACGGAGAATAAAATAGAGTTATAAATAAAAGAAAAAAAGGGTTAACGAAAGGGATAAAAAGTAAAACAGAGTTACACTGAGAGGGTGAAAAAAATTACAGGTAGAAAAAGGTAAACGTTTCAGAAAAAGAAAGTGAGAAAAGCTATAGAGAAAGAGAGATAAGAGTTACAATAAAAAGAGAGAATGAAGGAGGTAGTAAAAAGAGTTACATAGAAAGAATGCGAACAGTTGCATAGAGAGAGTATGTGAAAACACTTACAAATTAAGAGTGAGGCGAGTTAAAGATAAACAGAGATATGTGTTAAAAAAAGAAAGTAAGAGAAATGGTGACAAAAGTTACAGTGAATGAAAAAAAGAAAAGTTACAGAAACATAAGTTTTGAAACATATTTTCACAATCAAACCTGAAAGAATCAAATAGAGAGATAGAAGATTTAGAGAGAGTGTATTAAAAGAGAATTAGATAGACAGCAAAGTTGCATAGAGAGAGAGACATAGAGAGAGAGAAAGAGAGAGATAGAAAAATGAGTAAGACATCAAATATAAACAAAGAGAGAGCTCTTTTATCGCCTTGTGAAGAGTCACAGAGAAATGAAGATGAGTTTAAACGAGACATAATGAAAACAGTTGCAGAGAAAAATAAATGGTAAAATAAACTAAAGAGAAATGATAAGAATAGTTAAATAATACGGAGAATTAAGAGAGTTGCAGAGAGACAAAGAATAAGAGTTCCAGGTCGAGAATGATAAGAGTTGCATAGAAATAGAGAGACATAGAGAGAAACGAGTTACAAAAAGGAGAAAGGATTATAGAAAGAGAGAGAGAGATAGAGATAAAGTAAGTGAATATAGTTTCAACGAGAGAAATATTGTAGAAGGTCACACAGAAGAAATAATTAGAAAAAACACGAAAATATTTCGTAAAATCTACAACAAATGAGTCTTATTAATAATAATAATCTTTATTTCCTAAGGATATACATTAATTACAAAGAGAAAATTAAGTATATAATTAAGAAAATGGTCAAAAAGAAAATTAAATTACAAGAAATATGCATAATATTCAGAAATTTTGTATGGTTCAATTTGTAACAACAATTTTTTTACCCGTTTTTTAAATCTATTTATTTCTAAAATTGTACGACTACAAAATAGCAAGGCTATCAAAGCAACACTAGTTTGAACGTATTTCTTTCTGTAAAATGAACTAAAAATGACTGAATGTACGTTAAATAGTTTATGAGTGACTATACTATGGTAAATTTGGAAATTAAGAAATGAATTTAGGTTGATGTAATTAAAAATAAATCAGCAAAAGCAATTAAATAATTCAATACTCATTACTCATACTCATTATATTTATTTTAGTAAATGTTTTTATCATTGTTTAAAATCAATTTAATAATAAAGCTGTACTGAAGAGAGCGAAAGTTCGAAACACGTGTCTGCAGATGGTTATAAAATTGAGTATTGAAAGTACAGAAAGAGGGAATGAAAAGAGTTTGAGAAAAATAAACCTAGAAGACTTACAGAGAGAGAGAGAATTATCAGAAAGAGAGAGAGAGAGAGATAGAAGAGTTGTCAGAGAAAGTGAGAAATAATGAAAGAAGATGGAAAATGTTATACAGAAATAGAGAAGAGCTATAACAGTTTTTCATAGAGTGCAAACAGTATCACAGGGAGAGAAAAATGGTTACAAATTAATTTAAAAAAAAAGTGTTAAAGGGTTTAAGAGAAATAAAGAGTGCAAAGGGTTAGAGAGAGTATATGAAAAGAATTACATAAGGAGAAATATTACATGGAAAGGGAGAAAGAGAGAGATTACACAGAAAGATAAATTAGTTACCTAGAGAAAGCGAATTAGATTGAGAACAGTTACAGAGAAACAAAGATGAATTTAAGAAAGAGGTATTGAAAATAGTTATAGAGAGATAGAGAAAGTTTGCAGAGAGACTGAAAAAGACATGGTGAAAAAAATTTACCAAGAGAGAGAGAGAAAATAAAAAGAGTTACATAGAAAGGGAGAGTTAGAAAATATTTAAAGAGAGAGTGAGAAATTTTAAGGAGAAGATAAGGTTACAAATAAAGAAAAAAGAGTTAACGAAACTGATAAGAATTGAAAACAGTTACACTAATAGAAAGTATAATAAAATATAGAAAGAAAAGAGAAAGAATTACAGAAAAAAATAATTTTAGGCACATAGAGAGATAGAGAAAGGTCGCAGAGAGACAGGAAGTGTGTGAGAAGACCTCCAGAGAGACAGTGAAAAGATTTACAGTAAGAAAATAACAAGAATGTTGATTTATTTTCTTTTTTTTTCTAAAAAAAAAACATAGGGTGAATTCCGTCAATAAAGTTATTATTAAAGAGTTGCGGAGAAACAGAGCGTAATACGATTTAGAAAGAAAGAAAGGAGTTAAAAGAGAGAGAGTGAGAAAGTAGAATAAGTTACACTGAGATAATAATAATAATAATAATAATAATAACTTTATTCAAAACAGAAACAGTACATAATACATAAAGTTACAACGGTACTATGTTCAGTCGCTAAATGAATACGTCAAATGAAATAAGTGTGCGAAGTTAAGATGAAATATAATAAAAAATTCTAATCTTGCGCACTAAAATATTCGGACATTGAATAAGGCTCTTGTTTGATTAAGAACTCTCTTAATTGTGTTTTGAACAAATTTGCATTTGTTATGTTTGTTAAATATTTGGGCAACTTATTGTAAATCTTCAGTGCGGCATACATGGGAGATGTCTCAAAAAGGGACAGTCTGTGCAAAGGGTATGCATATAATTCGCAATTTCGCGTTTCATATGCGTGGTTGCTATCATAATTGTTGAATTTCTCTTTATTATTAAAATTAAAGACTAAAATTTCATACGTGTATAGGCCATAAAAGGTAAGTAGGCCCGCACTTTTAAAACTACCTCGGCAGCTATCTTTTTGGGACAAATTTAACATTATTCTTAAAGCTCGTTTTTGCGTAATAAATATACTTTTTGTATAACTCGAGGATCCATAATGTATGAGACCATACCTTACTTGACTTTCAAAATTTGCCCTATATATTGTAACCAAGGTTTTAATATCTAACACTGGTTTCAAAATTCTCAAAGCGTAGCACGTAGAGTTTAGTTTAGATAGTAAGTTATCGCAATGGTAGGTCCATTTTAATTTATTGTCAATTACCAACCCCAAAAAGTTAGATCTGTCTTGCACTTCAATTATTTCATTATTCAGGTTTAAGATCGGACTACACATGTTTTGATTATTTTTTGTTTTAAATACAATATAGTTCGTTTTAGAGTTATTAATTAATAATTTATTCTCTGCCATCCATTCTTTTGTTGTTTCAATAATATTTTCGGTCTTGTGAGCCAGTTCTTCTTTATTTGTAGTTGATATAAGAAGACTTGTATCATCCGCATACGTCGTAATAAAAGTACCTGGTTGTCTGATTTTATTTGGTAGGTCATTGACATATATGATAAATAAAATAGGACCTAATATACTTCCTTGTGGTATTCCTAAGCGAATCGGTTTTGAGTTGGATAACTTGTCATTAATTTTTGTTTTATGAGATCGATTTGTCAAATACGAATGAATTAAGTCGTTACTTACACCTCTTATACCATAATAATCAAGTTTCTCTATTAAAATTTCATGACTTACAGTGTCAAATGCTTTTGACAAATCCAAAAAAATTCCAAGTGGAATCTCTGATTTCTCAAGAGCATACATAATTTGTGTTATATAATCAAACATCGCTTTATTTGTTGATTTTCCCTTGATAAAACCATTTTGGGCACTGTCAAGTAAGTTATGTGTCTTAAAATAGTTAATTATTCGCTCAGCAATTATTTTTTCCATTATTTTTGAAAACACGCTCAGTAAAGTAATTGGTCTGTAATTGCCAAAATCATTCGGATCACCTTTTTTGTAAACTGGTGTAATAATACCTTGTTTTAAACATTGAGGAAAAATACCCTTTTCTAGACTAATATTAATTAAATATTTAAGTGGGTCAACGATTTCATTTATGGCTGACTTGACTAATTTCGTTGTTATTTCATCATAACCGTACGATGTTTTATTTTTCAGAGAATTTACGATGTTAAGTATTTCTGTAGCCGTTGCAGGTCTAAGAAATAAGGTATTTATTTGTCTATCTATAGTGCAAATAAATGGACACTCTTGTATTTTATTAATTTCATCTGCAGCTATTGTATTAAAATGGTCGTTCAAATTATTTTCTCTACCTTGTAAATGATTATAGTTGTTATAATTGTTATTTGTTTTACCTAACATATTATTAATGATGCTCCAGGTTGTTTTAATTTTATTGTCGCTAAATAATATTTGATTTGCTATATCATTTCTTTTTTGTTCGTTTAAGAGTATATCATATTCTTTTTTGACAGCACAGTATAATGTTTTTGCGTCTGCATTATAATGTCTAGCAACTGATAAATAATTTAGCAGGTCTTTAGTATTATTTAAAATTTGATTAGTGTTACTACATTTTGTTTTTTTGATTTTTCTTATTGGAGATATAGGTACTTTTGGACAAGTAATATTCAATGCCCCACTAATGATTTCAACAAAATTTGCCCAGGCGCTATTAACATCATTTTCCCTGTATATATGATCCCAATCTACAGATTTTAAAAAACTTACAAACTTCTGTATATTGATTGGAGTCAGTTTCCGTATTTTTCTATCTATCTTTTTATCGCACTTAATAACTAGCGGCCAAGATATTTTTGATATTGTATCATTTAAATATATTTTATAAGAAAAGCGTTGTTAATATTTTAAAATTTAAGGATATAATAGTGGACACCCACCCACCCTACATATATATTGAAACTTGAGCTATAATAGTGTTTATAAAATCATTTAGAACATCTGCACAATTCATGTTTTGGTTTCAGCGAACTAAAACAGTGTCAGTAGTTGAAGTTTCTATGTATATGTAGGGTGGGTGGGTGGCCACTATCCAACCCTCCAACCCATACATCATAAGCGAGTGTTTTGTTGAATATAAATTTGATCATATAAAGAGTTAGAGAGATAAATAGAGAGAGAAGAGATTCAGAAAAAGGAAATGAGAAGAGTTAGAGAAAAAGAAAGTGAATAGAGAGAGAAGAGTTGAGAGTAAAAAAACAGACGTATAAAAAATAGACCGAAGGCTTAGAAAGAGAGAGAGGGAAATTAGTTATCAAATAAAGAGAGAAATAGTAGGGAGTTGTATTAAGAGAGAGAGGGAGAGAGAATATGAAAAGAGCTATATAAAAAAGGAAAAGATTTTGAAATAGTGTAAAAAGTAAAAAAAGTAAAATATAAAAAAAGAGTTAGAGAAAGAGGGTGCCTAGAGTTAGAAGGATTCATTTTAGTTACATAGTTACATAGAGAGATAGAGAAAGGTTGCAGAGATACCGAAAGTGAGTGAGAAGAGTTACAGAGAGATAGATAGATAGATAAATACAGAGAGATAGTAAGAGGAGCTACAGAGAGAAAATAAGAAGAGTTGCGCAGAAACAGAGAGTGAAAGAGAACAATCATATAAGGAGAGAGAAAAAGAGAGAAAGTAAAATACGTTACACTGAGAGAGGGTTGTAAATAGTTATAGAGAAAAAGAGAGAGAGAAGAGATACAGAAAGAGAAAATGAGTGAAGTTAGAGAAACAGAGAATAATAAGAATCTCACACATACAGAGAGAGAGAAGGTACAAAAAGAAACAAAGTGTGTGTAAAAGAGAGAGAGAAAAAAGTTACAGAAAGAGACAAAGTTTGGGTACTTGAGAGAGAGAGAGAGAAATTGAAAAGAGTTACCCTGAGAGAGAGATTCTAAAGTATTACAGAGAAAAAGAGAGAAAAAAGGAGGCGAGAAGAATTGAAGAAAAAGAAAGCGAAAAGAGTCACAGTTACAGAGTGAGATGAGTTACAGAAATAAAGAAGAAAGCGAAAGAGTGAAATGAATTACAAACGAAAAAAGATAGTGAGAAATGTAAGAGAAAGGGAAAAAAATATTATAAAAATAGAGATATTAAAGAGATAAACTGATAGAGAAATAAAATAATAAAAATAGTTATATATATATATATATATATATATATATATATATATATATGAATTTTAGTGAGAGATAGGTGACATAAAGGGAAAACGAGTTATAAATAAAGAAAAGAAGACAGTTAGAGAGAGAGAGAGAGTGCAAAGAGTTACACTAAGAGAGGGGGAAATCAGTTACAAAGAAAAAAGAAAGAAAGTTGAGAAAGCATACAGAAAGAGGAATTGAAAAACGGAGTTAGAGAAAAATAGAGCAAGAAGGCTTACAGAGAGAGAAAGAGAGAGATAAAAATTAGTTGTCAGAGAAAGAGAGAAATAGTAAAGAGTTTCATTAAGAGAGAGAGAGAAAAAAATTAGTTGTCAGAGAAAGAGAGAAATAGTGAGTTACATTAAGAGAGAGAGAGAGAGAGTGAGAGAATAAGATGAAAAGAGTTGAAGAGTTAGAAAACTTTTTGAGAGACTGAGAAAAGTTAAAGAGAGGGAAAAAAGAGTTATAATAAATAATGGGATAAAGAGCGAACAGAGTTGACAGATGGCAAATGACGAGTGACAATTGACAAATTTTAAATAAATAATAGTCAAAATACAAAATTTCGTTACATTATTTATAGATGACAGGTGAGATAAAACAACTGGCAGTATAATATCACAGATGATAAAAGGCATATTATAAAACTATAGTATCTTTTGAAATTGTAAAATTACTAAATCATAATGCATTAATCAAACAAATACAAAAAATAAAACGATAATTTGAAATAAATAATTACAAAAGTGACCGGTGGTAGATAAGAAATGACGGATGAAAAATGACAAATGACAGTTGACATATAACAGATAATATAACGAATGAAAGTTGACAGATGGCAAATGACAAGTAATAGATGAGAAATGGCAAGCGACAGACTAAAAATGACAAATGACAAATAACATTTAAAAATAATAAACGAAACATAACAATTGACAGATCAAAAATGACAGATGACCAGTGATAGATGAAAAATGACAAATAACGGTTAAATATGATAATAGATAGGCGACAAATAACAAATGAAAATTGACAGTGACGGATGACAAATGATAAGCGACAGACTAAAAATGTCAGTTGATAAAAAATTAAAATGAAACATGACAGTTGACAGATGGCAAATGACGGATGGCAGATGACCAGTAATGACAAGCAATAAATGAAACATCACAAATGAAAATTGAGAGATGGCAAATGACAAGTGATAAATGATAGCTAACAGACGGCAAATGATAAATGACAAATGACAATTGACAGTTAACAAATATTTAATCTATAATACAAATTTTCGTTTAGATAATTCATTTGTTATTTGTCACTTTTATTTATTTATTTATTTATATTTGTCACCTGTTTACTGTCATTTGTCATTTTTATCTGTAATTTCTCATCTTTCATCTGTCATTTGTCATCTATCACTGGTTACCTGTCACTTATAACTTAACATTTGCTTTATGTCAATTGTCATTTGTCATGTTTAAGTTGTTATCTGTCAATTTATTAAATTTATTATTCTAAAAGCAAAACCAAAAAATATAATTTAACTATTCACAATTAACAGTAACTTAAGAGAATCTGGTTGACAGGTGACATAAATCAGTTAAGTTGATAGTTTTATAATTCGTTATCTATCATCTGTCATCTTATACTCTCATTTGTCATCTACCACTTGTTATATATGTCATTTGTCATCTATAATTTGCAAACAGTCATTTGCCATTTTTCATCTGCCAACTGTCATTTGTCATTTTTCATTTGTTATTTGTCATTTTCATTTTTGATCTGTCCTTTCTCATCTTTTATCTGTCATTTACCATCTATCACTGGTCACCTGTTACTTTTCACATGTCATTTGCCATTTGTCATGTTTTGTTTGTTATTTGTTAATTGTCATTTGTTATTTATCATTTACCACCTGTTTACTGCCATTTGCCATTTTTATCTATCATTTGTCATCTATCAAATGTTATTTGTTAACTGTCATTTGTCACCAGTCTACTGTCATTTGTCATTTTTCATCATTTATTTTTCAACTATCACTGGTCATCTGTCAATTATTCAGAGATAACAGTAACTTGAGAGCATGTTGTTGGCAGGTGACATTAAATAGATAACCGATGACAGTTCACATATATGAAAGTTGACAATTGAGAGAGAGAGAGAGAGAGATGGAATAACAGTGACAGATATATAAATGGATAGAGAGAAAGAGTTGTATAGAAAAAATGCGGAGATGCAGTGAATAAGTGGGATTGAGGTAAAGTTTCAGTGTAGAAGAGAGAAGACGTTGGAGAGAGACAGCCTTATAAAGAGAGAAATTTATAGAGAGAAATAAATAGTAGAGAAAAAGAAAGGCTTTCAAGCATAGACAAAACAGAATGACAAAAAGTATTAGAGATATAGATGGAGAGATAGAACTACAGAGAGAAAAAAACGACAAATATAGAGAATAAAGGACAGTGAAAATAAGAAACAAAATGAGAGTGAGGTAGAGTAAAGGGAAAAGCAATAAAAATAAAACAGAAGAAAAAAAGCGATCCACGGAAATCACTTATATTTTTTAAATTATTCATTTAAAAAAATTTGCAGTAATCAACAACAAAACAAAATGGCTGAAATACCACTGGTCTATAGCAAATGAAGAAGAAGAAAAGCAGCATAATCATTATTATGTCCTATTATTATTGTTACACTATCTTCAATAAAGTTGTTTATCTCTCTAACTAAAATAAATAATACATGGTGTACATTATGTAACGAAAATGAAATTGCAACATTTTACAGGAGATAAAGCAAAAAGAAAACCATTGCATAAACTTTAATACAGACTGTGGCGCGTTAGTGCAGTGTTTTCTCCCTAAAACCATCATAAACACTTCTTGACGTGCGGATAATCTGCCAAAAAGGGCTTCCCCGGTTTTTACCACCTGCCAGACTAAAAGCATCGATCCGACATGGGACACGAAAAACGGCCAGGAGGGGCTTGACGCGGCGGGGGCGGGTGTGCAGGGGGCGGCGGAAAATCGAGAGGACTGAGGCGGATGGCGGATTGAAGTTTCGGGTATACTTTAATTAATTTTAAAGTCCTCGGCGCGATGTGCCGGACGGAGATTGATTACGTTTGTTATGTGTTTTTATATATATATTTATATAAGAAAAAAATCATTAATACCACAGAAAAATAAATACTACATTATTTTTTGCTTTAAATTGCTTTAAAAATATAATTTCCTGAATGAATAGATTTGTTAAAAAACATGTTTTCATTTATATTCCATATATATAAGTAGAAGCCTCAAGAATTATTGAATTGACGAAATTCCAAATTACCTCAAGAATTAATAATACTATCAGTGAATAGATTTGTTTTAATTTTTATTCAATTATGTAATTAACTTATTAGTTAATTTTCTACAACCACGTAAAGGAATTTAATATACCTATTTTGGTATTAAATTGATGTATCATTATTTATTGAGGATTGTAAAGAATGGTAAAATAAAATACTCTATTATGACACACATTCTTGAAACAATCGATCGGAGTGGCGGTGTGTGTGTGTGTACTCGAATTTGAATTACAGAATCCGTTTCGTTTAGCAATTCAAAAACTCGTGCGGAATATACACGTGAATCTCGTTGTCCCAATTTTGTTCTCCGCACAGATTGCTTGCAATCGGCATATTGATTCGATTAAAATAAATTATCTGTCAATTACGAGCGTCGCCGACGCGGTACACGTTTTCCATCTAATGGACGTAATGACTGAACAACGAGCGTCGATTCGCTCCATTGAATTTGTTTACGTAACTGAAAACACTCGACCAGAAATAAAATATTTAAGCAGATAATATAGCAAGTTAATGATTCAATTGAAAAATGCACTAGGATAAATAATCCAATTAAAATTTAGTCAAACCCTTGTTTAGGTTTTACAGGTTGGAGGGTGGGATAGAGGCCACCCACCCACCCTACATATATTTTTTTATCTAAGCTAGAAATACTCGTTAGTTTAAAAAAAACATCTATCAAATATTTGTTTATAATTTAAAAACTTTAAGACAGTGTTTTAGCTGAAGTTAATTAATGTATGTAGGGTGGGTGGGTGGCCTCTATCCCACCCTTCAATATTTAAAACATAAGCAAGGGTTTTATTTAAAATCAATTGCACCAAGTTAACGTTTCAATTGAAAAATCCATGTACTAGGATAATTAAGGGGTAAGGCCACTCTAGAAATTGGAAAAAAATGATTTTTTTTGGCTTAAAGTATAGTTTAGAGTCTTAAGAATATGGAAAAATATTTTAAAGCCGCGCGTGAAAATTGTCAAAACAATTGGTGAAGCAATTGAAACTGTGTGCAAAATAAGTATGAGAAGCGCAGAAAAAGAAGAGTAAAATCAATCTTCTAAAAATTATCACGGACTTATTGTCTCGGATGATGGAACGTGGAGAAAACGCGGAAAACGAAATCATTCTTCGGCTTGGTAATGCTTATCGGTTGGTTTCAATTCCGTTGCGTGGTCGATGGCTCCAAAATCAACTTCCAGTGGATAAGTGGTGTTGGATATTGCAGCTAATATGGCCATGTGTGTATTCAACCACGGCTTATTTAGCATAATAAAAGTTATGCAGGTCCTGGGAATAAAAATCGGACAAAACTGTTACAAGTTTTGCGACGAGCGCGCGCTGACTGATGCTGCAAAAGAGGCTCGAATGGCGCAGAAATCAACAAGAAAGGATCAGGACGATGAGAAAATGAATCTCGAAGGCCAATTTTATGGCGCACGCATTGCAGACTAGAGATAAATACATTATTTCTATGAAAAACTATGAGTCAAAACTTTAATCGCGTTTTTCTCGAAACCATGTATTTAAAATCGGGCGAAAAGAAATCTCAAATACGAATTAATCAATCAGTCTAAATCTGTTTATTCCTTAATCTACATAAAAAATACTACAAAAATACGAGGGATTTTTGTTTTAAAGTGCTTCATTCCTTTTTTTATGAACGTTTTTATACGAGGATTTAAGCCCGAAAAATGAACTTTTTTTCAAACGTGCGCCAATTTGTTAAGAATCAAAACTTTCAAAATCCGGCCCGTATTTTTTAGAGTATACATCAGAGATTCAGAAAACATTTACTTTTTTGTACCAGGTCCATTGCTATTTCCAGGATATTTTCGCCCGTTTTGCCCTACGCTCCGAGAGTTACCTCCATTATTTTGTTACGTCATTTTTGAAAATTTTCTTTAAAAAAAAATTGAAAATAAAGTACAATGTGCATACAATAAAGATATAAAAACTGTTTTTTAATATGACTTTTAGATTTTGTTTAAAAAAATCTAAAAAATTACCTTTTTTCTCTTAGTCTAGAGTGGCCTCCTTATTGCAATGAAAATTTAGTCAAACCCTTGTTTAGATTTTACAAGTTGGAGGGTAGAATAGAGGCCACCCGCCCACTCTTCATATATTTTTTTAACTAAGCTAGAAATACTCGTTAGTTATAAGAAAAAATATCCTTCTATAATTTGGGTATAATTCAAAAACTTTAGGACACTGTTGTAGTTGAAGGTAATGAATTTTTAAATTATATCCAAATATTTGATGGATGTTTTTTTTTTATAACAAACAAGTATTTGTAGCTCAGATACAAAAATATATGGAGGGTGGGTGGGTGGCATCTATTCCAACCTCCAACCTGTAAAACTTAAATAAGGGTTTGACTAAATTTTCATTGCATTAATTATCCTAGTGCATGGATTTTGAAATTTTAACTTGGTACAATGGAAATTAATTAAAACCCTGGTTTATGTTTCATAGATTAAAGGGTGGGACAGAGGCCACCCACCCACTCTACATATACTTTTTTATCTAAGCTACAAATACTCGTTAATTATAAAAAAACATCCATCGAATATTTGGGTTTAATTCAAAAACCTTGAGACACTGTTGTAGTTAAAATTAGTGAATATATGTAGGGTGGGTGGGTGGCCTCTATCCCACCCTTTAATCTATCAAACATAAGCAAGGGTTTTATTTAAAATTAATTTCACCAAGTTAATGATTCAATTAAAAAATCCATGCACTAGGCTAATTAATCTAATGAAAAATGAGTAGAAACCTTGTTAAGGTTTATAGGTTGTACGGTGGGATAGAGGCCTCCCACCCACCCTACATATAAAAAAATCCATCAAATAATTGGGTATAATTCAAAAACTTAAAGACACTATTGTAGTGTAAATGATTATATGTAGGGTGGGTGGGTGGCCTCTACCCCACCCTTTAACCCATAAAACATAAACAAGGGTTTTATCTAAAATTAATTGCACTAAGTTTACGATTCAATTGAAAAATTCAAATAATTAATCCAATGAAAATTTAGTCAAACCCTTGTTTAAGTATTACTGGTTGGAAGGTGGGATAGAGGCCACCCACCCACCCTTCATATATTTTTTTATTTAAGCTACAAATACTCGTTAGTTATAAAAGAAAACATTCATCGGTATGATTAAAAATCTTTACACCACTGTTGTAGTTAAAATTAATGAATATATGTAGGGTGGGTGGGTGTCCACTATCCCACCCCTTAAACTATGAAACATAAACAAGGGTTTTAATTAATTACCATTGCACCAAGTTAACGTTTCAATTGAAAAATCCATGCACTAGGATAATTAATTCAATGGAAATTTAGTCGAACCCTTGGTTAGGTTTTACAGGTTGGGATAGAGACCGCCCACCCAACCTACATATATTTTTTATTTAAGCTAGAAATACTCGTTTGTTATAAAAAAACCTTGCACCAAAGATTTGTGAATAATATAATAATTAAAAGACATTGTTGTAGTTAAAGTTAATGAATATATGTAGGGTGGGTGGGCGACATTTATCCCACCCTTCAATCTATAAACCATAAGCAATTGTTTTGTTTAAATTCAATTGTACCAAGTCAACGTTTCATTTGAAAAATCCATGCACTAGGCTAATTAATCCAATGAAAATTTAGTCAAACCCTTAGGTTTTACAGCTACAAATACTCGTTAGTTATAAAAAAACATCCATCAAATATTGAGTATAATGCAAAAACCTTAAGACACTGTTGTAGTTAAAATTACAGAATATATGTAGGGTGGGTGGGTGGCCACTATCCCACCCTCCAATTTCTACACCATAAACAAGGGTTTTATTTAAATTCAATTGTACCAAGTTAACGTTTCAATTGAAAAATTCATGCACTAGGATAAATTAATCTACTGAAAATTTAGTCGAACCCTTGTTTAAGTTTTACTGATTGGAGGGTGGGATAGAGGCCACCCACCCACCCTCAATATATTTTTTTATCTAAGCTACAAATACTCATTAGTTATAAAAAAATAATTCATCAAATATTTGGGTATAATTCAAAAACTTTAAGACACTGTTGTAGTTGAAGTTAATGAATATATGTAGGGTGGGTGGGTGGCCTCTATCCCACCCTTTAATCTGTAAATCATAAGCAAGGGTTTTATTTAAAATCAATTGCACCAAGTTAACGTTTCAATTTAAAAATCCATGCACTAGGGTAATTAATCTAATAAAAAATTTGTCGAACCCTTGTTTAGGTTTTACAAATTGGAAGGTGGGATAGAGGCCACCCACCCACCCTACATATATTCATTAATTTTAACTACAACAGTGTCTTAAAGTCTATCCTACCCTACAATCTTTAAAACATAAGTAGTGGTTTTATTTAAAATCAATCTAACATTTCAATTGAAATATCCAAACATCAGGGTAATTAATCCAATGAAAATTTAGTAGAAACTTTGTTTAGGTTTTACAGGTTAGAGGCTGTGATAAAGGCCACCCACCCACTCTACATATATATTTTTTTATCTAATCTAGAAATACTCGTTTGTTATGAAAACTCATCCATTAAATTTTTGAGAATAATTTAAAAATTTTAAGACACTGCTATAGTTAAAATTAATTAGAGGACACCCGCCCACCCTTCAATATTTTTTTAACTAAGCTAGAAATACTCGTTTGTTATAAAAAATAAAACATTGATCCAATATTTGAGTATAATTTAAAAATCTTAAGACATTGTTGTAGTTCAATCTTTAAAACATAAAAAATTGTTTTATTTAAAAACAATTGTACCAAGCTAACATTTCAATTGAAAAATCCACCCATCACGGTAATTAATCCAATGAAAGTTTGGTAGAAACTTTTTTTAGGTTTCACAGGTTGGATGGTGGGATAGAGGCCACCCACCCACCCTCCATATATTTTTTTATCTAAGCTACAAATACTCGTTAGTTATAAAAAAAATAATTCATCAAATATTTGGGTATAATTCAAAAACTTAAAGACACTGTTGTAGTTGAAGTTAATGAATATATGTAGGGTGGGTGGGTGTCCTCTATTGAAAAATATAAACTATTTTATGCCATGCAGTTTGGTTTCAGATCCAAACTAATACCGTTAATGTCCTTCTAAATTTATGTGATATAATAATAGGTTGTTTTGAAAATAAAACTCATTGTATTGGCTCATTTTTAGACTTGAGTTAAGTCTTCGATTGTGTTTCACATGATTAACTAATAAAAAAGCTGGCAAAATACAATTTCGATCAACAAAGTCTAGATTTAATGTTATCGTATCTATCCAATAGATTTCAAGCAGTTGATATTGATAATAATAGATCGTCTCTGCTGCCAGTACTGCACGGGGTACCACAGGGCTCAGTTCTGGGCCCTGTGCTTTTTCTAATCATTATAAATGCCCTTCTTAGGTCTATAGATAATTCACGTGTACTATTATTTGCGGATGATACGACTGTGGTGAGCGTGGGAAGCACAGAGGAAGAGGCTCTTCAAATTAACAACGATAGTCTTTGTGCTGCCGCCTCCTTGTGCTCTAATAAAAAATTGGTTCTTAATGAGAGTAAAACAAGAAGCATTAAATTTTCAATTTCCAGTACAACTGATACCGATGCACCAGTAAAATTTTTGGGGCTTTAGATGATTTCGTCTCTTACTTGGATTAATCAAGGGAACGAAGTAGCCAAAATCTTGTCCAAAAATGTTTTTGTGTTTAAGAAACCTAGCAAGGAAGGCCTCGTCCGATGTGCTCCGTACTGCATATTTTGGGCTCATAGAAACACATATTCGTTATGGCATTCTAGTTTGGGGGCATTCAACCTGTCGCCACAGAATTTTTGCCTTGCAAAGACGTGCTTTGCGAATAATTGCAGGTATTGGATATCGGAGTGATTGTAAGTTTTGGTTTACTACATTAAACATACTAACGTTTCCGTGTGTATATATCCTGGAGTGTCTTTGTCACATTTAAAAAAAATCAAACTATGCTACCCGCTACAAAAATGATTTAAACCAAGAAACACTTAGGCTTACCAGATCACATACTGGGACCAACTATTTTGGAATACATTTATTTAATAAAATATCTCCAAAAACAAGAGAACTGCCACCGGAACGCTTTTGATCTGTTGTTAAAATTTTTTTACTACGTCAAGCCTTTTATAATATCGATGAATTTTTACACGGTGAATCAATTTAAATACATTTGTGGGAATCTCTATTTCTGTTTTATATTATTTTACGTTAGTATACACACGTAAATTAACTCGAATAGTTGTAGAATGCCTGATTTATTCTAATAGATAATTTGTATTATTATATTTTTAATTACTTATCCAGTAATTTTTTTATTTAAGTACTTTATGTATCATGTTCCTGACGAGTGTAAAACCTTAGTTATAACATGAATAAATTTATTATTATTATTATTAGTATTAAAACATAAGCAAGGGTTTTATTTAAAATCAATTGTATCAAGTTTACGATTCATTTGAAAAATCTATGCACCAGGATAATTAATCCAATGAAAATTTAAACGAACCCTCGTTTAGGTTTTATAGTTTGGATGGTGGGATAGAGGCCACACACCCATCCTACATATATTTTTTTATCTAAGCTACAAATAATCGTTCGTTATAAAAAAACATCCATCAAATATTTGAGTATAAAAAACCTTAAGATACTGTTGTAGTTAAAATTAATGAATATATGTGGGGTGGGTGGGTGGCCTCTATCCCACCCTTAAATCTGCAAAACATAAGCAAGGGTTTTATTTAAAATAAATTGCACCAAGTTAACGTTTCAATTGAAAAATCCATGCACCAGGATATTTATTCCAATGAAAATTTAGTAGAAACTAAGTTTAGGTTTTACAGGTTGGAGGGTGGGATAGAGGCCACCCACCCACCCTTCATATATTTATTAGCTGCGCAATAAATACTCGTTAGTTATAAAAAAATCATCCATCAAATATTTGGTTATAATTCAAAAACTTTAAGACACTGTTGTAGTTAAAATTAATGAATATATGTAGGGTGGGTGGGTGGCCTCTATCCCACCCTTCAACCTGTAAAACATAAGCAAGGGTTTTATTTAAAATCAATTGCACCAAGTTAACGTTTCAATTGAACAATCCATGCACCAGGGTAATTAATCCAATGAAAATTTAGTAGAAACTTTGTTTAGGTTTTACAGGTTGGAGGGTACATAGTGGACGCCCACCCACCCTACCTATATTTTTTTATCTAAGCTACAAATACTCGTTTGTTATAAAAAAACATCTATCAAATATTTGGGTATAATTAAAAAACTTAATTCATTAAATTAATGAATATATGTAGGGTGGGTGGGTGGCCTCTATCCCACCCTTCAATCTATAAAACAGAAGCAATGGTTTAATTTAAATTCAATTGTACTAAGTTAACGTTTCAATTGAAAAATCAATGCACCAGAATAATTAATTCAATGAAAATTTAGTCAAACCCTTGTTTAGGTTTTACAGGTTAGTGGCTGGATAGAGGCCACCCACCCACCTTCCATATTTACTTGTATCTAAGCTACAAACTCGTTAGTATAAAAAAACATTCATCAAATATTTGGTTATAATTTAAGAACTTAAAATCAATTGCACCGAGTTAATGTTTTAATTGAAAAATTAATGCACCAGGAAAATTTATCCAATGAACATTTAGTCGACCCCTTGTTTAGGTTTTACTGTTTTTAGGGTGGGATAGAGGCCACCCACCCACCCTTCATATATTTTTTATCTAAGCTACAAATAATCGTTCGTTACAAAAAAAACATCCATCAAATATTTGAGTATAATTCAAAAAGCTTAAGATACTGTTGTAGTTAAAATTAATGAATATATGTAGGGTGGGTGGCCTCTATCCCACCCTTAAATCCATAAAACATAAGCAAGGGTTTTATTTAAATTCAATTATACCAAGTCAACGTTTCAATTGAAAAATCTATGCATCAGGGTAATTAATCCGATGAAAATTTAGTCGTACTCCTGTTTAGGTTTTACAGGTTGGAGGGTGGGATAGAGGCCACCCACCCACCCTTCATATATTTTTAATTTAAGCTAGAAATACTTGTTAGTTATAAAAAAGTTATTTATCAAATATTTGGGTATAATTTAAAAACTTTAAAACACCGTTGTAGTTAAAGTTAAAGAATATATGTAGGGTGGGTGGGTGGCCTCTATCCCACCCCTTAATCTAAAAAACATAAGCAAGGGTTTTATTTAAATTAAATTGCACCAAGTTAACGTTTCAATTGAAAAATTCATGCACTAGGATAATTAATCCAATGAAAACTTAGTAAAACCTCTGTTTAAATTGTAAAGGTTGGAGGGTGGGATAGAGGCCACCCACCCACCCTACATATATTTTTTTAGCTAAATTACAAAAACTCGTTTGTCATAAAAAAACATCCATGAAATATTTGGGTGCAAATCAAAAACTTTAAGATACTATTCTAGTTTAAATTTATGAATATATAGAGGGTGGGTGGGTGGCCTCTATCTCATCCTTTAATGAGTAAAACATAAGCAAGGGTTTTACTAAAAATCAATTGTACCAAGTTTACGATTCATTTGAAAAATCCATGCACTAGGCTAATTAAGCCAATGAAAATTTAGTCAAACCCTTGTTTAGGTTTTACAGGTTGGAGGGTGGGATAGAGGCCACCCACCCACCCTCCATATATTTTTGTATTTAAGCTACAAATACTCGTTAGTTATAAAAAAAACATCCATCAAATATTTGTGAATAATTTAAAAACTTAAAAGACACTGTTGTAGTTAAAATTATTGAATATATGTAGGTTGGGTGGGTGGCCTCTATCCCACCCTGTAATCTATAAAACATAAGCAAGGGTTTTATTTAAATTCAATTGCACCAAGTTAACGTTTTAATTGGAAAATTCATGCACTAGGATAATTAATTCAATAAAAACTTAGTAAAACTAAGTGTTTAAGTTGTACAGGTTTGAGTGTGGGATAGAGGCCGCCCACCCACCCTACATATATTCGTTTATCTAAGCTACAAAAACTCGTTTATTATAAAAAGAACATCCATGAAATATTTGGGTACAAATCAAAAACTTTAAGGCACTATTCTAGTTTAAATTAATGAATATATGGAGGGTGGGTGGGTGTCCTCGATCCCACCCTTTAATGAGTAAAACATAAGCAAGGGTTTTATTAAAAATCAATTGTACCAAGTTTACGATTCATTTGAAAAATCCATGCAACAGGATAAAATATCCAATGAAAATTTAGTCAAACCCTTGTTTAAGTTTTACAGGTTGGAGGCTGGATAGAGGCCACCCACCCACCCTACTTATATTTTTTTATTTAAGGTAGAAATACTTGTTAGTTATAAAAAAATCATCCATCAAATATTTGGGTATAATTCTAAAACCTCAAAACACTGTTGTAGTTAAAATTAATGAATATATGTAGGGTGGGTGGGTGGCCTCTATCCCACCCTTTAATCTATAAAACATAAGCAAGGGTTTTATATAAATTCAATTGTACCAAGTCAATGTTTCAATTGAAAAATCCATGCATCAGGATAATAATAATACAAATTTAGTAGAAATTTCGTTTAGATTTTACAGGTTGGAGGTTGTAATAGAGGCCACCGACCCACCCTTCATTGAAAAATGAAACTATGATAATTAATTGAATGAAAATTGAATAGAGATAAGTTGCAGCAGCGAATTGGGAAATTTCAATTGGATGATTTCGACAGGATGGAATCATCTCTGTTAATCAAAACTCCATCCTGTTAAAATCACATATTTTTTATATATCAATGATTGAAAGAACGTTTCGCCACGAATTTACTTCTTATAAATATTTACTTTTTACTTTTATTGGTAAAGATATTATCTGGCAGTAAGGGCACGAATCATAGTCGACTTTGACTGCTGTGTATTTAGAAAATTAATCATTTATACAAATATCTATTTAAATGCGTATGGAGTAAACATCCCTTTCAAAAGAGGTGCGTGTGTAGCGTTTGATATATAAACTTTGCGAAGACGTCTGAGCAAAAGGAAAATCCTCCCTCTCTCTCTCTTTCTATCTTTGCATATCTGAAATGACGAACAGTCTGAGAAAAGGGCGCTTTGTGCAACAGCAGCAGCAGCAGCAGCAGTGAACTGTTCGTCGAAATGGAATTTATGTTGGATAAGGTCTCTACTGTCTCTTTCCCTACTCGCGACGGCCCTTTCGAACGCAATTAATTAAGAAACCGTCAATGGGAACTTTAGATTAGGCGAGATGAACTTTAATATTCGGTCCGTTCGGCTTTAATTGTGCACGGGCTCTGAGGGGGATGGTCGTGAAGATTAGCTTTCTGTATTCACATCATCTACAGAATTGCACTGATCATAGGAAACAAAAAAGAAACTCGAAAGCAATTGCAGAAAAATAATTGTTTGAATATTTAGAGTTATATTCTATTCCATTAGGAAATATAATCAATTAATATTGAATCAAAAATTACCTGTAGAAATGCACTAATATGTCCGCCCTGTCGCTGTCGATTTCTGTGAAGGTCAGCCTGGAGTGATTCGACCACACTTCAAGCGCTTTCGCCAACACCATTCGCACCCTGTACGGATCCAAGTTGGCCATGTTGCGACTCCGCAAACTGAAATAAAAAAAAATACACTAATTGTAGAATAAAAATTTATTTAAAGTACCAAACATCACAATTATTATTAAAAATTGTTAAAATTGTTTATAAAAGTTGTTTGTAAAATATTTTTTGAAGTATAGTTTGAAAATGACAGGCGAAAGCTGTCTAAAGTTTATAAAAATGGGTGATATTAAACAAGGTATTTACAATCTTTTATATAAATTAAATTTTGCAGTTTCAGGATTATGTATTCAAGAATCTTAATCATTATTTTCCGTATGTGAAGTGGTGTTTTAGTTATAAGAGTAGAAAACAGTATATTAATGTAAACATTAATTATTTTTCCCTTTCAACAATGGTAAATCGTATATTAAGGTTCTTAACGTGGTTGTAGAAAAAGAAAATCTACAATAAATCATTCAATTTTTAATAAGTTTTACATTCTAGATTCGATTGGGAGTTGACTAGACAGAATAGATCTTTCAAAAAATCGTTTTTTTTTTTATTAAATTAAATTTTCATCAATTAAATTTTCTGTGCGCAATTACACGTCGACGCCGGCGTGAACATTTTTCATTTATATTCGCGCGCGCAGTTTTCAAATCCCCGCTAGCCTCGATATATTAGCATTAAGCTGTCTAGATCAAACTAAACTTCTCTAATATGTATTATAAGCTGGCCATGACAGTTTCATAAAGCTCGGGGGAAATTACTTTAAAATTGAATTCCGTCCGACTACGGGGGCACTAAATTAGAATCGTTCATTCGCGATATTCTTATAGTTTTAGAAAAGGCGTTTCTAATGATTAATATCGAAAAGTTATAATAATTGTAACATCAAATATAATTAATGTGAATTTTTCAATTCAGTGTAATAAATTAATTACAGTAGAATTAAAAAATATATATTTACTTTTAAAAACGATTACATTTATTCATATAGTAAGCGTTTTATTCAGTGTTTATTACATTTATCTAATTAATAATGTAATGAATCAATTACACTCTAAATTTTTCCTATTTTTAAATACATCCCTCTGGAAAGTTCGTATAAAAAAATCACGTGCACACACATTAAATGAATGACATTTTCTGTTCGTTAGTTCCCATTGAAGTCCTCATAATTACGTCTTTCCCTAACAAGATTCCCAACGTATTATACGTAGGTATTTCTTTTTTTGTCGTCACCTCCCTCTGTGCATCTGTTTGCTCATTAAAAATTAAATAAAACTTTCAGCCATCGTCTTTTTTTTCTACTCCTTCAAGCTACGCATTATTTACAATCTAAATTTATGAATTCGCACTGCTAAAATATTTATCCACTTGGTTGTGCAAATACAGGCACACACACACATATGTGTCGGAAATGTTTCGGATTACACGCCTACGAAGAGAGGACCCTTTCATTACACGCCGTGTTTATCTACGCTGGATGGTGTTTAGCTTTCATTGAGAGAGCGTTTTCGTCTTTTTCCCCCCCTCTTCCTTTTCGTACGGAACGTTTATGCGGATTTTTCAGAGATTTTTTATAATCTAGTTAACGAAGTCTGTAAAGTCTGTGAAATTCCGGTTTATATTTGATTCGCCCTCGTATTTGATTGAGTCCAGGAAAAATACGATTGTAACGTTTGTGACGTTCATTTTAAAACGTCCGTCCATCGCTATCAGCTGTTTGGCTTCGAGTGGCATTAGCAATTTATATTTCCATCGAGTGCAGTCGTCGGTCATTAGGAGCGAGCAAATATTTATCATTATTTAATTGCCGTTAATTAATAACGAGACTTTATCGAGGCAGCGCGACTGTTTAGGTAATGAACGGAAAGCACGAACGAATCATTTATAATTTCGCACGATATTATTTCTGTAAACCTTTCGAATTAATCACACCAAAAAGGATTTTACATTAATTATTTTATATTAAATATAAACAAACAAAAAATAATTTTATTTTTTATTTGATGTTTCCAAATAATATTTGGTGATGTTTTACTGATTAGAGGGTGGGATAGAGGCCACCCACCCACCCTACATATACATATAAATTTTAATTTCTTATCGTCTTGCGGTTTCCAATAAAAATAATTACAAAATTTTTAAATAAAAAAGAAATTATAAAGGTAAAATTTTCGAGTGAGTAAATTGGTAAAAATTGATGCATGAAGGGTGGGCAGCCTTTAAATCTAAATTAGATAAGATTGGCTATAGAAAGTCATTTATATTTAAACTTCGATTTTGTTTTATTTTTTATTACATAAAGGGTTTGACGGTTTTTAACAGCAAAATCATCAACGATTAGTAATAAAAGTTGTCATGTATATGTAGGGTGGGTGGGTGGCCTCTATCCCACCCTCAAATCAGTAAAACATACGCCAGGGTTTTATTTAAAAGTTGTAAAATATAAATAAACACAAAATAATTGCATTTTTATAGATTTATTCATACAAATTTTTCAAATAATTCTTGATGATGTTTTACTGATTGGAGGATGGGAGAGAGGCCACCCACCCACCCTACATATACAAATAAATTTAAATTCCTTATCGTCTTGCGGTTTCCAATAAAATTAATTACAAAATTTTTGAATAAAAAGAAATTATAAAGGTAAAATTTTTGAGTGAGTAAATTAGTAAAAAATTGATCCATGAAGGGTGAGCAAACTTTAAATCTAAATTAGATAAGATTAGCTATAGAAAGTCATTTATATTTAAACTTAAATTTCCATTTTGTTTTATTTTTTATTACATAAAGGATTTGATTGTTTTAGCAGCAAAATCATCAACGATTAGCAATTATAGCTATCATGTATATGTAGGGTGGGTGGGTGGCCTCTATCCCATCCTCCAATCAGTAAAACATACGCGAGGGTTTTAGTTAAAAGTTGTAAAATATAAATAAACACAAAATAATTGCAATTTCTAGAGATTTATTCATACAAATTTTTCAGATAATTTTTGATGATGTTTTACTGATTGGAGGGTGGGATAGAGGCCACCCGCCCACCCTACATATACAAATAAACTTTAATTCCTTATCGTCTCGCGGTTTCCAATCAAATTAATTACAAAACTCTTTGAATAAAAAAGAAATTATAAAGTTAAAATTTTTTGAGTGAGTAAATTAATAAAATTTGATGCATGAAGGGTGGGTAGACTTTAAATCTAAATTAGATAAGATTATCTATAGAAAATCATTTATATTTAAACTTAAATTTAGATTTTGATTTATTTTTTATTACATACAAGGTGTTATTGTTTTGTAAGCAGCAAAATCATCAACGATTAGCAATTAAAGTTATCATGTGTATGTAGGGTGGGTGGGTGGCCTCTATCCCACCCTCCAATCAGTAAAACATAAGCGAGGGTTTTAATTAAAAGTCCAGTATATAAATCAACACAAAATAATTGCAATTAGAGATTTATTCATACAAATTTTTTAAATAATTTTGGATGATGTTTTACTGATTGGAGGGTGGGATAGAGGCCACCCACCCACCCTACATATACAAATAAACTTTAATTCCTTATCGTCTCGCTGTATCCAATAAAAATAATTACAAAACTTTTTGAATAAAAAAGAAATTATAAAGTTAAAAATTTTTGAGTGAGTAAATTAATAAAATTGGATACATGAAGGGTGGGCAGACTTTAAATATAAATTAGATAAGATTAGCTATAGAAAATCATTTATATTTAAACTTAAATTTTGATTTTGTTTTATTTTTTAATACATAAAGGATTTGATTGTTTTAGCAGCAAAATCATTAACGATTAGCAATTATAGTTATCATGTATATGTAGGGTGGGTGGGTGGCCTCTATCCCACCCTCCAATCAGTAAAACATAAGCGAGGGTTTTAATTAAAAGTTGTAAAATATAAATAAACACAAAATAATTGCATTTTTAGAGATTTATTCATACAAATTTTTCAGATAATTTTTGATGATATTTAACTGATTGGAGGGTGGGGTTCCTCTATCCCACCCACCCACATACGCTAGAATATAAAGGGAAAGTATTGTTTTCGTGCAGGAAAATGTCTGTGGGCGCTGTATCTCAAAAACGAATAATCCGTTTGAGATAAAACTTTAAATTTAAGGTTTTATCATTAAATACTAGAAAATCCTGAAAAGATTTTGGTAAACATTCATAAACCTGAAATGGATGTTTACTCGAGGCATTTTTTTAAAATTATTCTCGATATTTTACTTTAGAATTTTTCAGAAAATGTTTTAGATTTTTCTTTAAATTTCATACATTTATTTTTTATTGCAACTTCATTTCCAAAGAATTTTCATCGAGAAGTCTAGAAATTTTTACAAGTTTAGCAAAGATTTTATTCAAGAGTTTCAAAATTTTTTAGAAAATCATTATTTATAGAAATTACTTCGTGGTTTCTATACAGGTTTTAGTTAAACTTTTTCTATTAGAAAATTTTCTTCTAAATTTCTATAATTTTCTCAGACGATCCATACTTTTAGTTTTTTTTTTACATTGAGGTTTCTACAGTTTTTCACAAGATTTCATTTTAGATTTATAAAACTTTTTTTGAGGATTCTAGAAGTGTACAGTAATTTCTTTTTCTTATCTAATAAATAAATAGATATTTCCAGAGTTTTTAGCAAAGATTTTATTCGAGAGTTTTAGATTATTCAGAAAGTTCTCCCACGATTTTGTTTAACTTCACGATTTATTAAGATATTTTCTTCAAAATTTCTAGAACTTACTTAGAGGCTTCTAGAAGTTTCAGGAATTCCTCCTTCATATTTTCAATTTTTTTCATCTTCCTTTCCAAAGAATTTTGATCGAGGATTCTAGAATTTTTCACAAGTTTTTCTTGTAGCTTTTTTTGGAGGATTCTAGAAGTTTACAGTAATTTTTTCTTCATATCTCCAGAATTTTTAGCAAAGGTCTTATTCGGGAGTTCTAGATTTTTTAGTTCGTTTCAATATTTATAGAATTTTCTTTGAGGCTGTTTCCAGTAATTTCTCTTCCAGATTTTAATATTGTCTTATAAATTGCAAAGATTTCCTTCAGTGCTCAAAAATAAAAAAAAAATCTTTTCCAGAACTTTAGACTTTTTGCGAGAGTTCAGAAATTTCCAGTAACTTTTATTTAGATTTGGAGGCTATAGATTTTTCTAGAAAATCTGTTCCTAAAAATCAAGACTCTTTTCAGTTATTTCTCCTCCAGATATCAAGATTGTTTTTTAAGCTGTCTTTTAAATTGCGAAGTTTTTAGAATTTTTTTCTAAAAATGTAGATTTTTTTGTAGAATTCGGGAAATTTCCAGTTAATTGCAAAGGCTTTTTTAGAAAATTTGTTTTTAAAAATCTAGACTTTTTTTCGAGAGTTCAGGAAATTCTTCTCCACACTTTTTTTTTCAACTTGTCTTCTAAATCGCAAAGAGTTTTTTTGAGACTCTTGAATTTTTAGAATTTTCTTCTGGAGTTCAGGAAATTTCTAGAAATTTATTCTCCAGAGTTCAAGGTTTTATTTGAAGTCGTCTTTTAAATTGCAAATATTTTCTTTGAGGTATTAGGATTTTCTAGATTTTTTTTTCTAAAAGTTTAGAGTTTAGAAAATGGCCAATAACTTCTTCCCCAAATAATTTTTTTTTAACTTTTCTTATAAATTGCGAAATTTTCTTTCAGACTCTAAATGTTCTTCAATTCGTCTTCTTTTCGAGAATTCAGGTAAATTTTAGAAATTGCTCCTCTGGAATTCAACATTTTGTTTCAACTAGAGGCTATAAAATTATTTAGATAGTTCTAAATTGCGGAAATTTTCTTGGAGGGTCTAGAATTTTTTAGAAAATTTTCCCCTAGGAATCTTTTCTTATTTTCGAGAAAGTTTAAGGAATTTTCATTAATTTCTCTTCCCGATTTCAAGTTATTTTTTCAACTGGTCTACTAAATTTCTAGAAGGCTCTAGAATTTTTAGAAAATTTTCGTTTAGAAATCTAGACTTTTTTCCAAGGGCTCAGGAAATTTCCAGAAATTTCTCCTTCAGATTTCAAGGTTATGTTCTTATCTTCTAAATTGCAAAGATTTTCTTGAAGGCTCTAGAACTTTTTAGAAAATTTGTTTGTAGAAATCTTTTCTTGATTTTTCAGTAATTTCTCTTTTTTTGAGGCCCTAGATTTTTTAGAATTTTGTTTTCTAAAATCTAGACTTACTTTTTCAAGAATCCAAGAAATTTCCTTTAATTTCTTCTCTAAGTTTCAAGATTTTTTAATTCAACCCGCTTTCTAAATTGTGAAGATTTTATTGGAAGCTCTAAAATTTTAAAAAAATGATTCGTTTAGAAATCTAGACTTCTTTTAAAAATTTAAAAAAATTCGAATAATTCCTTTTATGGTATGGATTACCACGTAGTAACGGTCGCAACCATTGTCTTTATCAAAAATTTTACTTTTGACAATTTTCTTTTATTCAAATTTTGTAATTAAAGTTATTGAAAACCGCGAGGCGATCAGTAATTAAAGTTAATATGTATATGTAGGGTGGGTGGGTGGCCTCTAACCCACTCTCCAATCAGTAAAACATAAGCGAGAGTTTTAATTAAAAGTTGTAAAATATAAATAAACACAAAATAATTGCAATTGTTAGAGATTTATTCATACAAATTTTTCAAATAATTTTTGATGATGTTTTACTGATTGGAGGGTGGGATAGAGGCCACTCACCCACCCTACATATACATATAAACTTTAATTTCTTATCGCCTCGCTGTATCCAATGAAATTAATTACAAAACTTAAAAATTAAAAGGTAAAATTATTGAATGAGTAAATTGGTAACATTTTTATGCATGATGGGTAGGAAAACTTTAAATCTAAATTAGATAATAATAGTCATTTATATTTAAACTTAAATTTTGATTTTGTTTTATTTTTTATTAAAAAAAGGGTTTGATTGTTTTTAGCAGCAAAATCATCAACAATTAATAATTAAAGTTGCCATACGTATGTAGGGTGGGTGGGTGGCCTCTATCCTACCCTCCAATCAGTAAAACATAATCGAGGGTTTTAGTTAAAAGTTATAAAATATAAACAAACAAAAAATAATTGCATTTTTTAATTGATGTATTCTTAAAAATATTTCAAATAATTTTTGATGATGTTTTATTGGCTGGAGGGTGGGATAGAGGCCACCCACCCACCCTACATATACATATAAAATTTAACTACTGATCGTCTCGCGGTTTGGATTAAAATTCATTACAAAAGTTTTTGAGTAAACAAGAAATTCAAAAGGTAAAATTTTTAAGTGAGTAAATTAATACAATTTTTCTGCACGATGGGTGGGCAGACTTTAGGATTAGCTACAGAAAGTCATTTATATTTAAACCTAAATTTTGATTTTGTTTTATTTTTTGTTACATAAAGTGTATGATTGTTTTTAGCAGCAAAATCATCAACGATTAGTAATTAAAATTATCATGTATATGTAGGGTGGGTGGGTGGCCTCTATCACACCCTCCAATCAGTAAAACATAAGCGAGGGTTTTAATTAAAAGTTGTAAAATGTAAACAAACTAAAAATAATTGCAATTTTTAGAGATTTATACCTACAAATTTTTCAAATAATTTTTGATGATGTTTTACTGATTGGAGGGTGGGATAGTGTACACCCACCCACCCTACATATACATATAATCTTTAGTTCGTTATCGTCTAGCGGTTTCCAATAAAAATAAGTACAAAACTTTTTGAATAAAAAGAAATTAAAAAACTAATATTTTTGAGTGAGTAAATTAGTAAAAAATTAATGCATGATGGGTGGACCGACTTTAAATGGAAATTAGATAATATTAGCTACAAAAAGTCATTTATATTAAGCTTAAATTTTGATTTTGTTTTATTTTTTATTACATAAAGGGTTTGATTGTTTTTAGCAGCAAAATCATCAACGATTAGCAAATAAAATTATCATGTATATGTAGGGGGGGTGGGTGGCCTCTATCCCACCCTCCAATTGGTAAAACATAAGCGAGGGTTCTAATTAGAAGTTGTAAAATATAAATAAACTCAAAATAATTGCAATTTTTAGAGATTTATTCATACAAATTTTTCAAATAGTTTTTGATGATGTTTTACTGATTGGAGGGTGGGATAGAGGCCACCCACACATCCTACTTTTTATTTATTTTATTTTATTCATTAAACAATATAGAGAATGCATGAAATATTTAATTGAAAGTATTGTTGATTTTATAATTTAACCAATTTATATTTAGGGCCGTGGTATTGATTTACGTCGGGATTCCGTTTCCAATTTTAATCCCGCCGCCGCCGCAGCAGCGAATCTCTTTCCCTAAACGAAGGAGGTCAATTTGTACATGGCATGCAAGACCGGGGCTAAACAAGACTAATTGTGATTAAACTCGGGCTATTATTACTTTTATGGTTCGAGCGAATTAATGGTTCTGTTTGTTTGCTCTTCTTTTTTTCTATTTAATTGGTGGATGCGTTTAAATTTTTTTAAAGTACCATCTGGGATTTATAATAAATTCAAATTCTATAATAATATTTAAAAAAATACAGGTGGAAAAAATTCAAGAGGTTATTCCCTGGGTTATTCTTAGAATATTTTGTTCTTTAGTTCTCTTCATTTGATTGTTATTTTTTTCTCTTAGTATTAATATATTTTATAATTAATTTAATTTAAATGAGAATGAAAGTTTATTATTATTATTATTAAATATCGTTTTCAACATCAATTCACGTTGAACGTTTTGGGTTGAAATTGTGGACGTCTGGCTAATTCGGCCGGTATAATATTCTTAGATTAGTCTAGGGATAACCCTTTTTTTGGATTATTATTATTTTCCATTTTTTCATCAAGTATTTAACGTGAAAAAAATTTCAGTACAATTACCATCAATCGATAAGCTTAATAACCTCCGACACTATTTACTCAAGAACATTATATACTCATTAGTGCTCGGTTATCTCTTCCCCCGGTTTACATCTCCGTTTAATTATCAACCCCCCCCCCCTCCCTCCTGCCCCCTTTAAATCTTATCTGGGACATCTGATGTAAATTGAATATAGAATTCGATTAGTTTACATGTGTAAGATGTCTGGAGTAATTAGATGAAATGGCGCGAGGCGACGGTGGTGCGGCGGAGGGAAGGGGGATGAAGGAGAGACTGATCTCGACCACCTCTAAAGGACGAACAAAGTGAAGGGCGAGCCCGCAGATACTTTATCTTACTCTAGGGGTTCCTTTAATTAAGTCCACCAGTTACCGATAATTTGCTCTTAGTGCACGGAATCTAATATTAATATTAATATTAAGCACCATAACTACAATTAGTTTAAAAATTTTAAAATCCATCTTTTACTTAACATATTTTTAATATTATAGTAAAAAAATTGAAGTATAATGGATAGAAACAAAATGGCGGCGCTTGAAACTCAAATTGTGGAAAATCAAGTTGCATTCAGTGATTTGAAAAATTGTAAAAAAATCCACCTTAACTAGGATTAGTTTCAAAA
Organism: Ontholestes murinus; assembly: GCA_963969525.1. Classification (NCBI taxonomy): domain Eukaryota; kingdom Metazoa; phylum Arthropoda; class Insecta; order Coleoptera; family Staphylinidae; genus Ontholestes; species Ontholestes murinus. The sequence continues at coordinate 3,491,258 of OZ018389.1, read as the reverse complement.
TTTCAAAATCCATCCTCTATTAACATATTTTTAATATTATAGTCAAAAAATTGAAGTGTAATTGCTTGAAACAAAATGGCGACGCTTAAAACTCAAATTGTGGAAAATCAAGTTGCATTCAGTGATTTGAAAAATTGTAAAAAATCCACCTTAATTAGGATTAGTTTCAAAATTTAAAAATCCATCCTCTATTAACATATTTTTAATATTATAGTCAAAAAATTGGAGTATAATGGCTTGAAACAAAATGGCGACGCTTAAAACTTAAATTGTGGAAAATCAAGTTGCATTCAGTGATTTGAAAAATTGTAAAAAATCCACCTTAATTAGGATTAGTTTCAAAATTTCAAAATCCATCCTCTATTAACATATTTTTAATATTATAGTCAAAAAATTGAAGTGTATTTGCTTGAAACAAAATGGCGACGCTTAAAACTCAAATTGTGGAAAATCAAGTTGCATTCAGTGATTTGAAAAATTGTAAAAAATCCACCTGAACTAGGATTAGTTTCAAAATTTCAAAATCCATCCTCTATTAACATATTTTTAATATTATAGTCAAAAAATTGAAGTATAATGGCTTGAAACAAAATGGCGACGGTTAAAACTCAAATTGTGGAAAATCAAGTTGCATTCAGTGATTTGAAAAATTGTAAAAAATCCACCTTAACTAGGATTAGTTTCAAAATTTAAAAATCCATTCTCTATTAACATATTTTTGATATTATAGTCAAAAAATTGAAGCATGGTGGATAGAAACAAAATGGCGGCGCTTGAAACTCAAATTGTGGAAAATCAAGTTGCATTCAGTGATTTGAAATATTGTAAAAAATCCACCTTAACTAGGATTAGTTTCAAAATTTCAAACTCCATCCTATATTAACATATTTTTGATATTATAGTAAAAAAATTGAAATATAATGGCTTGAAACAAAATGGCGGCGCTTAAAACTCAAATTGTGGAAAATCAAGTTGCATTCAGTGATTTGAAAAATTGTAAAAAATTCACCTTAACTAGGATTAGTTTCAAAATTTGAAAATTTATTCTCTATTAACATATTTTTAATATTATAGTCAAAAAATTGTAGTATAATGGCTTGAAACAAAATGGCGACGCTTAAAACTCAAATTGTGGAAAATCAAGTTGCATTCAGTGATTTGAAAAATTGTAAAAAATCCACCTTAACTAGGATTAGTTTAAAAATTTCAAAATCCATCCTCTATTAACATATTTTTAATATTATAATTAAAGAATTCATGTATAATGGCTTGAAACAAAATGGCGACGCTTAAAACTCAAATTGTGGAAAATGAAGTTGCATTCAGTGATTTGAAAAATTGTAAAAAATTCACCTTAACTAGGATTAGTTTCAAAATTTTAAAATCCATCCTCTATTAACATGTCTTTAATATTATAGTCAAAAAATTGAAGTATAATGGCTTGAAACAAAATGGAGGCGCTTAAAACTCAAATTGTGGAAAATCAAGTTGCATTCAGTGATTTGAAAAATTGTAAAAAATCCACCTTAACTAGGATTAGTTTCAAAATTTCAAAATCCATCCTCTATTAACATATTTTTAATATTATAGTCAAAAAATTGAAGTTTAATGGCTTGAAACAAAATGGCGACGCTTAAAACTCAAATTGTGGAAAATGAAGTTGCATTCAGTGATTTGAAAAATTGTAAAAAATCCACCTTAACTAGGATTAGTTTCAAAATTTCAAAATCCATCCTCTAATAATATGTTTTTGATATTATAGTGAAAAAATTGAAGTATAATGGCTTAAAACAAAATGGCGGCGCTTGAAACTCAAATTGTGAAAAATCAAGTTGCATTCAGTAATTTGAAAAATTGTAAAAAATCCACCTTAACTAGGATTAGTTTCAAAATTTCTAAATCCATCCTCTATTAACATATTTTTAATATTATAGTCAAAAAATTGAAGTATAATGGCTTGAAACAAAATGGCGGCGCTTAAAACTAAAATTGTGGAAAATCAAGTTGCAATCAGTGATTTGAAACATTGCAAAAAATCCACCTTAACTAGGAATAGTTTCAAAATTTCAAAATCCATCCTCTATGAACATATTTTTAATATTATAGTCAAAAAATTGTAGTATAATGGCTTGAAACAAAATGGCGGCGCTTAAAACTCAAATTGTGGAAAATCAAGTTGCATTCAGTGATTTGAAAAATTGTAAAAAATCCACCTTAACTAGGATTAGTTTCAAAATTTCAAAATCCATCCTCTATTAATATATTTTTAATATTATAGTCAAAAAATTGAAGTATAATGGCTTGAAACAAAATGGCGGCGCTTAAAACTCAAATTGTGGGACATCAATTTGCATTCAGTGATTTGAAAAATTGTAAAAAATCCTCCTTAACTGGGATTAGATTCAAAATCCATCCTCTATTAACATATTTTTAATTTTATAGTCAAAAAATTGTAGTATAATGGGTTGAAACAAAATGACGACGCTTAAAACTCAAATTGTGGAAAATCAAGTTGCATTCAGTGATTTGAAAAATTGTAAAAAATGCACCTAACTAGGATTAGTTTCAAAATTTCAAAATCCATCCTCTATTAATATGTTTTTGATATTACAGTCAAAAAATTGAAGTATAATGGCTTGAAACAAAATGGCGACGCTTAAAACTCAAATTGTGGAAAATCAAGTTGCATTCAGTGATTTGAAAAATTGTAAAAAATCCACCTGAACTAGGATTAGTTTCAAAATTTCAAAATCCATCCTCTATTAACATATTTTTAATATTATAGTCAAAAAATTGAAGTATAATGGCTTGAAACAAAATGGCGACGGTTAAAACTCAAATTGTGGAAAATCAAGTTGCATTCAGTGATTTGAAAAATTGTAAAAAATCCACCTTAACTAGGATTAGTTTCAAAATTTAAAAATCCATTCTCTATTAACATATTTTTGATATTATAGTCAAAAAATTGAAGCATGGTGGATAGAAACAAAATGGCGGCGCTTGAAACTCAAATTGTGGAAAATCAAGTTGCATTCAGTGATTTGAAATATTGTAAAAAATCCACCTTAACTAGGATTAGTTTCAAAATTTCAAACTCCATCCTATATTAACATATTTTTGATATTATAGTAAAAAAATTGAAATATAATGGCTTGAAACAAAATGGCGGCGCTTAAAACTCAAATTGTGGAAAATCAAGTTGCATTCAGTGATTTGAAAAATTGTAAAAAATTCACCTTAACTAGGATTAGTTTCAAAATTTGAAAATTTATTCTCTATTAACATATTTTTAATATTATAGTCAAAAAATTGTAGTATAATGGCTTGAAACAAAATGGCGACGCTTAAAACTCAAATTGTGGAAAATCAAGTTGCATTCAGTGATTTGAAAAATTGTAAAAAATCCACCTTAACTAGGATTAGTTTAAAAATTTCAAAATCCATCCTCTATTAACATATTTTTAATATTATAATTAAAGAATTCATGTATAATGGCTTGAAACAAAATGGCGACGCTTAAAACTCAAATTGTGGAAAATGAAGTTGCATTCAGTGATTTGAAAAATTGTAAAAAATTCACCTTAACTAGGATTAGTTTCAAAATTTTAAAATCCATCCTCTATTAACATGGCTTTAATATTATAGTCAAAAAATTGAAGTATAATGGCTTGAAACAAAATGGAGGCGCTTAAAACTCAAATTGTGGAAAATCAAGTTGCATTCAGTGATTTGAAAAATTGTAAAAAATCCACCTTAACTAGGATTAGTTTCAAAATTTCAAAATCCATCCTCTATTAACATATTTTTAATATTATAGTCAAAAAATTGAAGTTTAATGGCTTGAAACAAAATGGCGACGCTTAAAACTCAAATTGTGGAAAATGAAGTTGCATTCAGTGATTTGAAAAATTGTAAAAAATCCACCTTAACTAGGATTAGTTTCAAAATTTCAAAATCCATCCTCTAATAATATGTTTTTGATATTATAGTGAAAAAATTGAAGTATAATGGCTTAAAACAAAATGGCGGCGCTTGAAACTCAAATTGTGAAAAATCAAGTTGCATTCAGTAATTTGAAAAATTGTAAAAAATCCACCTTAACTAGGATTAGTTTCAAAATTTCTAAATCCATCCTCTATTAACATATTTTTAATATTATAGTCAAAAAATTGAAGTATAATGGCTTGAAACAAAATGGCGGCGCTTAAAACTAAAATTGTGGAAAATCAAGTTGCAATCAGTGATTTGAAACATTGCAAAAAATCCACCTTAACTAGGAATAGTTTCAAAATTTCAAAATCCATCCTCTATGAACATATTTTTAATATTATAGTCAAAAAATTGTAGTATAATGGCTTGAAACAAAATGGCGGCGCTTAAAACTCAAATTGTGGAAAATCAAGTTGCATTCAGTGATTTGAAAAATTGTAAAAAATCCACCTTAACTAGGATTAGTTTCAAAATTTCAAAATCCATCCTCTATTAACATATTTTTAATATTATAGTCAAAAAATTGAAGTATAATGGCTTGAAACAAAATGGCGGCGCTTAAAACTCAAATTGTGGAAAATCAAGTTGCATTCAGTGATTTGAAAAATTGTAAAAAATCCACCTTAACTAGGATTAGTTTCAAAATTTCTAAATCCATCCTCTATTAACATATTTTTAATATTATAGTCAAAAAATTGAAGTATAATGGCTTGAAACAAAATGGCGGCGCTTAAAACTAAAATTGTGGAAAATCAAGTTGCAATCAGTGATTTGAAACATTGCAAAAAATCCACCTTAACTAGGAATAGTTTCAAAATTTCAAAATCCATCCTCTATGAACATATTTTTAATATTATAGTCAAAAAATTGAAGTATAATGGCTTGAAACAAAATGGCGGCGCTTAAAACTCAAATTGTGGGACATCAATTTGCATTCAGTGATTTGAAAAATTGTAAAAAATCCTCCTTAACTGGGATTAGATTCAAAATCCATCCTCTATTAACATATTTTTAATTTTATAGTCAAAAAATTGTAGTATAATGGGTTGAAACAAAATGACGACGCTTAAAACTCAAATTGTGGAAAATCAAGTTGCATTCAGTGATTTGAAAAATTGTAAAAAATGCACCTAACTAGGATTAGTTTCAAAATTTCAAAATCCATCCTCTATTAATATGTTTTTGATATTACAGTCAAAAAATTGAAGTATAATGGCTTGAAACAAAATGGCGACGCTTAAAACTCAAATTGTGGAAAATCAAGTTGCATTCAGTGATTTGAAAAATTGTAAAAAATCCACTTTAACTATGATTAGTTTCAAAATTTCAAAATCCATCCTTTATAAACATGTTTTTGATATTATAGTCAAAAAATTTAAGTATAATGGCTTGAAACAAAATGGCGGCGCTTAAAACTCAAATTGTGGAAAATCAAGTTGCATTCAGTGATTTGAAAAATTGTAAAAAATTCACCTTAACTAGGATTAGTTTCAAAATTTTAAAATCCATCCTCTATTAACATGTCTTTAATATTATAGTCAAAAAATTGAAGTATAATGGCTTGAAACAAAATGGAGGCGCTTAAAACTCAAATTGTGGAAAATCAATTTGCATTCAGTGATTTGAAAAATTGTAAAAAATCCACCTTAACTAGGATTAGTTTCAAAATTTCTAAATCCATCCTCTATTAACATATTTTTAATATTATAGTCAAAAAATTGAAGTATAATGGCTTGAAACAAAATGGCGGCGCTTAAAACTAAAATTGTGGAAAATCAAGTTGCATTCAGTGATTTGAAAAATTGTAATAAATCAACCTTAACTAGGATTAGTTTCAAAATTTCAAAATCCATCCTCTATTAACATATTTTTGATATTATAGTCAAAAAATTGAAGTATGGTGGATAGAAACAAAATGGCGACGCTTAAAACTCAAATTGTGGAAAATCAAGTTGCATTCAATGATTTGAAAAATTGTAAAAAATCCACCTTAACTAGGATTAGTTTCAAAATTTCAAAATCCATCCTCTATTAACATATTTTTAATATTATAGTCAAAAAATTGAAGTAGAATGGCTTGAAACAAAATGGCGGCGCTTAAAACTCAAATTGTGGAAAATCAAGTTGCATTCAGTGATTTGAGAAATTGTAAAAAATCCACCTTAACTAGGATTAGTTTCAAAATTTCAAAATCCATCCTCTATTCATATATTTTTGATATTATAGTCAAAAAATTGAAGTATAATGGCTTGAAACAAAATGGCGACGCTTAAAACTCAAATTGTGGAAAATCAATTTGCATTCAGTGATTTGAAAAATTGTAAAAAATCCACCTTAACTAGGATTAGTTTCAAAATTTCAAAATCCATCCTCTATTAACATATTTTTGATATTATAGTCAAAAAATTGAATTATAATGATTAAAAACAAAATGGCGACGCTTAAAACTCAAATTGTGAAAAATCAAGTTGCAATCAGTGATTTGAAACATTGCAAAAAATCCACCTTAACTAGGAATAGTTTCAAAATTTCAAAATCCATCCTCTATTAATATATTTTTGATATTATAGTCAAAAAATTGAAGTATAATGGCTTGAAACAAAATAGCGACGCTTAAAACTCAAATTGTGGAAAATCAAGTTGCATTCAGTGATTTGAGAAATTGTAAAAAATCCACCTTAACTAGGATTAGTTTCAAAATTTCAAAATCCATCCTCTATTCATATATTTTTGATATTATAGTCAAAAAATTGAAGTATAATGGCTTGAAACAAAATGGCGACGCTTAAAACTCAAATTGTGGAAAATCAATTTGCATTCAGTGATTTGAAAAATTGTAAAAAATCCACCTTAACTAGGATTAGTTTCAAAATTTCTAAATCCATCCTCTATTAACATATTTTTAATATTATAGTCAAAAAATTGAAGTATAATGGCTTGAAACAAAATGGCGACGCTTAAAACTCAAATTGTGGAAAATCAATTTGCATTCAGTGATTTGAAAAATTGTAAAAAATCCACCTCAACTAGGATTAGTTTCAAAATTTAAAAATCCATCCTCTATTAATATATTTATAATATTATAGTCAAAAAATTAAAGTATAATGGCTTGAAACAAAATGGCGGCGCTTAAAACTCAAATTGTGGAAAATTAATTTGCATTCAGTGATTAGAAAAATTATAAAAAATGCACCTTAACTAGGATTAGTTTCAAAATTTCAAAATCCATCCTCTATTAATATGTTTTTGATATTATAGTCAAAAAATTGAAGTATAATGGATAGAAACAAAATGTCATAGCTTAAAACTTAGTGATTATAAATAATAATTACACCATCAAATTAAACAATTAAGTTCGTGATTCGAAACTGAGTACACACCAATTTTCCGGTCCGAACCTTTACGTTCGACATCATTAAAACTCTCCACCCTTAAAACTTCAGGTGAATAAACACCGACGTTAATTTTTCACCTTAGACCACCCTGCCCATTAGAGCTTTTTCTAAAGGAGTAGGGCAGATTGAGTTTTCGCAATTAAATTTTTACGCACGATTTGAACGTCGCGGCGTGAAACTCAATCACGCGCGCTCAGACGTCGTTATTTGCGGTAATTTCCACCGATATAATTCTTCGCGCGCGCGGCCGTAAAGTCGAAGGGCTACGTGGGCGCGCGTGATTTCGCCCAATAGATGCGACTTTATGGACTGCCTCGTAAAAAGGGTTACATCCGGACCGTAAAACTTACAGCGATTCGCAACGTTTCCTTTGACGACGCTCTCGTTTACGAGGGTAGGGGGACGCTTTATTAAAAAAAAAAACCAAAGCGAAATGGGCCGAAAACGGGTCTCATGTAAATCACCAGCTCGGTAAAATAAGTGTCAATTAGTTACGTTTACGATCCGTATAAATAAAATTAAAGATAATATCTTGTCTGCTTATTTAAACACTTTGTAGTTTAAAACAGATTTTACAACTCAAAAAAATATAAAAATAGTTTTATTCCCTAGTAAATATCACTTGTATCAATTAGCGTTTGATGGTGGTGAATGAATTATTTAAATTCGTTCTCCATAAAAATATTACCTTTCGCATTCACTTACAATAAAGTCGCCTTTGTCGAGCGATGCTGGGGGGTGGCGTGGGGGTGAAGATGGGGACTTTTGCTCGGCGCCGTATTTTCACATGAAAAGTTGGCCGTTTCGAGAAAACATCATTAGATGAAATTTAAATTTGATGCGGAAGAGGACTATTTATCATAATTGGAACGTTAGACAAATAAAAATAACTCCTGCAGCACTCGGAGGTAGAGGTGGAGGTGGAGGTGGAGGTTGGCACGAGAGACGGCGAAGGGTGAACTTAGAGTGTTTTGAATAATTGATGCGCTTGGGTTATGAAACGTTTTCAGTATACAATTTGTTTTAATATATACGAGTTTTTAAATTTATTCTTTCCATTTTATATTTAATATGTGCAAATAATATTATATAAAAAAAGAAAAGTATTAATAAAGTAGTTATCTTTTATAATCACTAGTTTTTAAAAATATACCAATTTTCAAAAAAGTTCTGATAAAATTTTTCCAATTTATGTTTACGTTGAAACGTTTAATGAAGCAAATATGCATTATAGGGAGTGAAATTGAATTTTCCTAAGGGGGTGGTTGGGGTTTGGGGATCGCCCTTACTCCCCCCTTCCCCTAAGATAATTAGGTGACATTAGTGCCGTGCGTGAAAGCGTGTATCTGCTCGATGTCAAACATCCATCCATATGTGCTCTGTTCGCCACCCTTTCCGCTTCCCCCGCTTTTCAAACGCGCCACGTACATTAAACATCAAAGAGTCCGCTCTTAATGGCCCTCTTTAGTGCCTCGAAATAAAAAAAAAGAAACACAAACTCGGTGCAATCGAAACGTTTAGTGGACTCGTTTGGAAAAGCGCTTCCACACCGATGCTGATTTATATAAATACATTTAAAACATTAATTAGGATAATTTGATTGTTTATTATATATTATCAAAGTCTTAATTAATGGTGTAACGATTTTATTAATACATTTAAAGAAACCCACACTGTTGTATCCAAAATCTATAGGCGTTTTTTGGATTTTGCAATCTGGTCTGTAATTCTTTGCCATCGAAATATTTTCATCAGACTTCGGTTTATTTATTAATGATGCCATTTCATTTCTTTCCATCAATTAGACGCGAATTAAGACGGTTCGCTCCGACGGACGCAAATAATTGCCCCAAGTCTGGACGGTAATTGCGGTCCCAAGATTGTTGAAATTATTGCACATTTTTTAAACCTGACCTCATCTAAGTGTCTCGGTTTATTGTTGCTTTTATTTCGTTAACAATAAAATTTAAAATAATAGGTCTTAATAAATATAGTGATTGAGCGAAAATATTGGGCCTCTCTGTTTATTGCCAGAATATTTTTAAACTTATCGAGGGATTGGCAAGACAAAAAATATTTGAGTTTAGGCTTTATATCCTGGATTTTAATTGTGCATAAAAGTTTTAATATTTTAATTTCCTTCCATTAAAACTCTGTAGTATGTTTTACTAATTGAAGGGTGGGTTAGAGGCCACCCACCCACCCTACATATACGTTTACATCTAAACCACAATATTTGATTTTGTTTTTGTAAAATAGGTCAGTAAGTTTAATTTTAATATCAAGAAATTTAAAAGTAAATGTTGGTTTATGTTTACGTGCATATGTAGGGTGGGTGGGTGGCCACTATCCCACCATCCAATTACTACAACATAAAAGAGGGTTTTTAATTAAAATAAAACTGTTTTGGTGAAATAATATTGATTTTAATTGTACAAAAAAGTTTTAATATTTTAATTTCCTTCCATTAAAACTCTGTCGTGTGTTTTATTGATTGGAAGGGTGGGTTAGAGGCCACCCACCCACCCTACATTTACATTTATATCTAAACCATAATATTTGGTTTTGATTTTGTAAAATAGGTCAGTAATTTTAGTTTTAATATCAAGACATTTAAAAGTAAATTCTGGTTTATGTTTACGTGCATATGTAGGGTGGGTGGGTGGCCACTATCCTACCATGCAATTACTACAACATAAACGAGGGTTTTCAATTTAAAAAATTGTTTTAGTGAAGAAAATTATTGATTTTAATTGTGCATAAAAATTGTAATATTTTAATTTCCTTCCATTAAAACTCTGTCGTGTGTTTTACTGATTAAAGGGTGGGTTAGAGGCCACCCACCCACCCTACATATACGTTTACATCTAAACCACAATATTTGATTTTGTTTTTGTAAAATAGGTCAGTCATTTTAGTTTTAATATCAAGAAATTTAAAAGTAAATTTTGGTTTAAGTTTATGCGCATATGTAGGGTGGGTGGGTGGCCACTATCCCACCATACAATTACTACAACATAAACGAGGGTTTTCAATTAAAAAATAATTGTTTTGGTGAAGAAAATTATTGATTATAATTGTGCATAAAAATTTTAATATTTTAATTTCCTTCCATTAAAACTCTGCCGTATGTTTTACTGATTGAAGGGTGGGTTAGAGGCCACCCACCCACCCTACATATACGTTTACATTTAAACCACAATATTTGGTTTTGATTTTGTAAAATAGGTTAGTAATTTTAATTTTAATATCAAGAAATTTAAAAGTAAATTCTGGTTTATGTTCAAGTGCATATGTAGGGTGGGTGGGTGTCCACTATCCCACCATCCAATTACTAAAACATAAACGAGGGTTTGGAATTAAAAAAAACTGTTTTGGTGAAACAAAATTATTGATTTTAATTGTGCAAAAACGTTTTAATATTTTAATTTTCTTCCATTAAAACTCTGTCGTATGTTTTACTGGTTGGAGGGTAGGTTAGAGGCCACCCACCCACCCTACATATACGTTTACATCTAAACCACAATATTTGATTTTGTTTTTGTAAAATAGTTCAGCAATTTTAGTTTTAATTTAATATCAAGAAATTTAAAAGTAAATTCTGGTTTATGTTTAAGTGCATATGTAGGGTGGGTGGGTGGCCACTATCCCACCATGCAATTACTACAACATAAACGAGGGTTTTCAATTTAAAAAAAAAATGATTCGATGAAAAAAAAGATTTTAATTGTTCTTAAACCTTCTAATATTTTAATTTCCTTCCAATAAAACTCTGTCGTATGTTTTACAGATTGAAGGGTGGGTTAGAGGCCACCCATCCACCCTACACATACGTTTACATTTAAACCACAATATTTGGTTTAGTTTTTGTAAAATAGGTCAGTAATTTTAGTTTTAATATCAAGAAATTTAAAAGTAAATTCTGCTTTATGTTTGAATGCATATGTAGGGTGGGTGGGTGTCTACTATCCCACCATCCAATTACTACAACATAAACGAGGGTTTTCAATTAAAAAATAATTGTTTTGGTGAAGTAAATTATTGATTTTAATTGTGCAAAAACCTTTTAATATTTCAATTATCTTCCATTAAAACTCTGCCGTGTGTTTTATTGATTGGAGGGTGGATTAGAGGCCAAACTGAAGGAACGGTTATGCGTCTTTGTATAACGTGAATTAGTGCCCATCTGTTAATTATAAAGTGATAGTTTAAATACTTTTTCGCAACATCAAAAGCCGAAAAGTTTAACACAAAAACTCTGTTTGAAATAGAAAAGGCTATCAAGACCACCAATGAAAAGAATACAATTAAAATTCCTGAAAGCCTCATTTGAATATGACCATTCAACAAAAACTGCCAGAGAATTTGATGAAAAATCCTGGACAACCCTCTTGAGAATCTTATGCAGATGACCGTATTATTTATCTTTGAAGCATTTGGAACAAGTTTATTTTTCTACATGGAACATTAAGACACCAGATCTTTAACATACCAGTTATAGCCAGGGCGAAATAGCACACAATAAATTAATGAATTCTTGTAAAAGGCGTAAAGACTGTGCATGTCATGTGGATGGATATTAACGCATTGTTAGTCAGAGAATCCAATAAATTTACCAACTAAACTCGTTTTGTATCAGGGAGGGTTATAAGCTTCCGTAGGCCGATCACACATCAAAATTTTAAACGCTCTGATTACTAGTGTAAGACTTAGATAAAATCTCAAAGAAATCGTATGTAGATGATGTAATTATTAATCTGTGGAATATTTATTCTATATGTAACATTTGGGCATCAGATTCTGAATATATTCGATGTGGCTAAAGCAGAAATAACTAGGATCGTCTTGTGTGAGGCTGAGGGATCATGGAGGACGTATGAATGGATATTTTCACTCATCTACCAAATGGAAGGCGATAGAATGCGCACTATTTTAAAGCAGCAAAATCCAAAAGGTTTACTTCTTCAAATGAGGAAGGTTATTAATCTAATCGAAGAAATCTATATGATAAAAGCCCTCGATGACATCATTTGTATTCTAATTAGATACACGCTGTCATAATTGTACACAATACTTACTATAACATAGATTAAGAAGTTATTTATGAAACATCAGCCACCCTTGAAGTTTCGAAATGAAAACATGTAAACTACTGCAAGCTGGACTGAGGCGGATGGCGACAAGAAATCTAGAAAGAAGAAGTGGTCAAAATCTATAACGATATAACTTATCCATATTTGCTTGGAAAACCTGTAGGTTCAACGCCCTTTTTAGTGCTTTTCGTTTTTTGGTCAGCGTATCAAAGCCACTGCAAAGACATAATTGATCGTTAAAGGGATTATTTAGATTATCTGGAACATTATTTAATGTTTTTCCAATTCTATTCATCTAACTTCAATTTTTCAGGAAAGTGGTTTCAAATTATTTAGAGTAACCTGCCTTATATGGACGAATTAACATAAAGTAACCTCCTCTCCTTCATTTCCTTATTTATATAGTGAGTAAAACGGAGATTTATGGTTCTTCAAATGTCCATCTCTAAAATCTAGAAATGACGGTCTTCTCTATTATACCAATCACAACCAGCACAGTCAATTCCTGCTGTATATCAAGAAGTTAAACTGATGTGAGTCGTAAGACGTCTAGAAAAATAAGTTTCAGTGGATGGTAAAGCACTAATTCTAGTTTCTTTAACTTTGGCCCTTCATATGCATCATCATCGGTTCCTTCTGTTTTTAGGTCCATATATCCTATTGCTACGACTACTAGTAAAGAAATCGTTGTGTTTTCGTGTAACCGTATCATATTTAGGTGCTTTAGATAATTTGTTTCCATATTTTTATATTGCGCTCTTCTTAATTTATATAATGGCTGAAGGAAATGGTGATTGTTTTTTAAGTGTTCCAAATACCATCTTCCAACTCATTTGGCCATGATCTAAAATTGGCGGCCTCTCACTACTCTGCCTGAATGAATGCGAATTAGTGGAACCATCATTAACCATTATTGAAGCCCTAGCCACTGGCCATCAACACCTCTAATACAAGTTAAATTGAGGCTGAGGGTAATAAAAATCTAGAAGAAGGGAAAAGGATCAATCAAAGCCACGGTTTCTTCCACCCTGGCTGTTGGCCTCATCAGCATTAGTAGACTCTTCTGTGGTCAAACCCCTATCTTCCTCCTCTACGCCGATCACTTAGTGATAGTAAAGTTCCATCCCACAAGACGCACATATTTCCTCAAAATACCAAAACTACTGAAATTATATTTCAGCCTACATTATGCGCACAGTTCTAGGACACGTTGCAGCCGTCTAATGAATAAATTGTCAGCTCTGTTTGCGTATTTTTTTAAAGATGCCAAACATTAAAGAGTTAAATATTAGAATAGGTTGAAATGAGTGCGTGGATAATAAAGCAGTCATTTTGCTTCCATTCGTTCTTAAGTTTTTATCTCCCATATTTAATTATTTATATAATAGATGAGGGGCGAATCTCAGATGCTCCAAACAAATACTTTCTACAATCAGGAGGTTTTGGCTAGAAAAAACTAAAATCTAAAATCTCTTCAGTTTCCCTTTGCTCGGTCTAAATGAATAGAATTTATTACAATCACCATTAACCATTACTGAAGCCTCGGCCACTGACCAACAATATCTCTACTACAAATTGAACCAGGGCAAAGAGCAATAAATAATCTAAAAGAAGGCAAAAGAGCCAATCAAAGCGCCGGTTTCTTCCATTTTAGCTGTTGGCCTCAGCACTCTACATTCATCAGCATTAGCAGGCTCTTCTGTGGCTAACCCTTTTCTTCCTCCTCAACGATGATCACTTAATGATAGTAAAGTTCCATCCCACAAGACGCACAAATTGCCTAGATGACTAAAACTACTGAAACTATATTTCAGCAATACTACAGGGTTCGACAATCAAACGGGAAGATTTGAGATGGGTTTAGCAGCTCCTGGCGAAATAGTGTCTGAACTGTCATAACCTGCATGGTCTGCCATTTAGTTTACAATTTCAAACAACGTTAGACGTTTGAACAACGAGGATACGCAGATTCTTCACCTGCACCTCTTCATGTTCAAAGAGTCAGCATAAAGTGCGATATCGGGGGATGGAATTATAGGTCCTTATTTTTTCGAGGATGAGGATTAAAATGCGAGGCAAGGTAACAAGCCACACTACTGGGTGGATCTATTTGTGTTTATTTGTGTTTGCAGCAATACCTGTTAATATGCTAAGAAGGGTTATGTAAATCTCTCGAATGTTTAAATGTAAACGAAGGACATTTGGAAATGATTTTTTTCATATTGAAAAACAAATGGCTGCTTTTGTATTTTCCACTAATATTTTAGAAATTGTTGAAAATATAAGTCTTTCACAATAAAATTATTTACGAAATCTGCTCATTTCACTGGAGAACCCTGTACTTGACCTAAATTATGCGCACATTTCTAGCCGTTGTGGAAATAGATAAAGAATTGTCAGTAGTGAGTAGTTCAAATTCCTAAAACAAGACTTCTTGAATAGAGGCATCAAGGCTGTTATAAAGAGAGCATTAAGAGTTAGGGAGGACAAAAAAAAGAAAAGAAGAAAAAAAGGAAAATGATCGTGTGAATGATTTGGTCCAAATTATGTGCGCAGTATCAGAACCATCAAGTAGCCGGTTATGGAACTGCGCACATAATTTGGGCCAAACAGTGTGGCTAACTTAATAGTGCCAATAGTTCTCCTCTGTTTTTTTTAAAGATACTAATCATTAAATAGTTTTAGAATGGGTTGAAGCCGCGATTGAAATGTAAACGTTTTGAGTTTCTCACTTTAGCATCATGCTCTGGAGTTCAAATTATAATAAGACTCCTTAGTGAAGAACGAAATGCTGCTGTAGTGAAAGCAGTGAGTATTGGAGAGAGCTTTATATAAGAGATTACTTCGTTTTTTACCAATTCTATGGACTAAATTTCAAATCTTTAAATTGTGGTAGTGAATTGCTTCCTTTGGATAAATAATCCTTTAGTGATCTCAACCTCCTCCACATTTATATAGTGAGTGGAAGAAAAGAAGTTCGATGGTTCTTCAGATGTTCCGTAGAAGCACGTCCTCTCAATTAGGAGGTTTTTACTTTTTTTATATATATTTAATTCATTTCTCTAAGATGTAGAATCAGGCTGAATGATCTATGCAGATAAGGTCAATCAGTATAACCACTATCAACTCTTGTCAAATACTAGCAAACAGCTCCCTTAATCTGGACTTGGATGAAAAATAGCAAGAAATATAAAAATGAAAGAAGGATGACATTCAGTTGCTTCGGATAAGAAATTACTACCTATATTTTGTCTGATACAGTCTAAATAAAAGATATGCAGGGAACAACTTCGGTTCTTAAATCACTGGAACTTTATAGCCATGAGACATTTGGTGTATAGTTTATATTCTTTTAAAAAATTATTTTTTCTGATTTTAAAATAAAACCGTTCTTCATATCTCCCTTAAACATACATTCTAAATAAAATAAAGAAAGGAAATCCTAGTTTCTTTAACTCTACGCTCTATTTGCCCCAGTTACGTAGTTAAGCTCTTAACTCTCTTTTCTTGAGCAATTTTTCTGCAGCCCACATAGGTACTTCAAACACCTCATACCATCGCCACAAAAGACAAGAACTACTAGACTATTTTGTCAGCTATACTTCTTCAATTCAGCGTCTCCCTCGGAGGTTGTCGATCAACATGGAAATTCAGTGGGTGCTAGTTTGAACCAATCCCGTAGGTTGTACAACCTTGAGATTCTGCGACGGCCTATACTTCTACGTCTCACGGTTTTGCCTTGTATAATGACCTGCAGAATATCATATTTTGAGTTGCGAACTATGCGCCAGAGGAACTCCGAATTCATTTTATTCGTCCATTCTTTCTAGAACCATTTTGATCGTGATATGCTTTTAATCTCTTTGATGTTTCCTTATTCAGAGTCCATCCTGAAGTACTGAGTAAACGTAACAACGTACTATTATTGTTCTCAGATTCAAGAAAAGGTTCTAGCTGTTAGTAGTTTCTTTAGTTTCATAAATATCCCTCTCGCTTGTTCGATTCTTGCCAGGATGTCGTCTCGATGTGTGAGTTGGTGATTCATTTTGGTACCAAGGTATTTAAAGTGTGGGACCTGTTCTATTATCTTATTATCAAGTTAGGAGAAGTAAAACTCTTGTTATGTTCCATTACTCAGTCAGGCAGTTATCTGAAAATAAAATAATGGAACATAACAAGCGTTTTACTTCTCCTAATTTTAAAATTTGGTTCCATCAAGCGAGTAGCAGAACAAGTATCGATTATATCTTATTATCTACAACTAGCTGCCCGCTAATAATACTACCGGTCTTAAATTACGCTTCGAGAAACGACGCAAAAACATTCGGTCTGATAAAGTAAAGCAAATGCGTTAGAAAAAGAACGCACTGTAAAACTTTCGTCGTTTTTTTGAAGCGATGGTTTGTGATGTACGACGGAAGATCTAACGAACAGACTATATTTACATTGATAATAATTAATAATGAATGAGGTGTTAGTCTGTTAATTTTTCAAAAAAAAGCTATCAAACAGAGGTCTTTTTGCCTTGAGCTTTCTATTTATCCTGACTTGATTCTAAGACAGATTGCAGACATCGTAAGATTAGAAGGTACGTTTCGCTACCTCTGGAAAGGTGGAGTTGGTGCATAAAATCCTATAATTCCTCAGCATGGCTCGTGTATTGAGCATTGGAAGATCATGTAACATTTAGATGTTTTAGGTAAACGTTTTTTTTAACTATTCGCTCTTTATTCATCAGCACTAGTAGACCTTGCTGTAGCTAAGCCTTTAGATCCCTCTGTTATAACAATTTCCTTGATGATAGTGGAAATTATAAAAATAATCCAAATCCTCAATCAAAACTTATGAGAGACCAATGTTGTCAAAATTAAAATAGAAAAAGTGAATGCATACTGGAACTACATTCTGCACTCGACAAACAAACAAAATGCAACATGGGAAATTGTTAATTCCACAAGAACATCTCCTGACAACACAACATCCATTAATATTTCGTGCGAGGAGTTTAATCTTTATTTTTCTACTCTTGTTGTTAATATTCTAAAAGATATTCCGCCATCATCTACAGAGGCCCTAAATTTTAATATAAATTCCCTGGCAACCTTTCACTTCCAAGAGGTGTCAATAGTTAAAGTAAGAGAAGCATTTACGAGCTTGAAAAATAGTAAAGCTTTGAATGTCTATGGTTGCTCCGCTGATATCTTAAAGCCTGTTTTGGACTTGATAACGATTCCAACAATCCGACTTATAAATGATATTATTATAAGTAATAATATGAAATGTGCGAAAGTCCTTCCAATCTACAAAAAAGGCGAAAGAACAGATGCAAGCAATTATAGACCTATAAGTTTATTGCCAATAATATCTAAGGTCATAGAAAAAATGTTGAAAGAACAAATCTTAGATTTTTTCAATAGAAACAGGCTATTTACAGACTCTCAGTTTGGATTTCGTGAAGGAAAGTCGACTATTGATGCGGTTCGGTGTTTTATAGACCACATAATCGAATGCTTTGAGAATGATCACATATCCATGGCAAGATTTTTAGATCTTAGCAAAGCATTTGATTGCGTTAATCATGATCTTCTAATAGGAAAGCTGGTTAAGTATGGGTTTCACGTGGAAAGTATAAAACTAATTCAATCAAACTTGACCAACAGAGTACAAAAAGTGTGTGTGCAGGATAGGGAATCGCATTATAGCCAAATCAAACATGGTGTACTTCAAGGGTCCGTCCTAGGCCCTATATTGTTTCTTATATATTTGAACGATTTTCCAGATGCAATTGCCCCCAATGATAGTATACTGTTTGCTGATGACACGATTCTTCTCAGTAGAGGGAGTAGTTTGGAGGAAGTAATCACTTTAAATTTAACAAAAAAAAGCGAATACTTCAGACTGGTTTAAGGCTAATAAACTATCCTTAAATGAAACCAAAACCGTAGAAATTTGTTTCACTTTAAAAAAGATTGAAATTTCTAATTTAGATTATAAATTGGGATATACATGGTGACTATGTATCGGGAAAATTGACAAAAAACATATACAGTTTAAGAACTCTATCTACTAAGGTCCCAAAACAGGTTCTAATAACAACATACTATGCAATTTTTCAATGCCATATTCAATATGGTATACTAGTTTGGGGACACGCAACATGTAGGCATAGGCTTTTTAAATTACAAAGACGTGCCATGAGGATAATCGCTGGGGTAAAGTACCAAGATGATTGCAAGGTTTGCTTTAAACAACATAACTGTTAAACAGAATCTTCAAAATTTTCCGATACGTGATCACCAATATGAGACCAGAGGCAAAGATAAAGTCCACCATGACGCATGACAAGAGGAAAACTACTGACACTATCAAGTCAGCCAGAAATTTTGTGCGCAGGTCTAGAATCGAGTTTATTCGATGCTCCTGTTGTTGTTTTTTTTTTTATAGATGCCAAGTATTAAAGAGTTAAGTTTTATAATAGGTTGATGGGGATGTATAAGTTCCGAGTTTCCTGCTTTGGCATCATGTTGTGGAGTTCAAATTCTTATTACAAGACTTCTCAGTAAAAAACAGAAGGCTGCTGTAGAGAAAGCAGTTAGTATTGGAGATACCATGTGCTTTGAATAAGAAATTGCTTCGTGTTTTACCAATTATATGGCTTTTAAATCTTCAAATAATAGTGGTGAATTGCTTCCTTTGGATAAATTATCCTGTAGTAATCTAAACTTCCTCATTTATATAGTGAGTGGGAAAAGATTAGTTCGATGGTTCTTCAGATATTCTCCCAATTAAGAGGTTTTTACTTTTTGAACAAAATAAGTGTTACTCTTCACCTAATACTAAGATCAGTTTCAGCATCAACTTTATTTTACTTTTTTATTTAGTTGATTTTTCTTAAATGTTGATTCAGGCTGAATGACCTATGCAGATAAGGACAATAAATATAACCACTATTAATCCCTCTAATCTAAACTTAGTTCGAAATTAACAAGAAATCTAAAAAAAATGGTTTTCGTAATTTTACATTTACATCAGCTACATGGCCTTAACTTTCTCTAATATGGCAATTTCTCCGATGACAGTGAAGCTCCAGCCCATACAGGTGGAAACGCTACATACTGTGGCCACAAAAGACGAGGACTACTAGGACTATTAAGTCAGCCATACTCCTTGGCCCAAATTATGCCTGCAAAACTAGATACCTGATGATGTTCGAGCTTTCAACATATGCAGACCTAGTTTTAGTACATATTCAGACGCTTAGCCATCATTGAGAAGGTGGAGTTTGCGCATAAAATCCTATAACTCAAACAAGCAACATCAAGATTGATGTTCAGAAAGAATTGAGAATTGGGAAACCATATGCCATTCAATAGGTAAGAGTTTTTTAAACTATGCACTACTTATCGATCAGCATTAAAAGGCTTTTCTGTGACCAAGATCTTATTTCCTTCGGCTATAACCATTTCATTTGTGACGGTGGATGACCAACTCTACAGAGACTGTTGATTCAAAATTCAAAATAATAATAATAAACGTCTTTATTCAGAAAAAAAATCAAATAGTTGTTCCTTGAACTGTTTAAAGACGCCAAACTGGAAACAATTCTATTGCAAATATTGTGCGAACAGAAAACGAATAAAGACACGTTGGCAGATCTAGAAGGATGGTGTTCAAGCTCACATTCATTTTTCTGAGCGTTGAGTGGTTCAATTATTATTTCTAAAATTTACGGGTAATATGGATAAAAATCATTTCGTAAATCTACAGTTTAGTTTAGTACAACATTCATTGAGATTTGAGTGAATCATGTGAATACTTTGCTCGTGTGATTTCTCGAAACGGGGATATTCAGTTTACGACTTCTTTTTATGGAACACAAACAGATCCACCTAGGAGAATCCCAGTGACGAGATTGCAGCAATACCTGTTAATGTGCTGAGAAGAGTTATGCAAACCTCTCGACTCCGAGAATGTTTAAATGTCAACGGTGGACATTTGTAAATAATTTTTTTTCATATTGTAAAACAAATGGCTGCTTTTGTATTTTCCATTAATATTAAAATTGTTGAAAAGAAAGTCTTTCACAATAAAATTATTTACAAATTCTTCTCATTGAACTTGGCCTAAATCATGCGTACATTTCTTGTGGAAACAAATAGAGAATAAATTGTCAGTAGTGAGTAGTTCAAATTCTTAGAACAACACTTTTTGGACAGAGGCATCAAGGTTGTTATAATGAGAGAATTAATAGTTAGGGAGAACATATGATATTCAGTTGCTTCAAAAAAGTCAATCAGTCAAACAGCACGATCACTAACAACAAAGAAAAAAAAAAGGAAAAAGGAAAGGAATTAAGTAGTCCAATTTTTTTCGAATTCGCAACATATGTATTAGAATTAGCATTATTTTTCCTAAGAAGTTCCCCCAGGTTTAAAACGCAACATAAGAGAACTACTGACACTTTTAACCTAGCCACACTATTTGGTCAAAATTATGTGCGCAGTACCAGAACTGGTATGGAACTGCTAATTTGGGTCATATAGTGTGGCTGACCTAATAGTGCCAATAGTTCTCCTCTATTGTTTTAAAGATATGAACCATTAAACAGTTTTAGAATGGGTTGAAGCCGTCGTTTAAATGTAGAAGTTTTGAGGTTCCCGCTTTGGCATCATATTCTGGAGTTCAACTTCTTATAACAAGACTCCTCAGTGAAGAACAGAAGGCTCCTGTTGAGAAAGCGGTGAGTACTGAAGAGACCATGTGTTTGTATAAGAGATTACTTCGTTTTTTACTAATTCTATAAACCTAATTTCAAATCTTTAAATTATGGTAGTGAATTGCTTCCTTTGGATAAATAATCCTTTAATGATCTCAACCTTCTCCTCATTTATATAGTGAGTGGAAGAAAAGGAGTTCGATGGTTCTTCAGATGTTCCATATCCCACCGTTCAATTACTACGAGGGTTTTCAATTAAAAAAATCGGTTTTGGTGAAGAAAAATATTGTTTTAATTAATATCAAGAAATTTATAAGTAAATTCTGGTTTATGTTTAAGTGTATATGTAGGGTGGGTGGGTGGCCACTATCTTACCATCCAATTACTACAACTTAAACGAAGGTTTTCAATTTAAAATAAAAACTGATTTGGTGAAGACAATTTTATCGAGTCAAAAAACTCTCGTACCGATGCCCTTCAGGTCTAACTCTGACGTGAGGCACTTACCGCCTTAAGTAAAGACCATAAGGGCGTTGCATTATCCACAACCTATTTCACTGTTTAGGTCTAAGTATTTTGATATTGTGGTGATACTTTCCTACTCTGCAGCATAATAAATAAAACCAGTGGTTTAATAAAGCAATCTCTCGTGAAATTGATGGATACATTATTTGTTCCTTCTTCAAATGCCTAAGTACAATAAAGTTGATTTTGTTGGCAAGCACTAGGATATTGCTAGAGCCTATACTGATGCTAAGCTCTGAACGATACGCAGAAGAATCAAATGTAGGTGGCTTTATTACTAACTTGTCGATCAGTTCTACATACAAAATCGGGATGCTGGAACTAGGAACTGTTATACTTCTTTGGATAACGTGTATTAGTGCCCATCTGTTATAAAGTGATAGTCTGAATACTTTTTCGACAACATCAAAAGCCGAAAATTTTAACACAAAAACTCTGTTTGAAATAGAAAAGGCTATCAAGACCACCAAGGAAAGGGATACAATTAAAATCCCTGAAAGCCTCATTTGAATATGACCATTCAACAAAAACTGACAGAGAATGCATCGATGAAAAATCTTGGACAACCCTCTTGAGAATCTTAAGCAGATGAATGTATTAAAAAAACTACATGCAAATTATTAAGTACAAACAATCACAAAATCACCTCCACTGCAAACTAGGAGGCATTTTTTAACGAAAGTTTGATGGTTCTTAAGATGTTTCTTTCCTGTGAAGAGGTTATTACTAATTTGATCATGAAGAAGGTAATCGTTGTAAAAAAAACCTCTTTAATAATGATCGTGTGATCGAAACTAGTTTTCAAATTATACAAAGTTATCGTGTTTTATTCAATTTACAAAAATGTATAACGAAGTAGAAGCCTATAACATATATAACATCAACGAAATTAGTTGGGAAGTTTAATAAATAAACATTATGAAACAAGTAAAACCAAGTGACATCAATTACTAATTTACCTTATTTATTCTTTATTCTTTATTCTTTATAACTTTGCTTTTCTTGCTTATAACACATTTCCAAAAGAATACATAAATGAATAAAACACATACAAAAATTTAGACAGCAAGAATCACGGGCGGAGTTCACTGGTTTCCAATGTTCTTCCACTCAGACCCACATCCATCCACTGACCAGTAAGACATGCTGACAGCTTAAATTATATTTCAACAAGTGATGGATGAAGAAAATGTTCGTAGTTCGTGAGGAAGGTTTTTTTTTGGAATCGATTCATCTCTCTACTCTGGCTTGATGCAGAAAAATCCAATCCTCACAATCCCTAACAACAACAAAGGAAAAGCAGAGGAGAAAAGGAAAAAAGTCAGGAAAATTAATGATTCACATGGATTAAGCAGTTAAAGTCAAAGTTTCATAAACTACGCAATATTTGCATTCAAATTAGCAGGCCTTTCTGTAGCTAAGCTTTTTAACTTTTACTGCTACGACAATCCTCCCTGTGGTAATAATGTTCCAATCCACCCTGTCGAATAAAATGAGCAAGAGGAAAACTACTGACACTATCAAGTCAGCAAAAAATTTTGTGCGCAGGACTAGAATCGAGTTTTGCGATGCTCGATTTTTCTTAAAGATGCCAAGCATTAAAGTTAAATTTTAAAAAAGGTTGAAGCTTTCGTGAGAATATAGAAGTTTCGAGTGTACCGCTTTGACATCATGTTTTGGAGTTCAAATTCTTATTACAAGTAACGAATTTAAGAACAGAAGGCTGCTGTAGAGAAAGCAGTTAGTATTGGAGAGACCATGTGCTTTGAATAAGAAATTAGTTCGTGTTTTACCAATTCTATGGACAAAATTTTAAATCTTTAAAGAATAGTGATCCGTTGGATAAATAATCCTTTAGTGATCTCAACCTCCTCCTCATTTATATAGTGAGTGGAAGAAAAGAAGTTCGATGGTTCTTCAGATGTTCCATAGAAGCACGTCGTCTAAATTAGAAGTTATTTACTTTTTTAATTTATATTAAACTGATTTTTCTAAAGTATAGAATGAATTACCTATGCAGATAAGGTTAATCAGTAAAATCACTGTCAACCCCTGCCAAATACTACAGCCTA
This sequence comes from Ontholestes murinus, assembly GCA_963969525.1. Lineage (NCBI taxonomy): Eukaryota > Metazoa > Arthropoda > Insecta > Coleoptera > Staphylinidae > Ontholestes > Ontholestes murinus. Next base: position 3,467,467 of record OZ018389.1, on the reverse strand, counting down.
CAGCTCCCATAATCTGGACTTAGATGGAAAATAGCAAGAAATCTAGAAATGAAACAAGGATGACATTAGGTTGCTATGCAGGGAACAAATTCGGTCCTTAAAGCACTGGAACTTTATAGCCACAAGATAAATTCATATCTCCCTTAAACATCCATTTTAAATAAAAAGAAGAAAGGAAATCCTAGTTTCTTTAACTCTACGCTTTATTTGCCCCAGTTACATCACTGTTAGGTGTTGTAACTAAAACACAAACTTTCAAAGAGTATGCTTTTATTTTTCGCAACAATTGTTTCGCCACACTGTGGCTTCTTCAGGCGAAGAATGGTGTTACATAGTTAAGTTCTTAATTCTCTTTTCTAGAGCAATTTTTCTGATTATAGTGAAGTCGCGGTCCACATAGGCACTTCAAACACCACATACCATCGCCACAAAAGACAAGGACTACTAAACTATTATATTAGTCATACTACTTCTTCTTCTTTTCAGCGTCTCCCTCGGAGATTGCTGATCAACCTTACTTTAGAATAATTTAGTGGATGCTAGTTTGAACCAATCACGTAGGTTGTACAACCTTGAGATTCTGCGACGGCCTATTCTTCTACGTCTCACTGGTTTGCCTTGTATAATGAGCTGCAGAATTTCATATTTTGAGTTGCGAACTAGGCGCCCGAGGATTTCCAATTTCATTTCACCGTCCATTCTTTCTAGAACCATTTTGATCGTGATGTGTTCTATCCGGGGGATTTCTAATATCACATCTCAAAGGCTTTCAATCTCTTTCATGTTTTCTTATTCAGGGTTCATGCTGAAGTACTGGAAAAACGTAACAACGTACTGTTTTTTTTTTGATCTTGATAATGGCCTAGTGCCGAAACTAGTCGAATATAAAATAAACAATTTAGTGAAACAAACCAAGTGAATTTTTTCAACAAGCTATTAGTACTGTTCTTGTTCTCAGATTCAATGAGAGGTTCTGGGCTGTTAGCAGTTTCTTTAGTTCGATAAATATCCCTCTCGCTTGCAAGATTCTTGACAGGATGTCGTCTCGATGTGTGATTTAGTGATTAATTTTGGTACCAAGATATTTAAAGTGTGAGACCTGTTATTTTATTTTACAATCCACACTAGCTGGCCGCTAATAGTACTACCGGTCTTAGATTATGGGCGCTGAACTAAATATTTGAAGTTCGAGTTTTCTAGATAGATACATATATTTATTGACAAATTTTACATATTTTCATTGACATAATGAATAATGAATGAGGTGTTAGTCTGTTGATTTGTCAAAAAGCTATCAAACAGAAGTCTTTTTGCCTTGAGCTATCTATTTATTCTGACTTGGTTCTAGAACAAATTGCAGATATAGTAACATTAGAAGGTTCGTTTAGCTACGTCTGGAAAGGTGGAGTTGGTGCATAAAATCCTATAATTCCTCAGCTAGCAACAGCAAGGCTGGTGTAAAGCAAGCATTGAGCATTGGGAGATCATGTGTCATTTAGATGCTTTAGGTAGACGTTTTTTTAAAACTATTCACTCCTTATTCATTAGCACTAGTAGGCCTTGCTGTAGCTAAGCCTTTTGATCCCTCTGTTACAACCATTTCCTTGATGATAGTGGATCTCCAACACATGCACATGCACATATGTGTCATTATTTGAAGACGAGAACTACTGGGACTAATTAGTCCATAATCAGTCCAAATTCAGGGCGCGGAGCAACACTTTGTTGCTTAAATTTTCTGCAGACGCCAGACTAGAAACATTTTTAAGGTAGGTGGCAATTATCGTTTGAACAAAGAACAAATAATGAGACACGTTTTCAGCTCTTATTCATCAAACAAAATCCTTTAGCCACTGACTTCAACGCTGTGACAATTGAATATTCAGGTGCTTTAGGTAGGAGATTACTCCGTGTTCTTCCGATTCTATGAACGTAACTTCAACTTTTTCAAAAACCAAATGCTCCAAAGAAGTAATTCCTTTCAATCTGGTGGTTTTTATTTATTCAATCATGGAGAGAGGTTTTCTCACAAATGTACAACTAAAATCGACGGTCTTCCCCTATTCTGGCTTGATAATCTATGTGGGGTAAGACACTTAGCACGGTCACCACCAACATTTGCTGACCATTTGAATAGGTGGAGTTGAAAAAATTGGGTCTGAACTGACTTTTCTATGAATTAAGAAGTTTGTAGAATGTCATTTCAGACCCAATTTGCACAACTCCAGATGTTCATATGCATTACAGATATCATGACATTCTGTAATCATTTTCTTCCTTGGCGGTATCCTGAGGATTTTATCTTACAACAGTAATTGAGGGAGCTAATGATAAAGACAAAAGACACAAACACCAATTCATCGTCGCCACAAAAGAGGAAGGCTGCAGGGCCAGATTAAAGCTGTTTTACTTAATAAAATGTATTAAAATCCTTTAGTTCGTTGTAGAAAATTAAATAATAAATTTAAAAATACGAAAACATTTAGATGCCTTGGCGAGCGATATTAAGGTTGCTGAAGAGAAAGAATTGAGCTTTGGTAAGACAATGTGATATTAAGATGATTTGGACAATATCTACAAATTATTAAGAGTTGAACTTATTATTATTCTTATTTATATAATAAGTAGAGTAGATGATGATTAATTATATATTCTAGGACAAGTTACAGTCATTATGGAAATAGAAAAGTTTCCAGTTCAAACTGGCTTAGTGGTGATTTAGAACAAGACTTCTTGGTGTTGTCAGCTTTGGAAGGGTTGTTCCTGAGGCTATAACAAAAAATCGTCAGCCATCGACGCCAAGGCAGATATATAGAAGGTTTAATCTTAGCTGAAACAATATGATATTCAGGTAGTTTGAGTAGAAGATTACTAACCATTTTTTTAATTCTTCGGACCTAACTTAATTATTTAGAAAGAAAACTATTAAAATTAGTTAGACTGAACTGCCTAAATAAAGAACAACAGTATTTTTATAAAATGTATATAAAGAATAGAAGAAAATGTGGTAAATCTTTAGATATAGCGAGAAAGTTTGAATTTCCAGCCCTGGCTGATTGATGATGTAGTTCAAATTTCTAGAACCAGACTTCTTGGTCTGGTAAAAGATTGCTACGTGTTTTATCTGATAAAATCTAAATAAAACAACTTTGGTTCCTAAAGCACTGGTAACTTATGGCCACAAGACATTTGGTGTATTAGTTTATATTCTTTTAAAAAAATATTTTTTCTGATGGATTCTAAATTAAAACCTGGATGATCTATGAAGAGAAAGCCAAGCATCCCGACCACAATTAACCCTTGCCAACCACCAGCAACTGGCTACTCGCATCTCTACTGAAAGCTAAATTGAAGCTCAGGCAAACTGTAAATCTCTGCTAACTACCAGAAAGCTGGACTAAGGTGAAGAGAAAAGTGAATGCATACTGGAACTACATTCTGCACTCGACAAACAAACAAAATGCAACATGGGAAATTGTTCATTCCACAAGAACATCTCCTGACAACACAACATTAATATTTCGTGCGAGGAGTTTAATCTTTATTTTTCTACTCTTGTTGATAATATTCTAAAAGATATTCCGCCATCATCTACAGAGGCCCTAAATTTTAATATTAATTCCCTGGCTACCTTTCACTTCCAAGAGGTGTCAATAGTTAAAGTAAGAGAAGCATTTACGAGCTTGAAAAATAGTAAAGCTTTGAATGTCTATGGTTGCTCTGCTGATATCTTAAAGCCTGTTTTGGACTTGATAACGATTCCAACAATTCGACTTATATATGATATTATTATAAGTAATAATATGAAATGTGCAAAAATCCTTCCAATCTACAAAAAAGGCGAAAAAACAGATGCAAGCAATTATAGACCTATAAGTTTATTGCCAATAATATCTAAGGTCATAGAAAACATGTTGAAAGAACAAATCTTAGATTTTTTCAATAGAAACAGGCTATTTACAGACTCTCAGTTTGGATTTCGTGAAGGAAAGTCGACTATTGATGCGGTTCGGTGTTTTGTAGACCACACAATCGAATGCTTTTAGAATGATCACATATCCATGGCAACATTTTTAGATATTAGCAAAGCATTTGATCGCGTTAATCATGATCTTCTAATTGGAAAGCTGGTTAAGTATGGCTTTCACGTGGAAAGTATAAAACTAATTCAATCAAACTTGACCAACAGAGTACAAAAAGTGTGTGTGCAGGATAGGGAATCGCATTATAGCCAAATCAAACATGGTGTACCTCAAGGGTCCATCCTAGGCCCTATATTGTTCCTTATATATTTGAACGATTTTCCAGATGCAATTGCCCCGAATGATAGTATACTGTTTGCTGATGACACGAATCTTCTCAGTAGAGGGAGTAGTTTGGAGGAAGTAATCACTTTAAATTTAACAAAAAAAAGCGAATACTTCAGACTGGTTTAAGGCTAATAAACTATCCTTAAATGAAACCAAAACCGTAGAAATTTGTTTCACTTTAAAAAAGATTGAAATTTCTAATTTAGATTATAGTCGGAATACTAAGTTTCTAGGAATTCAGCTGGACTCTAAGCTAAATTGGGATATACATGGTGACTATGTATCGGGAAAATTGACAAAAGCGATATACAGTTTAAGAACTTTATCTACTATGGTCCCAAAACAGGTTCTAATAACAACATACTATGCAATTTTTCAATGCCATATTCAATATGGTATACTAGTTTGGAGACACGCAACATGTAGGCATAGACTTTTTAAATTACAAAGAGGTGCCATGAGGATAATCGCTGGAGTAAAGTATCAAGATGATTGCAAGGTTTGCTTTAAATAACATAACATACTGACTCTCCCTTCATTGTATATTTACGAATGCCTTATATATGTTAAACAGAATCTTCAAAATTTTCCGATTCGTGATCACCAATATGAGACCAGAGGCAAAGATAAAGTCCACCCTGACGCATGACAAGAGGAAAACTACTGACACTATCAAGTCAGCCAGAAATTTTGTGCGCAGGCCTAGAATCGAGTTTATTCGATGCTCCTTTTTTTAAAGATGCCAAGTATTAAAGATTTAAGTTTTATAATATATTGATGGGGATGTATAAGTTCCGAGTTTCCTGCTTTGGCATCATGTTCTGGAGTTCAAATTCTTATTACAAAACTTCTCAGTAAAAAACAGAAGGCTGCTGTAGAGAAAGCAGTTAGTATTGGAGAGACCATGTGCTTTGAATAAGAAATTGCTTCGTGTTTTACCAATTATATGGATTTTAAATCTTCAAAGAATAGTGGTGAATTGCTTCCTTTGGATAAATAATCCTGTAGTAATCTAAACCTCCTCATTTATATAGTGAGTGGGAGAAAATTAGTTCGATGGTTCTTCAGATATTCTCCCAATTAAGAGGTTTTTACTTTGTTGAACAAAACAAGTGTTACTCTTCACCTAATACTAAGATCAGTTTCAGCATCAACTTACTTTTTTATTTAGTTGATTTTTCTTAAATGTTAACCACTATTAATCCCTCTAATCTAAACTTAGTTCGAAATTAACAAGAAATCTAAAAAAAATGGTTTTCGTAATTTTACATTTACATCAGCTACATGGCCTTAACTTTCTCTAATATGGCAATTTCTCCGATGACAGTGAAGCTCCAGCCCATACAGGTGGAAACGCTACATACTGTGGCCACAAAAGACGAGGACTACTAGGACTATTAAGTCAGCCATACTCCTTGGCCCAAATTATGCCTGCAAAACTAGATACCTGATGATGTTCGAGCTTTCAACATATGCAGACCTAGTTTTAGTACATATTCAGACGCTTAGCCATCATTGAAAAGGTGGAGTTTGCGCATAAAATCCTATAACTCAAACAAGCAACATCAAGATTGATGTTCAGAAAGAATTGAGAATTGGGAAACCATATGCCATTCAATAGGTAAGAGTTTTTTAAACTATGCACTACTTATCGATCAGCATTAAAAGGCTTTTCTGTGACCAAGATCTTATTTCCTTCGGCTATAACCATTTCATTTGTGACGGTGGATGACCAACTCTACAGAGACTGTTGATTCAAAATTCAAAATAATAATAATAAACGTCTTTATTCAGAAAAAAAATCAAATAGTTGTTCCTTGAACTGTTTAAAGACGCCAAACTGGAAACAATTCTATTGCAAATATTGTGCGAACAGAAAACGAATAAAGACACGTTGGCAGATCTAGAAGGATGGTGTTCAAGCTCACATTCATTTTTCTGAGCGTTGAGTGGTTCAATTATTATTTCTAAAATTTACAGGTAATATGGATAAAAATCATTTCGTAAATCTACAGTTTAGTTTAGTACAACATTCATTGAGATTTGAGTGAATCATGTGAATACTTTGCTCGTGTGATTTCTCGAAACGGGGATATCCAGTTTACGACTTCTTTTTATGGAACACAAACAGATCCACCTAGGAGAATCCCAGTGACGAGATTGCAGCAATACCTGTTAATGTGCTTTTGTATTTTCCATTAATATTAAAATTGTTGAAAAGAAAGTCTTTCACAATAAAATTATTTACAAATTCTTCTCATTGAATGGGCCTAAATCATGCGTACATTTCTTGTGGAAACAAATAGAGAATAAATTGTCAGTAGTGAGTAGTTCAAATTCCTAGAACAACACTTTTTGGACAGAGGCATCAAGGTTGTTATAATGAGAGAATTAATAGTTAGGGAGAACATATGATATTCAGTTGTTTCAAAAAAGTTAATCAGTCAAACAGCACGATCACTAACAACAAAGAAAAAAAAAGGAAAAAGGAAAGGAATTAAGTAGTCCAATTCTTTTCGAATTCGCAACATATGTATTAGAATTATCATGTTTTTGCTAAGAAGTTTAAAACGCAACATAAGAAAACTACTGACACTTAAGTGTAGAAGTTTTGAGTTTCCCGCTTTGGCATCATGTTCTGGAGTTCAACTTCTTATAACAAGACTCCTCAGTGAAGAACAGACGTCTCCTGTAGAGAAAGCAGTGAGTACTGAAGAGACCATGTGCTTTGTATAAGAGATTACTTCGTTTTTTACTAATTCTATAGACCTAATTTCAAATCTTTAAATTATGGTAGTGAATTGCTTCCTTTGGATAAATGATCCTTTAGTGATCTCAACCTCCTCCTCATTTATATGTGGGAGAAAGGGAGTTCGATGGTTCTTCAGATGTTTCATAGAAGCACGTCTTCCTAATTAGGAGGTTTTTAAATTTTTATTTATATTTAGTTGATTTCTCTAAAAAGTAGAATTAGCCTGAATTACCTATGCAGATAAGGTCAATCAGTATAACCACTATCAACCCCTATCAAATACCACAGGCTACACCTCTCCTAATCTGGACATAGATGGAAATTAGCAAGAAATCTAAAAAATAAAAGGAAAATCACAGTTCCTTTAATGCATCAGCTACGTTGTTAAGCTCTTATTTCTCTCTACTACAGCAATTTTTCTAATGATAGTGAAGTCTCAGCCCAAACAGGCACATCAAACAACACTTACCATCGCCTTATCAAGTGAAAATGACATTAAACCGTCGAAACTTAAGTCGTGTGTTTTTGTAATATATGTTTATATATTACATAATTTTTTAGTGGTTAAAACATAGTAAGTGCGTTAGCTAAGTGTTTATCATGAATTACCACGTAGTAACGGTCGTCACAATCCTTATGACCTATTTTATATGTTATATCAGTTTGATATTTGACTTCTTCTTCTTCTTATTCAATTCAGCGTCTTCCTCGGAGGTTGCTGATCAACATGGCAATCCTTACTTTAAAGATGGCTGTGCGGAATAATTCAGTGGATGATATTAATAACCTAAATTGCAGAACCATGAAATTCTGCGACGGCCTATACTTCCTACGTCATACGGTTTTGCCTTGAATAATATGCTGCAGAATTTCATATATGCTGAATAGGACTTCCAGTTCTTCGTCTATTCTTTCTGGAATCATTTTGATCGTGATGTCTTCCATCCAGGGGATTTTTAACATACAACTGTAGACCCACGTCTCAAAAGCTTTCAATCTTTTTGATGTTTCCTTACTTAGGGTGCATCCTGAAGTACTGGGAAAACGTGACAATGTACCATTCAGATTCAAGGAGAGATTCTGGGCTGTTAGCAGTTTCTTTAGTGTGATAAATATTCCTATCGCTTGCCCGATTTCAGCCAGGATATCGTCTCGATGTGTGATTTGGTGATTCATTTTGGTACCAAGGTATTTAAAGTGTGAGACCTTTTCTATTATCTTATTATCCACTTATTCTATTTGTCCTAAATTATGGGCGCAGAACCAGATATTTGAAATTCGTGCTTTTCTTAGTTCTAGGACAGATTGCAGACATCGTGAGAATGAGAGGGTACTCTTAGCCATCTCTTAGAATGTGGAGTTTAAAGCAAAAAATCTCCTCAACTAGCAAAGGCAAGGTTGGTGTAAATAAAGCATTGAACATTGGGAGGCCAAATATGTCATTTAGATGCTTTAGGTAAACGTTTTTTAACTATTCACTCTTTATTCATCAGCACTAGTAGGTCTTGCTGTGGCTAAGCCTTTATCTCCCTCTGTTCTGATAGTAGATCTAAAGGCATGCACATGTATATATGAGTAATTTTTTTGAAGATGAGAATTTCTGGGACTATTAATTCCGTAGTTGGTCCAAATTCAGCGCGCGGAGCAACACTTGTTGCTTAAATTTCTGCATAATTCTAAGGCAGGTTGCAAATATCGTTCGAACAAAGAACAAATATAGAGACAAGTTGGCAGCTCAACAAAACCATTTTGGCCACTTCAACGCTGTGACAATTTGATATTCAGTTGCTTTAGGTAGGAGATTACTCCGTGTTCTTCAGATTCTATGAACGCAACTTTAACTTTGTCAAAAATCAAATGCTCCAAAGAAGTAATTCCTTTCAATCTGGTGGTTTTTATTCATTCAATCATGGGGAGAGGTTTTCTCACAAATGTACAACTAAAATCGACGGCCTTCCCCTATTCTGTATTGATAATCTATGTAGAGTAAGAGACTCAGCACGATCACCAACAACATTATATAATTAATTAAATAAATAAACATTTGCTGACCATCTGAAGAGCCGGAGTTGAAGAAATTGGGTCTGAACTGACTTTTCTATAAATTTATAAATTTGTAGAAATGTCAATTCAGACCCAAATTGTTCAACTACTGCTATTCATGTGCATTACAGATAGCACGCCATTCTGTAGTCAATTTTATCCTTGGCGGTATCATGAGGATTTTATCTTACAACAGTAATTGAGGGAGCTAATGCTAAAGACAAAAGACACAAACCGCAATTCATCGTCGCTACAAAAGAGGAAGGCTGCAGAGCTAGTTTAAAGCTGTTTTACTTAAACCAAATTCTGGTTCAAGATCAAAAATGAATACTATGCTCGAGCTCTTTGAGGATGACAACATGAAAATAGTTCTATTTCAGATTGCTGTCGTCTTGAAAATATAGATGGAACAGAGAGCCTGGGGTTGTCAGCTCTGTTAAGGTAAAATACATAAGGTTAGGTGCCTCGACCAGCGATATTAAGGCTGCTGAAGATGAAGGATTGAGCTTTGGTAAGACAATGTGATATTTAGATGATTTTTAGAAAACTAGTTCCAAATTAGACCAAACTACCTAAACAGAGAGCAACAGCATTATCTTTTTATTTATATAATTAATAGAGTAAAATGTGGCGAATCTTTAGACAGAGGAAGTTGCAGTGTCTAGAGAACAGAGGAAGCTTGAGTTTCCAGCTATGGCTGATTGATGATGTGGTTCTAATTTCTAGAAACAGACTTCTTGGGTAGTGACATCAAAGCTGCTTTAAAGAAAGCATTCAAAGGGAGGGGTAAAATATTACTCCCGCGTTTTATGCGATAAAATCTAAACAACTTCGATTCTTAAAGCACTGGAACTTTATGTTTACAAGACATTTATGATATTTTAAGGATTAATTTTTCCTGATGGATTCTAAATTAAAACCGTTTTTCACATCCCCCCTAACCATCCATTCGAAGATTCCATTTCCTTTGCTGCTGCAGTCCACGTTGATGATGCCCACCCGGTCGCTCACTCAAGGAGGTTGTGATGACACTGAAGGACACATCACACCCAGGTTGAGTGAGTCACCGGGCGGACAGGAAGCTCTTGAAGCCATTCTGGAAGAAGATCAGCGCAATTTCCCGCGTAGCGTTCAGTATTATTAAATCGCGCGTTCAGAGTAATTGACGCGAGATTGCCGCACCGGGCTTGAGAAGGGGTGCGGGTGGGGTTGTCAAAATGGCGCAAGAATTAGATTCCTTTCTTAATTTCCTCCGGCCCCCGGGATGCACAATTTCAATCGGGAATAAACATTTCACGCGATGATGGAAAATAATTTCCGCGCCTAACCACGTTACGCGCGACGATTACAAACAAAATATGCGCGAAGACGTACAAACTTTTCCAGAAAAAAATTAATCCGAACGTCGAAACGCCGAACGCGCAATAAATCCGCCAAAAGGTGGCAATTCGCTTCTTATTAGACGGGCGCGGTGGTAAATTTACGATTAATCCAATAAACTTTGGCAACGTCGTCCCGTCAATCTTTAAGTGAATTGACGTCACCCTTCTGTGGAAGGCGAAGTGCAGAAGAGAGAGAGAGAGAAAAAAAAAACTCAATCTGAGAACTATTTATAAAACGGCGTCGGAAATTGGATTTTCCATTTATCGTCATTATGACTAGTAATCGAAGTGTCATACATCATCTTTCTATAAGGATTATAAATAGGCCTATAGGGTTTAAACAACGCTATAGCAAACGCTTCCAACTTTTCCAAAGTTGCTTTTATGCCACAGCATCAAAACTAAGAGAAATAGTATTTTAAATATTTATATAATTAATTATTAGTATGGATAAAAATTCCTTACCTAAATTTTATGCTATGTCTTAAAACTAGGAATTAACGATTGCAACTCACCTGAAAAAGAAAGGCAAATTTAGTAAGAGCATAAATCACTATTTTATTGAAGCAATTCAGTGTATGATATATTTCTACAACTTTTTAAAATGATAATAGGTAAAGTATTAATAAACACTTGGTTTGAATCACTGATTTTTTTGTATTTACTCGACTAGTTTCGCTTATTACAGCATTATCAAGAGTTTCAACTGTAGATAATATTATTTCATAATGTTTCACCAAGAGATAAGTGAGAAAACTATTGAAGAAATATTTTTAAAAAGGGTGTTAGAGACTTAAAGTGATGCTTTGATGTTTCCATCCACTATTTGTCAACAGTTTTTAGAAAATATCAAAAATACGTCCATGCTTAGGATTTTAAGGTAATTCCAATTAGGGATTAAATTTTTGACAACTTTTTGTGTCAAAAATTTAATCCTTAATTGGAATTACTTTAAAGTATTTTCTAAAAACTGTTAATAGTGGAAAATTTAAGTTCAGATTTATATTAATTTTAGATAAATCTAGCAACTAAAGTATAGTATTAACCTGTTTTATATTTGAATGCAGAAATTTAGTTTAGTACACACGGGGAACAATAGCAGTATTGAAATTTACTTTTTAAATTATAAATTCCCGTCGCGTCCCGTACAAACAAAATTAGCATCGTAACAGGAACGGTCCGGCACGGGCGAATCGAATTAAAAATCCCTAATCCGGTCAGAAAACGTAATCGGATCAATTCTAATTGGGCGATTTTAATTTTTACCGGCCCGCTTCGGACGTTTCGCGTTTCCGCGCGCTTCCGGTTTACGATTACACACACACACACACAGGCTTCTTGGCCGGGTTAATTGCGAAAAGTTGCGCACACCGGTGGGTGCGAGGGCGAGGGGGGCGGTTTAGGGGCGAGTGTGCGGCTTCCGGCTGAAATTGGATTCCGAAACGTCGGCGGCGGTCAGGTTCGCTCCACCTCTCCTCTACTTTCTTCTTCCTCTTTTTTTTTTTTTTTTAATCGGACGCATTAGGACGGAATTGAATTCGTATGAATTTAATTTCGCCCCTTCGGCCGGAAGTTTTCCGTTTGAGGGTACGAGGGTTTCGAGGCGTGGTCCGTCCTCTTCGAGTGAGTCGAGTTGCTCCCAACTAATTTCTGCTGAATTGACTAATCACGCCGCGTTGTTTGCAAACTTGTTTGCGGCTTTTGTGCGCATATTTTTTTGTGTGTTTCCTTCGCGGCCTGTGCAAAAGTTTAAATTGATACAGAATACTGCAATTCGACGGTTTTCTCCTTTTTTTTCACGTTTGTTTAATTAAAATTTGCTTGAAATTAAAACCAGTGTGTTCCTTAAAACATAAGTTCAACAACAACTACAACAAAACGATAATATAAATCATACTTTTTGGAAATTGATTACAGATCGTACAAAACGGTTGTATTGATTATTCAGCAAAATACTTAACTTCGTATAATTTTAATTCAATTGAAGCTTTGTGTATGTTTTATAGACTGGAGGGTGGGATAGAGGCCACCCACCCACCCTACATATACAAAATAACTTCAACTAGAAAACTGCTTATGTTTTTTTGCAAAATTCAAATCTAATATTTCGTGATTATTTTAAGATAACTCATCTAAAAGTTAAATTATAATCTAAAAAATCAAAAAACAGGGTTTTATTTGAAGTTAACATGTATATGTAGGGTGGGTGGGTGGCCACTATCCTACCCTCGAATCTGTAAAACATACACAAAGGTTATACTAAATCCCTAATATATTAGAAGAGCAACACATTTTTTTCAACTCAATGTTTCTCTTCGTACAATTTGATTTTAATTAAAACCTTCGGTTGTATTGTACAGGTTGGAGGGTGGGATAGAGGCCACCCACCCACCCTACATATACATGTTAACTTCAACTAAAAAGCTGCTTATATTTTTGCAAAATTCTAATCAAACATTTCGTGATTATTTCAAGATAACTTAACTAAAATTTAAATTAGAATATAAAAAAATAGAAAACAGGGGTTTAATTGAAGTTAACATGTATAAGTAGGGCGGGTGGGTGGCCACTATCCTACCTTCCAACCTATAAAACAAACACAACGGTTGTATTGATTATTCAGCGAAATATTTAACTTCGTATAATTTTAACTCAATTGAAGCTTCGTGTATGTTTTATAGACTGGAGGGTGAGATAGAGGGCACCCACCCACCCTATATATTCAAAATAACTTCAACTAAAACACTGCTTAGGTTTTTGCAAAATTCAAATGTAACATTTTTAGATTATTTCAAGATAACTCAACTAACAGTTAAATTATAATCTATAAAATCAAAAAACAGGGTTTTAATTGAAGTTAGCAAGTATATGTAGGGTGGGTGGGTGGCCACTATCCTACCTTCCAACCTATAAAACATACACAACGGTTGTATTGATTATTCAGCAAAATATTTAACTTCGTATAATTTTAATTCAATTGGAGCTTCGTGTATGTTTTATAGACTGGAGGGTGGGATAGAGGCCACCCACCCACCCTACATATACAAAATAACTTCAACTAGAAAACTGCTTATGTTTTTTTGCAAAATTCAAATCTAACAATTCGTGATTATTTCAAGTTAACTCAACTAACAGTTAAATTATAATCTAAAAAATCAGAAAACAGGGTTTTATTTGAAGGTAACATGTATATATAGGATGGGTGGGTGGCCACTATCCTACCCTGCAATCTGTAAAACATATACAACAGTTGCACTAAATTCTCAATATATTAAGAAGTGGTACAACTGATTTTTTTCTAAAGAATTTTTTTGAATTTTTAATTGGAGAAATCGCTGGAAAATTGTAGAAATTTCCAAGAAAGCTTTGGTAATCTGTAAGAAGAGTTACTTGAAAATTATAAAAATTTGAAGGAATTACTAGAAATTTTTTAAATCCTCAAGCAAAATAATCACCATTTGGAAAAAACATTCCTAGAAAAAATATAGTTAGAAATTCTGGTAAAATCAGAAATTGCTGGAATCATCTAAAACCTTCAAAAACAAATATTTTGGTGAAGAAATTAATAATAATAATAATAAAACCTGTAAAACTCTAGAAACTTTGATTTTAAAGAAATTTTTTGCATTCCAGAAGAGAAATTGCACGAAAATTCTAAAAATCTAAAAGAGAAATGGCTAGGAAATTTAAAAAATCCTTAAACCGCTAGAAAGCTCAAAAAACTTTGAAGAACATTTCTCACAATTTGGAAGATAAATTCTTTGAAAATTAATAAAATTGCTGTAAAACTCTTAAAAACCTTGAAGAATTTTCAAAAAGTTCTTTGCATTCTGAAAGAAGAATAGCTTGAAAATTCTAAAAATCTGAAGAAGAAAATTTAAAATAAAATTCTTTGGAAACTAAAGAAATGGCTGAAAAATTCTAGAACGTTTAAAGATAATTCTTGCAATCTGGCAAAAGAATTGCTCATAAATTCTAAAAACTAGAAAGAGAAGCTGCTATAAATTTCTAGAATCCTCAGAGAAAATTCTTGGAAAAAGTAATTGCTTTAAAACTTTTAATTATTAAAGGAAGCAGCCTTAACAACTATTTACTTTCATCAGCATTAACTTTAACCCTATTTACCGTTTATATTCCGATTAAAAAACAAAATAAACTACTTTATGATTTGTTCTGTAACTGGGCATTAGTCTGTTGGACAATCAATTATTATTATTAATAAAATCTATAATATCTACAAACAAATTTGTTTAATGTAAATTTCAAAGTTCTTTGTTTGATACATTCTTGATCAATATAATACCGTAATCAATAGGATTCATCTCAGGAATTTAGATTAAAGGGAAACTCACCGCCGCCGATAAGATGACGAAATTTAAAAGGGCTCGCCGTAAAAAACGATTGCACACACATTTCCCGAAAAAAAAATAGATAAAAGCGGACAATCAACAACGCCGCGGGAAGCGAAATTGCAAACTTTTAGGTAGAAAAAAAGAGAGCGGAGCACTACCGTTTAACCACCCACTCCATCAAATAAACCCCACGTTTCGATCTCTGTGCAATAAATTTTGTAATACGAATTAGAAAATGAAAAAAAAAAACGAAGTGCAAACGATTATTTCCGATCCCGACAATAATAAATTATTTTGTATCGTAATAATATATACCTGCTGCCAACGGCGTTGTTGATTGTTCGTTTTTATCTATTTTCTTCCAAGAGAGATATATGTAATCGTTTTTTTTAACGGTGAGACTTTATAAATTCCGTTAACTCATCGGTGGCGGTGTGTTTCCTTGAACTCGTAGGTGTCGGATCAATTGATTACTACATTAGATTGATGGATATTATTCAAGAATATACTAAAAGAGAACGTTTAAGGGTTCTTAAGTTTTCTAGCAGTTTCTCCTTCATATTTTTAGCAATTTCTTTTCTTCTAAATTCGTCCTTCAGAAATTCAAAACTTTTGAGCAAGAATTTTTTCCAAGAATGTATAAGTTTTGTAGTAAGTTTCTCTTCTACTCCCAAACAATAAGAAATTTTCATCATTTGTTTTTTCATCTTATTGAAATGTTCTGGTGAGTTCTTCCAAATTGCAAAAATTTTCTCTGAAGGCTCTTGAGATTGCCAGCAGTTTCCCATCCTAGTTTTTAGAATTTTTGAGCAATACTATTTTCAGATTGCAAGAATTATCTTTGAACGTTGAAGAATTTTCCAGAAATTTCTATATTTTTCAAGGAATGTTTCACCTAAATGGCCAGAGTTTTCTTCAAGTATTTTAAAATTTTGTAGCAATTTCTCCTTTATATTACTTTATTGTTCTCTTCCAGATTGCTAAAGTTATCCTTAAATGTTTTATAATTATCCAGCGATTTCTCATTTTTTTATTAAAATTTTTCAAGTATCTATCTTTAGAATTGTGAAAAATTTCTTAGAGGTTTTTAGAGTTTAATAATACTTTCTCATCCATTCTAAAACAATAGGCAATTTTCACCATTTCATTCTGTATCTTATTGAAAATTTCTTGGGATTTCTCCTAAAAATTGCGAGGTTTTTGAGTTTTCTAGAAGTATCTATTTCAAGATTTTAGAATTTTCGAGCAACTCCTTTTTCAAATTGCAAGAATTATCTTTGAATGTTCTAAAATGTTTCTTCCAAATGGTGCGAATTTTCTTCGACGATTTAAAATTTATCAAGAAGTTCCATCTTCAAATTTTCAGAACTTTTGAGCAATTCTTCTTTCAGATTGCAAAAATTTTCTTCGAAAGTACTAACATTTTCAAAATAATTCTCAATTTTCTCGAGGATTAAAATTTTTTTTAATAATATCTCCTTCAGATTTTTATAATTTTCTAGCAATTTTCTCGAGGAAAACAAAAATTCTAATAATGTTTTTTTCAGATTTTTAGAATTTTTGAGTAATTCCTCTTTTAGATTGCAAAAATTTCCTTTTCTTTCTAGAATTTAACAATTTCTCATTATTGCAATTTTTTTTACGATAATTTTAAAATTTTCAAAGAAATTCTAATCGTTCCTGGAAACCTATGGTAACAAAATCTTGAAAAGTGAGAAATTATTAAGTACAGGAACTTCTATAGAAAATTCTTGAAATTTGGAAGAGAAATTGCTCTAACATTGTAAAAATTCGAAGGAAATATTGCTATTACTATTTAAAAGTAACATTCTTAAAAAAATTTCGGCCAATGAGAAATTTTTGAAAAATTTTAGAATATTTAAAGAAAATTCTTGCAATCTAGGATAGCAATTGCTAGAAAATTCTAAAAATCTGAATGAGAAATTGCCGGAAAATTTTAAAATCCTCAAAGAAAATTCTTATCATTTAGAAGAAAAATTCCTATGAAAACTTTTTGAACAATTGAACAAACTTCTCATAATTTCTCATTTTTTTTTATAAATGTTTTAATACAGTTTCTTCCAAGAAAGAAAAAAATTTTCTTCGAGGATTTAAAAACTTTTTAGCAATTTCTCCTTTAGATTTTTAGAATTTTCTCTCTAATTGTTCAAATAGATTTCATCGCAGTTTTCGAGGAATGTTTCTTTCAATTGTTGAGAATTTTCTGCGAGGATTTTAAAATTTTTCACCAATTTCTTCTTCAAAGTTTTAGAATTTTTGAACAATTCCAGTTTTAGATTGCAAGAATTTTCATTGCAATTCTTGATATTTTCCCACAAATTCTCTATCACCACAGATTTTAAGAATATTTTTTTCAAACGGTGAGAATGGTTTTCTAGGTGTTTAAAATTTTCCAGCAATTTTGCTATCAGATTATAAAATTTTCGAACCATTCCTCTTCGATTGAAAGATTTTTCTTTGAATGTTCTAATATTTTCCAATTATTTCTTATCCTGTAATATGTTGTATACAACTGTTGGATAATAAATTTATTATTATTATTATTATTTCTTATTATTTAAGAAAATTTCAGCATAGTTTTTTAGATTTTTAGGTTTTCTTTGAATGGTGAAAATGGTCTTCGAAGACTTTAAATATTCTAGAATCTTCAAAAATTGTTCTTTAACCCTAGAAAAGAAACTGCTCGAAAATTCTAAAGACTAAAGAAGAGAAATTTCTAGAAAACAAAAAGATAATTCTCGTAATTTGAAAGAGAAATCCCTGGAACATTTTAAAAAGATACAGAAAGAAATGGTGAATATTTCTTATTGGTTGAGGAAAGAGGAAAAATTACTGTAAAACTCTAGAAATACCATCACAATTTTAATAATATATTCTTGGAAAGAATGGTTGAAATTTCTTAAAAAAATAAGAAATCGGTAGAAAATTATAAAACCTTTAAATATTTTTTTTGTAATAATATGTAATAATTTGTAAAGAGGAATGGCTCGAAAATTGTTAGAAAATTTTAAAATCGTCGAATAAAATTCTCACCATTTGGAAGAAATATTTGTGGAAAACTAAGAATTTGTTAGAAAATTTTAAAACTTTCAAAAGAGAATGTTTGCAATCTGGGAGAGGAATTGCTCAAAAATCCCTAAAATTTGAAGGAGAAATTGCAAGAAAATTTCTAAATCCACGAAGAAAACTAAAAAACTGAAAAATTGTTGGAAAATTCTAAAAGAAAATTTTTGAAATCTGAAAGAATAATTGCTCGAATATTCTGGAGGTGAAATTGCTAGAAAATTTTTAATTAATTAAAAAAAAACTCCAATTAATCCTACAGATTTTTCAGAATTTTTGAGCAAAAATTTACTTTAAAAAGTTGAAGAATTTTATAACAAATTCTTATTCTATTAAGATTTTTTCACTATGGGTTTCCAGAAATGTTTTCTTCAAATGGTGAAAACTTTCTTAATAGGATTTTAAAACTTTCTACCAATTTCACGTTCAGTTTTTTTTAAGTTTTCTTTAAAGTTTCTATAATTTTCCAGCGATTTCTATCAATTTCTTCTTCAGATTTTAAGAAATTTCAAGCAGTTCCTCTTACAGATTGCAAACGTTTTCTTATTCTTCAAGGTTTTTAGAGCTTCGCGGCAACTTTAAGAATTTTAAAACTAGAGTAAAAAAAATCTAGGAATCTTGAAGATAAATTGCTTGAAAATTCTAAAAATCTGAAGGAGAAATTACTAGAAATTTTCTAAATCCAGGAAGAAAATAATATTAACAAAATATTGAAAACTGAAAAATTGTTAAAAAATTCTAGAACTTAAAAAAAATAGTAATTGCTCGAATATTCTAAACATTTGGAGGTGAAATTGCTAGATAATTTGAAAATCCTTGAAGGAACTCTCACAATTTACCCTTTAGATTTCAAAATTTTAAAGCAGTTCCTCTTCAAGATTACAAGAATTTACTTTAAAAAGTTGAAGAATTTTATAACAAATTCTTATTCTATTAATTTTTTTTCACCGTGGGTGTCCAGGAATGTTTTCTCTAAATGGTGAAACTTTGCTTAGAGGATTTTTAAATTTTCTGTCAATTTTACGTTCAGTTTTTTTTTAAATTTTCAATTACTTTTGCAGATGGTAAAAGTTTCCTTTAAAGGTTTATATAATTGATACTTGTTCTGCTACTCTTTTGATGAAACGAAATTTTCAAATTAGGAGAAGAAACTCTTGTTATGTTCCTTCTTCCATCTTTAACTTTGATAATGATCCGCAAGGACCGAAACACGTGCCAGTTATTTGAAAATA
The DNA here is from genome assembly GCA_963969525.1 of Ontholestes murinus. Taxonomy (NCBI): domain Eukaryota; kingdom Metazoa; phylum Arthropoda; class Insecta; order Coleoptera; family Staphylinidae; genus Ontholestes; species Ontholestes murinus. The sequence goes on along the minus strand of OZ018389.1, from coordinate 3,448,312 downwards.
AATCAGTGATTTCTAGAAATTTTGAGAATTTCCACCAAATCTTTCCAACAATGGATCCTTAAAATTGTGAGAAATTTCTTCAAAGTTTTTAATGTTTTACAGCATTTTCTTATCTTTTCTCAAACAATAGAAAAAAATTCATCATTTCTAGCCGTAATGAAATTTTTGAGTGATTTCTCTTCCAAATTGCGAGAAATTTTGGGTTTTTCATACAGGTTTTTAGAAATGTAATTTCTAAACTGCAAGGTTTTATAATTTTCGAGCGTTTTCTTATTTTTCGAGAGTTTTCTATTTTTAAATTATTAGTTAATTACTTAATCTTTGTAGATTTTAAAATAATCTTCAAACGTTTTTTTTTTAACGATAGTATTGAATGTGTTTAAATGGATTTTCTTATTACGTATAAGCAGCAAACTCTACCAAAACATTTTAACTCGAACATTCTCGGGCGATAACGTTATGGAGAATAATGGGAAATTCATAACCCTTTTATGGAGCCGCTGCAGCAAAAGGGCGCCATCATTAAAGGTCGTGGAATTTAAAGCGGAAACTGGAGTATTGTACGAAATATGAAAAATAAAAATAAAAATGAGAAAGAGGAGGAAGATTAATTCGCGGCTAAATGTCAGCGTGTATTATTTGGGTGGAGACTTAATTAAATACTGGGGGTTTAATTTATATATTTAAAAAAAATATGCTTTAAGAGGGCTGTCGTATTGTTAATGTTAAAGAGTTTAAAGAAGGTTAAGAAGTTGAATTTGTAATTATAGATTAAAATTATTCACTATTAATTAATTATAATTTTATTTTCGACGAAAAATTAAAACACTTTCACTGTGTGATAACTAAAGATTAAATACATTATTATTATTTTAGAGAGGATGAACATCCCTTAAATATGAATTGCACTTAGATATGTTCCCAAGTGTCTGCGGGCTATTTATGCGTGACTGATTTAGGTTAATTCGTACGATGCAGATGCGGGCAGGCCGAAGTCATATTAGGTCAATTGGCATCGCATCATGGTCATTATTAGATGGTAATGAGGCCCATTGTCAATTAATGGCACCAACTGCTGACGGCCGAGGGCGCCGTGCTCACCACTCTCCACTGACATGTGATTAATCCACGTTTAATTGACTCTACCCTAAATAAATGTCTTTAATGCATTTTTCATCGTTCTACGTATTTTTTTTTAATAATAAAATTCACCCGTCGCTTATTCGCTTTATCGTCGAGGCTTTATTCAAACATGTCATCAGCATGCGAGCGCATGGATATGTGAAAACAATTGGGTAATGTCTGAAGTGGACGTTTCAAATTTCAGGCGTTTCTGTTATGAAAACGTTTTCCCCTCGTCGCGCTCGCGTAAAGCGTTCGTCGAAGAAAGCACAACTCGGGGAATTTCAAAACTTAATACAATCATAATCCATCGAGAACGAATACGAGGAGTCGAGTCCCTCCCATACTTTTTCCCCATCTAATATTATATGCGCGTACGGCAAATTCAGCTTTTAATAAAGAGATTGCTGGGTGGTTATATTCGAAAATTGAGTTGCGATTCCGGAGGGTTTATCGAATTAAAACGGCACGGAAATATAATTCCTTGCTACAGTAGTCAATTTATATTTTAACGTTGCTGGATTGGTTATCATTACTAGTGTAATGCGTAGTGTAAATATACCCAATGAAATGGTAAATATTTTCTATTGTTTTAGAATAGATGAGAAGATGTAAATAAACTCTAAAATCCTGGAAACATTTTCTCACAATTATATTGACACATTCTTGCAAAAATTTTAATGTAAATTACTATAAAATTGTAGACATTTCTGAGAAAGCTTTTGTAATCTACAAGAAGAATTGTTTGAAAATACTAAAAATTTGAAGGTGACAATTCAAGAACTATCAAAGAAAATTGTAGCAATTTGGAAGCGAAATCTGTGGAACATTTTAATAAGAAATAAGAAACAGAAAGAAATAGTGAAAATTTCTTGGTTTATATAGAAAAAATTACTGTAAAACTCTAGAAATTTCCCCATTAAAAAAAAGAAGAGGAATTGCACGAAATTCTAAAAATCTGTAAAAGAAATTGCTAGAAAATTTAAATTATAATTCTCATCATTCGGTTTTCCCTGGTCAGCTATGGTGAAAATTTCTTGAACAATCAGAATTTGTTGGAAAATTATCGAACTTTTAAACAAAATTCTTGCAATCTGCAAAAAAATTGCTCGAAAACTCTAAAAATCTGATTACTGAAAATTTCTAGACCTTTAAAGGCAATTCTAGAAAGTAAATCGCTCAAAACTTTTAAAACTACAAAACGCAATAACTTTTGAAGAAAATTTTTGAAATTCTCAAGTGAAATCCTTCGAAAATTTCACTAAATTGCTAGAAAATTTAAAAACCCTTAACGAAAATTCTCATCATTCAGTTTTTCTTGGTCAGCTACGAACTACTTGAACAATCAGAATTTGTTGGAAAATTCTCGATCTTTCAAAGAAAATTCTTGCAATCTGCAAAATCAAAAATTGCTCAAAAACTCTAAAAATTTGATTATTAGAAATTTCTAATCCTTTAAAGGCAATTCTAGAAAAGAAATCGTTCAAGTTTTAAAACTAGAAAACGTAAGAACTATTGAAGAAATTTTTTGAAATTCTCAAGTGAAATCCTTCGAAAATTTCACTAAATTGCCAGAAAATTTGAAAACCCTTAACGAAAATTCTCATCATTCGGTTTTTCATGGTCAGCTATGGTGAAAACTACTTGAACAATCAGAATTTGTTGGAAAACTCTCGAACTTTAAGAGAAAATTCTTGCAATCTGCAAAAAAATAAACGTTGCTCGAAAACTCTAAAAATCTGATTACTGGAAATTTCTAGAACTGTAAAGACAATTCTAGAAGAGAAATCGTTCAAAAATTTTTAGACTAGAAAACGCAAGAATGTTTGAAGAAAATTTTTGAAATTCTCAAGTGAAATCCTTCGAAAATTTTACTAAATTGCTAGACAATTTAAAAATCCTCAACGAAAATTCTTATCATTCGGTTTTTCCTGGTCAGCTATGCTGAAAAGTACTTGAACAATCAGAATTTGTTAGAAAATTCTCGAACATTCAAAGAAAATTCTTGCAATCTGCAAAAAAAAATTGCTCGTAAACTCTAAAAATTTAAATACTGGAAATTTCTAGAACTTTAAAGACAATTCTAGAAAAGAAATCGTTCAAGTTTTAAAACTAGAAAACGTAAGAACCATTGAAGAAAATTTTTGAAATTCTCAAGAGAAATCCTTCGAAAATTTCACTAAATTGCTACAAAATTTAAAAACTCTTAAAGAAAATTCTCATCATTCGGTTATTCCTAGTCAGCTATGGTGAAAACTACTTGAACAATCAGAATTTGTTGGAAAAATCTCGAACTTTCAAAGAAAATTCTTGCAATCTGCAAAGAAAAAGCTCGAAAACTCTAAAAATTTGATTACTGGAAATTTCTAGTCCTTTAAAAGCAATTCTAGAAAAAAATCGCTCAAAAATTTTAAAACTTAAAAACGCAAGAATCTTTGAAGAAAATTTTTGAAATTTTAAAGTGAAATCCTTCAAAATTTTACTAAATTGCTAGACAATTTAAAAATCCTCTACGAAAATTCTTATCATTCGGTTTTTCCTGGTCAGCTATGGTGAAAAGTACTTGAACAATCAGAATTTGTTGGAAAATTCTCGAACTTTTAAAGAACATTCTTGCAATCTGCAAAATCAAAAATTGCTCAAAAACTCTGAAAATTTGATTATTGGAAATTTCTAGTCCTTTAAAAGCAATTGTAGAAAAAATCGTTCAAAAGTTTTAAAACTAGAAAACGCAAGAATCTTTGAAGAAAATTTTTGAAATTTTCAAATGAAATCCTTCGAAAATTTCACTAAATTTCTAGAAAATTTACAATCCCTTAAACGCAAGAATCTTTAAAGAAAATTTTTGAAATTGTAAAGTGAAATCCTTCGAAATTTTACTAAATTGTTAGAAAATTCAAAAACTCTTAACGAAAATTCTCATCATTCAGTTTTTCCTAGTCAGCTATGGTGAAAACTACTTGATTATTCAGAATTTTTTTCGAAATGAACTTTCACAGAAAATTCTTGCAATCTGCAAAAAACAAAAATTGCTCAGAAACTTTAAAAATCTGAGTACTGGAAATTTCTAGACCTTTAAAGACAATTCTAGAAAATAAATCGCTCAAAAAATTTACAACTAAAAAACGCCAAGAAAATTTTTGCTAATTTGAAGTGAAATCTTTCGAAAATTTCACTAAATTGCTAGAAAATTTAAAAACCCTTAACGAAAATTCTCATCATTCGCTTTTTCCTGGTCAGCTTTGGTTAAAACTACTTGAACAATTAGAATTTGTTGGTAAATTCTCGATCTTACAAAGAAAATTCTTGCAATCTGCCAAAAAAAATTGGTCGAAAACTCTAAAAATCTGATTACTGCCAATTTCTAGACCTTTAAAAGCAATTCTAGAAAAAAATCGCTCAAAAATTTTAAAACTAGAAAACGTAAGAACCATTGAAGAAAATTTTTGAAAATTTCACTAAATTACTAGAAAATTTGAAAACCCTTAACGAAAATTCTCATCATTCGGTTTTTCAGGGTCAGCTTTGGTTAAAACTACTTGAACAATCAGAATTTGTTGGAAAACTCTCGAACTTTAAGAGAAAATTCTTGCAATCTGCAAAAAAACAAACGTTGCTCGAAAACGTAAGAACCATTGAAGAAAATTTTTGAAATTCTCAAGAGAAATCCTTCGAAAATTTCACTAAATTGCTACAAAATTTAAAAACTCTTAACGAAAATTCTCATCATTCGGTTATTCCTAGTCAGCTATGGTGAAAACTACTTGAACAATCAGAATTTGTTGGAAAACTCTCAAACTTTCAAATAAAATTCTTGCAATCTGCAAAAAAAATGCTCCAAAACTCTAAAAATTTAATTACTGGAAATTTCTAGTCCTTCAAAGGCAATTGTAGAAAAGAAATCGTTCAAAAGTTTTAAAACTAGAAAACGCAAGAACTTTTGAAGAAAATTTTTGAAATTTGCAAGTGAAAACCTTGGAAAATTTCACTAAATTGCTAAAAAAATTGTAAACCCTTAACGAAAATTCTTATCATTCGCTTTTTCCTGGTCAGCTATGGTGAAAACTTCTTGAACAATCAGAATTTGTTGGAAATCTCTCGAACTTTCAGAGAAAATTCTTGCAATTTGCAAAATAAATCTGATTACTGGAAATTTCCAGACCTTTAAGGGCAATTCTAGAAAAGAAACCATTCAAAAATTTTAAAACTAAAAAACGCAAGAACCTTTAAAGAAAATTTTGTAAATTTTCAAGTGAAATTCTTCGAATATTTCACTAAGATACAACAAGAAATACTGCAAAACTCTGAAACCTTGAAGAATTTTCAAAGAAATGTTTTCCAATTTGTAAAGGAGAAATTACTAAAAAAATTATAAATCCTCGAAGAAAAAAATCTTACATTTTAAAGACACATTAAAACGAAAAAAAAAATTATCTTTTAACATTAATAATAATAATAATAATATCTTGATGACTATTTATGTTCATAACACTAATAAAGATTATTATTATTAATATAAATAATTAACTACATAATAATAATAATAATAAATGTTTTTCCGAAACATTCCAAAAACGAGGAAGAAAAACTGTTGGAAATTTCAAGAACCTTCAGAGAAAATTATTAAAATATGAAAGTAAATTGATTTGAATCTTTTTTATAAGATACAGACACAAAGAAAGGATGAAAATTTCGTATAGGAGAAATTGCTTAAAATATTAAAATCTTTATGGAAATTTCTCTTCGAAAAATTGCTGAAATGTTCTAGAATTTTTAAAAATAATTCTTGAAATTGCTTAAAACACTCTAAAAGCTTCAAAGAAATTTTTCGCAATTTTGGAAGAGAAATCCCTTGAAAATTTTAATAAGATACAGAAAGAATTGATGAAATGTTCTCATTTTTTAAGATAAGAAGAGAAATTTTTGTTAAACTTTACAAACTTTGAAGGAATTTCTGACAATTTTAATAAAACACCACATATTCTCAAAAAAATTAACAATCTGTCAGAGGAATTGCTTAAAAATTCTAAAGTTTTCGAAGAAAATTCTCAGCATTTGGAATAACATTTCTAGAAAAATATGACGAAGAATGACGATATTGCTGGAAAATTCTAGTTAGTACCTTAAAAGACAACTTTTGCACTCTGGAATAGAAATTCTCGCAATTTGGAAGATAACTCCTTCGATAGTATTAATTAGATACAGCAAGAAATGATGAAAATTTTGTATTGTTTGAAGAAAAGATGAGAACTCTAAAAGCCTTGATAAATTTCCAAAACAAAACTTTTACAATCTGTAAGAAATTGAATAATAAAATATATGAAAATCTTTTAGTTCGTTGTAGAAAAAATAACTAATAATTAAAATACAAGAAATGTTGTCGTAATTTTAAATTATTACTGTAAGAAATTGCTTGAAAATTCTAAAAATCTGAAGTAGAAATTGCTAGAAAGTTTTAAAATTAGAAAATTCTCATAAATTCCTTGAAAAGTAAATAAATTTCTGAATAATTTAAGAAACTTCAATAATATTTATCGCAGTCCGGAAAAGAAAATGTTCTAAAATATTAAAAACTTGGAGGAGAAACTGCTAGAAAACTCAGTAAGATTCCAAGTGAGAAAAATTTGTTATCATTTAAGAAAACTAGAAAATTCACACAATTTTAATAGTGTATTCATGGAAAAAGTGGCGGAATATTCTCAAAAATTAAAAATCGCTCGAAAATTAAAGAACCTTTAAAGAAAACTTTTGCAATCTGCAAAGAGAAACAGCTGGAAAATTCTAAAATAAACTGAAGAAGAAATTGCTAGAAATTTTTTTAATCTTTCAAGAAAATTTTTTGCTTTTGGAAGAAACGCACCTACGATGACAAAATAAGAAATTCCTGGAAAATTGTTAAACATTTAAAGACTTAATTGCTGATAAATTCTAAAAATTGTTAGAAAATTTAAGTACTTCTAAAGATAATTCTCGCGAATTAGAAGAGAAATTTCATTAAGTCACAGAAAAATAAATGATATAAAATGTCTTACTGTTTTGGGAAAAAACAGTAAGAAATAAAAATGTTCAACCGGTTATTTTTTTATCAAAGTTATTTCTTTAGTATTTCATTATATTTTTTAGTATATTTATATTTAACTATTTTTTACTTTGTTGTTTCAGATACTTAAAAAATGACTACCTATGTTTTTAAAGGTTTTTATTTGCTGCGTTCAATGATTTTTGGTAAAACTTCAATTCTTTAAAAAAAAACTTCAATAGCCAATTTGAATAAATTGTAACTATTTAAGCTTAAGTTGTAAGATTAATAATAAGTTTTAAACTCTGCTTTGTTTTACAAAACTTCAATTGTTTTTTTTGTGACATTCAACAGTTTTTAAATAAACGTCAAATAATTTTTTTACATTTTTAGCTGTTGTTTTTACAAAACATGAGGATTGAATTGATTTTTGGTAATATTCAACTGTTAAATTGCAAAGAGTTTTTTTTGAGGCTCTTGAATTTTTAGAAGTTTCTTCTGGAAATCTAGATTATTTTCTCGAGGGTTCAGGAAATTTCTAGAAATTTATTCTCCATAGTTCAAGATTTTTTTGAAGTCGTCTTTTAAATTGCAAAGATTTTCTTTGAGGCATTAGGATTTAAAAAAAAAAATTCTAAAAGTTTAGAGTTTAGAAAATGGCCGATAACTTCTTCCCCAAAATATTTTTTTTTCAACTTTTCTTATAATAATAATAGGTTGTTGAAAAAATTCACTTGGTTTATTTCACTAAATTATTATTATTGAATTTTTTCAACAACCTATTATTAACATAATGTTTCACCAAGTGAGAAATGAGAATAAAATACAAGATATTTTCTTATAAATTGCGAAGATTTTCTTTCAGACTCTAAATGCTTTTAAATTCGTCTTCTTTTCGGGAATTCAGGTAAATTTCAGTAATTGCTTCTCTAGAATTCAACATTTTGTTTCAACTAGAGGCTATAAAATTATTTAGATAGTTCTAAATTGAGGAATTTTTCTTGGAGGATCTAGAATTTTTTAGAAAATTTTCCGCTAGGAATCTTTTCTTATATTCGAGAAAGTTTAAGGAATTTTCAGTAATTTCTCTTCCAGATTTCAAGTTATTTTTTCAACTGGTCTTGTAAATTGCTAGGAGGCTCTAGAATTTTTAGAAAATTTTCATTTAGAAATCTAGACCTTTTTTGCAAGAGCTCAGGAAATTTCTAGAAATTTCTCCTTCAGATTTCAAGGTTAGCATCTTATATTCTAAATTGCAAAGATTTTCTTGAAGGCTCTAGAACGTTTTAGAAAATTTGTTTGTAGAAATATTTTCTTGAGGGTTCAGGAAATTTTCAGTAATTTCTCTTTTTTTCAGGCCCTAGATTTTATACTATTTTTTTTCTAAAATCTAAACTTACTTTTTCAAGAATTCAAGAGCTTCCACTAATGTTTTCTCTAGGTTTCAAGATTTTTTAATTCAACCCGCTTTATAAATTGTGAAGATTTTATTGGAAGCTCTAAAATTAAAAAAAAGATTCGTTTAGAAATCTAGACTTTTAAAAATATAAAAAAATTCTAATAATTCTTTCTATGGTATGGATTACCACGTAGTAACGGTCGCAACCATTGTCTTTATCAAAAATTTTATTTTGTCAATTTTCTTTTATTCAAATTTTGTAATTAAAGTTATTGAAAACCGCGAGGCGATCAGTAATTAAAGTTAATATGTATATGTAGGGTGGGTGGGTGGCCTCTAACCCACCCTCCAATCAGTAAAACATAAGCGAGGGTTTTAATTAAAAGTTTTAAAACATTAATAAACATAAAATTATTGCAAAATTTAATAGATTTATTCAAACAAAGTTTGAAATTTAAGACATTATGAAAAATAAGGCAACTTTCAAACAAAAGTTAAAGAGAATGAAAACCTGAAATATTTTTTTGTAAAGTTCTTAATTTAAAAATGTTTTTGCTTATTGCTAATAAACTATAGGAGCGAATTGTGAAGAATTCAAAATTGAGCAAATTATTAACGGTTTTCGAGAAAAATATAGGGAAATTATTATGATGGCCACATCATAATTTTTGATGATGTTTTACTGATTGGAGGGTGGGATAGAGGCCACCCACCCACTCTACATATACAAATAAACTTTAATTCCTTATCGTCTCACGGTTTCCAATAAAATTAATTACTAAACTTTTTGAGTAAACAAGGAATTCAAAAGGTAAAATTTTTGAGTGAGTAGGTTAATAAAATTTGTTTGCACGATGGGTGGGCAAACTTTAAATCTAAATTAGAGAATATTAGCTGTAGGTTATTTATATTTAAACTTAAATTTTGTTTTTATTTTTTGTTACATAAAGAGTTTGATTGTTTTTAGCAGCAAAATCATCAACGATTAGCAATTAAAATTATCATGTATATGTAGGGTGGGTGGGTGGCCTCTATCCCATCCTCCAATCAGTAAAACATAAGCGAGGGTTTCAATTAAAGGTTGTAAAATATAAATAAACACGAAATAATTGCAATTTTTAGCGATTTATTCATACAAATTTTTCAAATAATATTTTATGGTGTTTTATTGATTAGAGGGTGGGATAGAGGCCACCCACCCACCCTACATATACATATAAATTTCAATTACTGATAGTCTTGCGGTTTGGATTAAAATTAATTACAAAACTTTTTGATTAAACAAGAATTTCAAAAGGTAAAATTTTTGAGTGAGTAAATTGATAAAAATTTTATGCATGATGGTTGGGCAGACTTTAGATTTAAATTAGATAAGATTAGAAATAAGAAGCCATTTATATTTAAGCTTAAATTTTGATTTTGTTTTATTTTTTATTACATCAAGGGTTTTATTGTTTTTAGCAGCAAAATCATCAACAATTAGCAATTAAAGTTATCATGTATATGTAGGGTGGGTGGGTGGCCTCTATCCCACCCTCCAAGCAGTAAAACATAAGCGACGGTTTTAATTAAAAGCTGTAAAATATAAATAAACACGAAATAATTGCAAATTTTAGCGATTTATTCATACAAATTTTTCAAATAATATTTGATGGTGTTCTACTGATTAGAGGGTGGGATAGAGGCCCTACATATACATATAAATTTCAATTACTGATAGTCTTGCGGTTTGGATTAAAATTAATTACAAAACTTTTTGATTAAACAAGAATTTCAAAAGGTAAAATTTTTTAGTGAGTAAATTGATAAAAATTTTATGCATGATGGTTGGGCAGACTTTAGATTTAAATTAGATAAGATTAGAAATAAGAAGTAATTTATATTTAAGCTTAAATTTTGATTTTGTTTTATTTTTTTATTACATAAAGTGTGTTATTGTTTTTAGCAGCAAAATCATCAACAATTAGCAATTAAAGTTATCATGTATATGTAGGGTGGGTGGGTGGCCTCTATCCCACCCTCCAATCAGTAAAACATAAGCGACGGTTTTAATTAAAAGCTGTAAAATATAAATAAACACAAAATAATTGAGCTTACTCAATAAAATCATTTTGACCTTAATATAATCTTGAATGTAACCTAAAATGAACAGTATGGGTTTATTTATAAATATCAAGATGCACTTAAGGAAATTTGCTTGAAACAAAAAGGTTTACGATTATTAAATATTTTTAAGAATATTTTCAACGGTTTTTTATTTAATGTAAGAGGAGACACGATGACGTTGTTTTACCATTTTATTTAAAATTACAGATAACTATAGTTTAGACTAACAGCTAATCATTAAAGTGATTTTTTTTTAAATTTATTAGTAAATCTGAATTGTTTCTTTTTGGAAAATTTTAACCGTTCGTTTATTTTCTTTTCAGAATTTATTTTACTGTTATCAACCGATTTAATCTTTTTGGATTCAACGATTAAATTCTTTTTTTTAAGTTTTGAATTTATTTTTTTCCTTAGCTTGTTTGTTTAAGTAAACGTAAAAGTTATTTCTGGAATGTGTTTAATTTATTTATTAAAAGTATGGGTGATCTCATGCCCACCCTCCACTAGGTAAAATGCAATTGATGATTGTATTGCTTTATTATTAATAACTTTAATAAAAATGAAGAATATTTCAGGTGAAATATATTGTTTTAAGTTACGTGAAGATTATTATGTAGTAAATTATAGAAAGTGATAATATTGAATACGATTTACACCTTAAAATCTAATTGAAAAATCACCACTAATGTAAAATTAATTGGAACTCCAATAGTGATATTATTTTTTGAAAATTAAAACTGGGACAGTGGCTTAAGTATAAATATTATATGAGGATGATTTTTTTTAAAATTAAATCTTTAAATACATTGTATTTATTAGAGGGTGGGTAAAGTAGTAATTAATGACTCTACATACACATTTTATATTCATTTAATGATTCACTTTTATTTATAGAAAGCGAAATAATTGTGAATGATTATTTTATGATTATTGATTGTTAATTTTTAGTTATAAATGTTTTTATTGAGGAAAAAAGCTCTAAAAATTATCCTACTAGACAACATGACAATTTTTGAACTGCATTTATTATTCTTGTCAATTCTAGAATAAATATTATTTTGGTTTATAGAGATTTTGAATATTATTATAGTTTTGAATTATTCATTTTAAATGTTTACATATAATATAATTTGTTAAAAAGTAATAACACTCACTAAATCAATAAACGTCGGTTTAAATTTGAACTCACCGTGACATTTCGGAAATAATTCTACCCAAACGCCCCCCATGTCTTCGTCGTCGTCAGCGAGTACACTTCTCACAAATGGCACCGTCACAACTGGAGAAACGTGTCCGCCGTCGGGATATTTAAGGTTCCGTCCCTTTGCGCGCGCACCTCGCCTCGCACATACACCCAACTATAGAATTACCAAACGATAACGAATTATTTCAGGCGCTGAAAATTTAATCGGGCACACGCACAGCAACGAGGACCGGATGGATAGTGCGGACACCGGAGCCGGAAAGCCGTGAAAGAGAGTCGACGGGGTCCGCCCTCCAGCAGGCGACCGCTGCTTCTCCTGCTACTGCTGTGTGTGTGTGTGTGTATACAGTACTCGGGCGCCGGCTGCAGGAAAGGTCGCGACCGTTATGAATACACACACAAACACATACACATATTTTTAAATGTATGGGGCTAAGAATATTATCCAGACGCTCGTTAAGTGTCGCGATGTTGGGCGCTTTATTTTCCTTAATGCTGTTGGAATCGCGGGGATAAGGTCCTTATTTATGGGTCTTCGAGGGGCGCGATGAATAACAATAAAAAAACCACGCTCGTATGTTGATTCGAATGTTGATCACGCGTTCGGGTCTCTTTAAATGCATACACAAAATTTAAGTGTACGACGTGATCAAAAATGTTATACAATAAATAAACGCATAGAGTGTTTTTTATTAAGCTTTATTAAACAAAAATGTTAAGCATAATATATTTGCCCATATAAATAAGCGAAAATTTAATAATGACTTGGCATGCGTACCCATCATTGCTATAACTTACAAGAGGTGATCCTGGAATAACATTATACATGCACAGCAATATGGTTTTCAAATGGCAAATCCACAACCCATGCCATCAATGACAACATTACAATGAATCTAAATATTAACGAAAAAATGTATTGGAATCTTCTTTGACCTATCCAAGGCTTTTGACTCTATTAGTCACAACATCTTAACTCTTAACTCTAAAACCACGGAATTCTTTAACAATATTTCAATATCAAATCATTACATCATCTTTATTACGGAGAGTTGGCTTACTGCTGGTGTCAATAATTCAGAATTTTTCCCCAACGTATTTAATGTTTATCGTCAACACAGGTTAAATAAAATAGGTAGCCGTAAAGTTAACTACTACTGCCAAAACAAAATTACTAATTTGCACATATATTCCAAAAGCTCGCATCGATATTTTAAACTCATTTTTGAGGCATTGGGTCCAATTGTTACGCAATATGATTATGTATTGCTTAGGGGAGATTTTAACATACCTGAGTATAACCTTAGTCTTAATGGCGATTTACATACAACTTCTATATTGGAGTTTCATAGCCTGAGGCAATGTAATACAGTTTCGAACAATCTGAATAGAATTTTGGATCTATCTGTAGTGTCCAATCAATTAAATTGTGTACTACATAGAGACTTTGAACCTCTTGTAACTGAGTATCTGTACCACCCGTCACTACATGTAAGCTTCACTTTAGGATGTACTGAGGTTCCGAAATTCAAAGTACAACACCTCTGTCGATACAACAATATCAAAGAGGACACTCCACCATGGTTCGACTCGGAATTGCTTCGGTATATCAAGCATAAAGAGAATCTTCGCTCTAAATATTTACGGACTAAAAATACAAACCATCTAATAGAATAAAAAGACTCACGTAGACTTGTCAAACGCAAGTTGAAGTTGAAACGTGACCACTATATACGCTCTGCCGAGGGTAAATTAAAAACGGAACCTAAAACAAAATAAATTTTGGAATTATATCCACGCCATGAAGAATACTACCCGTATCCCTGGGGTTATGAAAACTCTTGTGCCCCTGATATTGTAAATTCATTTGCAAATCATTTTGAATCATCATATCATCCATCCACTGATAATCAGTGTTTCCAGTCCCGCTGTTCCAGAATGCATGGGCTTGTTCTTGGTTTCTGAGGATGACGTCCTTCAACAACTTAAAAATATTAAAGCTAAGATGACTGCTGGCTTGGATAAAATACCCTCTTTTCTGCTGAGAGACTGTAATCATCTTTTATCGACCTCTGACTTACATATTTAATCTTATCCTAAAAAATGGTACGTTTCCACGGATCTAGAAGAAAGTAGAGATTGTTCCCGCACATAAATCTGGTGAGCGCAATCAGATCAAAAACTATCCGCCTATTGGTCTCTTGAGTAATTTTTCTAAAATATTTGAGTGCATTCTAAGCAAACACATACTATTGATATTTCTTCATTCCATCACAATTAAACAACATGGTTTTATGCCCGGCCGCTCTACAGGAACTAATTTAATGAACTTCACTCAGTTCGTCTCCGAGAATTTTGATAAACAGTGCCAAACTGATGTAATTTATACAGGCTTGAGTAAGGCCTTCGATAATATGCCTCATACAATACTCGTCTCTAGGTCCGTATGAAGCTATCACCGGGATACTCGAAGGATCCAACCTTGGACCAATACTGTTCCTTCTATTTATTAATAATGTGTGCAGTGCTATTTCATCTAATGACTCAAATAGTCAATTGCTACAAGAGGACTTAAATAAAATTACATGAATGCTGTACCGATAATGGTCTCAGAATGAACATAAGCAAGTGCAGTGTACTTACTTTTACTAGGAAAACAAACCCCATCTTTAGTGACTATTATATTGGTCAGTCAAAGTTACAGAGAGTTTTTGAGATCAAGGATCTGGGTGTGACTTTTGACTCTAAGCTCAATTTTAAGAGCCATATATTCAAATTGGTTAATGAGTGTTATCGTCTGTTGGGCTTCATTATTAGAAACTGTAAGCAATTTACCAATATTGACACGCTTATTACACTATACGATTCATTCATTAACAGTAAGCTGATGTATTGCTCTGTTGTGTAGTCGCCTTACCAACTGTACTTAATAGGCCTAATTGAGGGTGTGCATAGAAAAATCTTAAAATTTTTATTTTTTAAGGGTATGTACCTGGATAAAACTGTACAGTATACGAGCTTACTTAGAATTCGTCAGGTGGTTAACTGCAAACAAGCATAAACTCCTTTCGATCTGTAACTTATATAAGCTTATCAATGGCAGAATTGATGATCAGAGTTTTACAGAAAGACTGAAATTTCACGTTCCCAGGCTATGCACTCGTAACTTAGTAGAGCTCTTAGATAGTTCATTCACAACTCGAACTTAGACATCAGAGTGGTGGGCCCAGATTGCGTTCTATCCATCAAATTCGAATTTCCGGCCTGATGTCCTAGACATTGCCGTTCTCTCCAATGTCAATTGGAACTACGACATCTGGTCCTCCAATGAACTCAGTTAGCTCGTTAGTCTGCTAAAGACCACAATATAATCCCTGATTCACAAGTCGGCTTCCGAGCCGGTATATCTACCAACCATTAGCTGTTGAGAGCAATCGAGTAAATTTCTGAGGGCTTTTTCATCAGACAAGACACTGCCGCAGTTTTTCTTGACGGCGTTCGATAGAGTCTGGCACGACGGCTTTATCTATAAAATTATAGGGCCCCGAGTACCCCGAATTCCTGATATGGACACTTTTTGATTTCCTACGTAACAGGCCCACCAGCGATCGATATTAGCAGGTGTTCCACAGGGTTCTGCCTTGTCTCCAGCCCTGTATAATATCTACACCAGCGACATACCGAATCTGGCTCCGGCCATGATCGCACAATATGCTAACGATGCTGCCTCTTTGTACAGAGGGCGAACTACATCCTCCTTGGTGAATATTCTCCAAAAGACCATTGACTCATTTGGGGAATTGTCCGATAAGAGGCGACTAGCGATAAATGCTGACAAAAGTGTCTCCGTGCGCTTCAGCAAAAACAAACATCGCGTCATGAATTTTCCTCTGCAGAATCACTAATTCCGATTCAAAACAATGTTAAATACCTCGGCTAATATTCGACCAGCACCTGAGATGATCAAACGCCATAAACAAGGCAAATGTCTCTCTATCAAAGCTTTGGCCATTCATAAATTCCAAATCAAAGATGGCCCATAAGACCAGGATTAATTTCTTCAAAATGATAATTATGCCTCAGCTGACCTATGCAGGCCTTCTCAGTTCGCGCGAAAATCAAAACCTTGCACTACACCGAGTACTAACTCAGTCGTTTATATATTTATATATATTTCCAGTTAGATCTTCTGGGGAACGCTCTAGCAGCTGGCACGTATATTAAACAGGGTCGGCTGAGATAATCGGAACGAGACACGTCTCTTCATTGGTCCAGGTAAACCTGCTCAGATCGAAAGGCATCAGCATGCCCGCTATAGCTGCAAACTTTGATCACTACAGATTTCCCCCTAAAAAGGGAAAGCAGGTAGTTCTCGGCGAGCAACCGAGTATCACTCTCCCTTCAGAGGGTGATAGTGTCGGTTCCGCATAATGGCGGGTGGCCAAGACGAGTCACGTCCCTCAAGACTATCCTACCGCCTTATCCTTAATTTGTACCAGCCTTATGTTTCATAATCAGGCAGTAAGGCGAAACCCTCAAATTTTTCTTCAAGAAAAATAAAACCCCAAAAGTAGTAGCCACCCACCTCCCGATCCACATATCCAATCTCTGACCAAGCACGGCGTTGCTTAGCTCAACTGATTGTAAGTGGTGCGATCATTTTTATTTTATCCTCAGAATCAATCATGAGTGACATCGACACAGAAGATGATGGCCGCGAGGAGAGCAAACAACGCCGGGAAACCATTAAAAAATTACACACCTTCATCAAAAACCTGAATGCCACTATAGCTGATCTTAGTCCAGGATTATTTATTTACTGCAGCCCCATAAGCCTAAATCTGACGATGAATGCACTTTAGTAAAATCAACTGACTCTGAGTTAGAATCAGGACACTCTAAAAAGCCGAATAACCACCTAGCTCTCCAAGATCAAAATCCACTGCACCTTCCTCACGGACAAAGTAAGAATTAGCGTTCAAGTCGATGGGGAGGCAACTCTTCCTTCAACTACCCTTAACTTCTCCTTACATTACAACTGCAAAGACGACATCACTCCAGAACAGATCATCCTAATTAAATCTTCCAAAAATTACGCACCCAGTCTTGACGGGTGCATCCTAAAACACCTTCCAGCCAACCTCATTCTATCCTATGCCTAATCTTCCGCTCCTGCCTAGCTGCTGGATACTTTCCTAGCCAATGAAGAGCCGCTTAATCCTCTAATCCTTTCTCATATATTCCCATCTTTCTTCTCAACATCATAAGCAAACTTCTTGAACGCATCATTCGCTCCCAACTCCTCAACTCCTTTGAATATCATTTCCCGATTACCAAACTATTCTTTGTAAATTACTCATTTTATAATTCTCCATAATTATTTATTATGCAATTTTCATGTAATTTCTATACTTTTTTATAATGTTTTTAAAAAAATTCTTGTAAAATTTTTTAGAGAAAATTTCTAAAAAACCCATTTCTGGTGCACAAATGTTTACTAAAATCTCTCCAGCTATTCTTATAGCCAATAAAACTTTAAGTTTAAAATTTCAATTCAAAATTTCTAGCGGCTCTTGAGTTACAGCGCTCACAAAATGATCTAATTGGACTAAATTAATCCATGGTATATTAAGGTAGGTCAAGAGTACGCTAGCTCAACGTAAAATACATTGTGGTAGGTCAAGAGTACGAGTGCCGAAGCAACGATTTAATCATCAAGGTCAAGGACACGCTATGACAATGTATAAATCATTGAGGTAGGTCAAGGGTACGCTACATTAATATCGAATACATTATGGTAGGTTAAGAGTACGATGGCTTAAGCAATTTTTAGTAACCTAAGTTAATACTATATACATTTATTGAAGAAGGTAGTTTAATGCATAATTTATTTAAGATTGCACAGAAGTATTTATTCTATGTAAAAAAAATAATTTATTGCCTTGGATTAGAAATACGCTATCTCATAATGTATTTTCTTGTGATGAAAAAAAACTTGATGAAAAATGTTAGAAACCTGAAATGTTTATGGAAAAATATAGAAATCCGAAGGAACAAAATAAAGTATAAAGCAAGAAATTGCCGAAAATTCTTGCTGAAAAATTTTTGGAATTTCCAAAAAACTGAAGAAAAATTTGCTGAAAAATTTAAATTAAAGAAGGTTTAAAGAGAAACTGTTGGAAAAATCTGAACAAAAACACTAGAAATCTGAGGAGAAATAAGAAATACAAGAAGAGATCATGTAAAATTTTAAGAAAACCTTAAGAACTGAAGGAAAATTAAAGAGAAAGGTTTTTAGAAAACTTTAAAAATCTGAAAAAATTAAGGACAAAGCTAGATTTTCTCAAAAAAATGAAGGAAAACCTGATGAAAAAAAAAAAACTTGAAAAATGTTAGAAATCTGAAATTCCTAACAACTTGTTTATGGAAAAATCTAGAAATCCGAAGGAATAAAATAAAGTTTAAAGCTAGAAATTGTCGAAAATTCTTTAGAAAATTCTTGCTGAAAATTTTTAGGAATTTCAAAAAAACTGAAGGAAAATTTGCTGAAAATTAAAGAAGGTTTACAGAGAAATTGCTGAAAAAATCTGAACAAAATCTCTAGAAATCTGAGGAAAATAAGAAATATAAGAAGAGATCATGTAAAATAAAAATAAAACCTTAAGAATTAAAGAAAAATTATAGAAAAAGGTTTTTAGAAAACTCTAGAAATCTGAAAAAAAGGACAAAGCAAGATTTTCTCGAAAAAATTACGGAACTACCCTGTTTTCCGTAATTTTTTCGAGAATAGCCGTTAAGAAAATGAAATACAATTGTTATTAATAATACTATGTAAAAAATAATAAATAAAGATGTTTGTCTGATTTGGAAATCTTTAAAGCCCTAAAAAACTATAGAAGGAATTTGTGAAGATTTGCCAATAAAAATTGTATGAAATAAACTTAAAAATATGAAGAAAAAATTGCATAAAGCAAAAAATTGAGGAAACGTCTATAAAAATTATAGAATACACATGAAAATTTAAAAAATGTGAAGGACATCTTAATACATTCAGATTTCTGATAAACTCTACAGAGAAGTTCCTTGAAACTGCAAAAGATTGAAAATTTCAAGAAAACTCTAGAAATCTGAAGAAAAATAAGAAATATAAGAAGAAATCATATGAAATTAAAAAAAAAAAACTGAAAAACACTGAAGGAATTTAGAAATTTGAAAATAGTAGAGAACAAAGCAAGATTTTCTCGAAAAAATGAAGGAAAACTTGTTGAAAATTTTTAAAGCCCTAAAAAACTAAAGAAAAAATTTGTAAAGATTTGCCAATAAAAATAGTCTGAAATAAACTTAAAAATATGAAGAAAAAATTGCATAAACCAAGAAATTGAGGAAAAATCTATAAAAATTAAAGAAAACTTGCAGGAAAATTTAAAAAATCTGAAGGATATCCTAATACGTTCAGATTTCTGATAAACTCTACAGAGAAGTTCCTTGAAAACTGTGAAAGATTGAAAATTTCAGGAAAACTCTCGAAATCTCAAGAAAACTCTGAAGAGATCATGTAAAATTAAAAAAAAAACCTTAAGAACTGGAGGAAAATTATAAAGAAAGGTGTTTAGAAAACTTTAGAATTCTGAAAATAGTTAAGAACAGAGCAAGATTTTCTTGAAATAATGAAGGAAAACTTGTTGGAAATCTTAAAAACTAAAAAATGGAATTTGTAAAGATTAACAAAAAAAAAAATTGTCGGAAAAAAACTTACGAAATATGAAGAAAAAATTGGATGTAGCAAGAAATTGTGGAAAAGTCTATAAAAATTAAAGAAAACTTACAGGAAAAATTAAAAAAAATATGAAGAATATATAAATATGTTCAGATTTCCAAAAAACTCTACACAGAAGTTCCTTCAAAAAGCTAAAAGAGAAATTTGTAAAGGTTAGCCAAAAAAATTGTCTCAAAAAAATTAAAATAGAAGAAAAAAATTGCATCAAGCAAAAAATTGTGAAAACTTTTATAAAAATTAAAAAAAAACATTTAGGAAAATTAAAAAAAAAACCTGAAGGATAGCTTAATATTTTCAGATTTTCGATAAATTCTCCAGAAAATTCTTTGAAAATTATAAATGATTGTAAAAAATCTCTGAAATAAAAAAAGCTTGCCGTAAAGTTTAAAATACTTGAAGGAATGAAGACTGAAAAATTCTTTAGAAACATTTCTAGAGAACTGAAGAAATTTAAAGTAGAAATAAAGGATGGAGATTAAAATTATGCACAACTTTTTCAAAAGCGAAATTAAAAATTAAAAAATTTAAAGGACTGAAATAGAAATTACCGGAAAATAATTTTAAAAAAAGCTTTTTGTAAAATTTAGAAATAATGAAAACAAAAATTAGAATAAAGCAAAAAAACATGTAGAAAATTCTCAAAAAACAAATATCGAGAAATATCCTTGAAATATGTAAAATTAAGAAATAAAGAGAAAATATAGGATAAAACAAAAAAACATGTAGAAAATTCTCCAAAAAAAAATAACGAGAACTTTCTGGAATATTTTAGAAACTCTAAGAACTAAAGGAAGATTTGCTAAGAGAATTCTACAGAAAAGATTTAGAAATGTTTAGTAATCTACAGAATAAATTTTTATATTATCAAGCAATTATAGAAACTAAATTAAAAGAAATCTTCCTGGAAAAGTTTAGAATCGTGAACAACTGTAAAAGAATTAACACGAAAATTCTTAAACAAATGTTTCTGGGAATCTTTGGAAATCTAAAAAGTAAATAAAACATAAAATAATAAACTGTGGAGAAAGTGATTACAATTTTATATAAAATAAGAGATTGTGGAAAATTCTAAATCGTGTTGTAAAAATTTGAAAACTTAAAGAACTGGAAGGAACATTTCTGAAAAATCCTAAAAAAAACTTTCTGGTATACTCTAGAAATCTGTAGAAAAAAATAAAGAATAAATCAGGAAATTGTAACAAAAATTAAAGACGTCCTGAAGAACTATAGGAGAAGTTACTGGAAATTTGTAAAGAAAATTTTCTGAGAACCTAAGAAGTATGAAAGTAAAATAAAGGACAAAATAAGATTTTGTGCAAAAACTCTGAAAAATGTAAACGAAAACTTGTTTTTTGAAAATCTTCTTTTAGAACTCTGAAAAAAAAAATAAACATAAATTGTGGAAAATTCTCGAGAAATAAAAGAAAATTTTATAAACCAATTAAAAAGTTTCAAGTTATAAAAGAGAAATTGCTGAAAATATCTACAGAAAGATTTCTAAATAACTCTTAAATCTTAAGGAAAATAACGCATACAGAAAGAAATTGTTAAAAATTCTAGAAAAATGAAATAAAACTTGCTGGAAAATTGTAGAAAGCTAAAAGAGCGAAGGAGAAGTTTCTTGAAAATGTTAAAGGATCTTTTCTACAGACCTTTTAAGAAAAGCTAAAGCATAAAACTAGAAGTTATGGAAAAATCTTAAAAAGGGGAAGAAACTTAGCTGTCAAATTTTAAAAACCTAAAGTTCTAAAGGAGAAATATATTCTTCAGAGTTTTCTCCTTTAGAACTTTGGGTTTTTGAAATTAGACAGCGAAGTTTCTTCCCCTTTTTAAGATTTTTCCATAACTTCTAGTTTTATGCTTTAGCTTTTCATCAAAGGTCTCTAGAAACGATCCTTTAACATTTTCAAGAAACTTCTTCTTCGCTCTTTTAACTCTCTACAATTTTACAGAAAGTTTTATTTCATTTTTCTAGAATTTTGAACAATTTCTTTCTGTATGCGTTATTTTCCTTAAGATTTTTAGAGTTTAGAGTTGTTTGAAAATCCTAAAGTAAAGATTTTAAATTAATCTGAAGAAAAAATGAAGGATAAGGCAATAAATTATGGAAACTTCTTCAAAGATTTTAAGAAAACTTGCTGAAAATTTTAGAAAATTGAAGGACTGAACGATGAATAGATGGAATATATTAACGTAAGGTTATTGCAAAACTCTTGAAATATGAAGTGCAAATAAAATAATAAATCAAGAAAATGAGGATTTATTTTTCAAAAATAAGAGAAAACTGGTTCGAAAAATTAAAAGGACTAAAATAAAAAAGGCCTTTTAAAAAATCTACAAATCTGAAGGAAAATATGAAGGAAAATAAGGTAAAAAAATGTAAAAAGTTCTCAAAAGAATTAAAGAGAACTTCCTGGAATATTTTAGAAACTTGAAGAGCCGAAGAAAAATTTGCTAGATAAATTCTCTAGAGAACGTTCCTAGAAATCTCTAGAGATCTAAAAAATAAAATAAATATATATATACAAGTAATTGTGGATAATTTTCGAAAAAAAAAAACTAAAGGTTTGTAAAGATAAAAAGATTGTAACAAAATTGTTACCAAATTTAAAAAAATCTGAGAAGTTGAAGAAAAGATAAAGCATAGAACAAGAAATTATAGAAAAATCTCAGAAATGAAAAGAAAATCCGCTGCCAAATTGCAAAAACCTAAAGTTCTAAAGGAGAAATAGTTAGAAAATTCTAAAGTATAGTTTCTAAAAAAATCTGAAAGATAGAGCAAGAAATTATGGTCTCTTCTTTAAAAATTTTAAGACAACTTGCTGAAAATTTTAGAAACCTGAAGGACTGAACGATGAATAGCTGGAATATATTAACGCAAGGTTATTGCAAAACTCTTGAAATGTGAAGTGCAAATAAAATAATAAATCAAGAAAATGAGGATTTATTTTTCAAAAATAAGAGAAAACTGGTTCGAAAAATTAAAAGGACTAAAATAAAAAAGGCCTTTTGAAAAATCTACAAATCTGAAGGAACAAATGAAGGATAATAAGGTAAAAAAATGTAAAAAGTTCTCAAAAGAATTAAATAGAACATCCTGGAATATTTTAGAAACTTGAAGAACGGAAGAAAAATTTGCTAGATAAATTCTCTAGAGAAAGTTCCTAGAAATCTCTAGAGATCTAAAAAATAAAATAAATATATATATACAAGTAATTGTGGATAATTTTCGAAAAAAAAAAACTAAAGGTTTGTAAAGATAAAAAGATTGTAACAAAATTGTTACCAAATTTAAAAAAATCTGAGAAGTTGAAGAAAAGATAAAGCATAGAACAAGAAATTATAGAAAAATCTCAAAAATGGAAAGAAAATCCGCTGCCAAATTGCAAAAACCTAAAGTTCTAAAGGAGAAATAGTTAGAAAATTACTTTAGAAGTATAATTTCTAAAAAATCTGAAGTTTAGAGTAAGAAATTATGGAAACTTCTTCAGAAATTTTAAGAAAACTTGTTGAAAATTTTAGAAACCTGAAGGACTGAATGATGAATAGCAGGAATATATTAACGAAAGGTTATTGCAAAACTCTTGAAATATGAAGTGCAAATAAAGGATAAATCAAGAAAATGTGTTTTTTTGTCAAAAATAAGAGAAAACTGGTTGGAAAAATCTAAAAGGACTAAAGTAATAAAAGCCTTTTGAAAAATCTACAAATCTGAAGGAAAAAATGAAGGAAAAAAATGTAAAAAGTTCTCAAAAGAATTAAAGAGAACTTCCTGGAATATTTTAGAAACTTGAAGAACCGAAGAAAAATTTTGCTAGATAAATTCTACAGAGAAAGTTCCTAGAAATCTCTAGAGATTTAAAAAATAAAATAAATATATATACAAGTAATTGTGGATAATTTTCGAAAAAAAAAAACTAAAGGTTTGTAAAGATAAAAAGATTGTAACAAAATTGTTACCAAATTTAAAAAATCTGAGAAGTTGAAGAAGTTCCCGGATAAAGAAAAGATAAAGCATATAACAAGAAATTATGGAAGAATCTCAAAAGTGGAAAGAAAATCCGCTGCCAAATTGTTCTAAAGGAGAAATAGTTAGAAAATTCTAAAGTATAGTTTCTAAAAAAAAATCTGAAGGATAGAGCAAGAAATAATAGAAACTTCTTCAAAAATTTTAAAAAAACTTGTTGAAAATTTTAGAAACCTGAAGGACTGAATGGTGAATAGCCGAAATATATTAACGAAAAATAAGAGAAAAGTGGTTCGAAAATTTAAAAGGAATAAAGTAAAAAAGGCCTTTTGAATAATCTACAAATCTGAAGGAAAAAATGAAGGAAAATAAGGTAAAAAAATATATATATATAAAAATATAAAGCATAGAACAAGAAATTATGGAAGAATCTCAAAAATGGAAAGAAAATCCGCTGCCAAATTGCAAAAACCTAAAGTTCTAAAGGAGAAATAGTTAGAAAATTCTAAAGTATAGTTTCTAAAAAAATCTGAAGGATAGAGCAAGAAATTATGGTCTCTTCTTTAAAAATTTTAAGACAACTTGCTGAACATTTTAGAAACCTGAAGGACTGAACGATGAATAGGTGGAATATATTAACGAAAGGCTATTGCAAAACTCTTGAAATATGAAGTGCAAATAAAGGATAAATCAAGAAAATTTAGATTTTTTTTTCAAAAATAAGAGAAAACTGGCTGGAAAAATCTAAAAGGACTAAAGTAAAAAAAGCCTTTTGAAAAATCTAAACGAAATGATGAAGGATAAAGCAAAAAAATGTTAAATATTGTCAAAAAAAATTAAAGAGGAATATTTTTAGAAACTTGAAGAACCAAAGAAAAATTTGCTAGATAAATTCTACAGAAAAAGTTTCTAGAAATAATAATAATAGATGTATACAGTAGCATTATATATCGGAAGAGTCAACAGAATGTACAAAAATAACAGGTTATATAATACTATGATATTAATCTCTAGAAATTGTAAATAATTATCGAAAAAAAAATAAAGGTATGTAAAGATCTGCCTGAAAAGTTGAAGAAGTTGCTGTAAAAAGAAAAGAAAACAAGAAATTATGGAAAAATCTCAAAAAAAGAAGAAAACCAACGGAAAAATTAAAAAGACCTACAGCTCTAAAGGACAAATTGTTAGAAAATTCTAAAGGAAAAATAACGGGCAAAGTAAGAAAGTTTGAAAACTTGTTAAAAAAATGAAAGACAACTTGATGGAAATTTTAGAAACCTTGAAGGATGAATTGCTGGAAAATAATACAGGAAAGTTTTTAAAAAACTATAGAAATGTGAAGGAGAAATAAATCTAAAGGCCACCAAGGAAAAAGGAGAAACTGCTACAAAATGGAAAAAAATTTGGAGAGAAATTGCTTGGAAAATATCAACCAAATAAGAATTCTCAAAGGGGAAGCTATTTAAGAATTCCTCGTTTAGGTATCTGTAACCTACACTCACGAATACCACCACTTCTGATAATTACAACTGTTGGTAAATCGTAGGACCTTGAAATAAGACATCAAAACCACTGATAAAAAGCTAAGGAAGACAACTTCTTCCACCAAAATTGATTATCTTCCGGATAAGATACAGAACTATATGAGCTTTAACAGGCTCTACCTACAACTCTTCAAAATGAATAAAGAAATTACTTCTCTCTTAATCTACTGGTTCGAAAATAATTAAACACTTTTCTACCGAATAGACAGGCACCGTAAAATCTAACTATTGCGGACTTTCAGAAGATGTTTAACACTGTATGGCACACTGGACTTCTGTGCAAGCTAAAACATCACCAATTCCCATTAGAATTGCAACGTATCATTCATAGTTTCCTGAACAACAAGAAATATCACATGTGGTAATGCCAGCTGCAGAGTGTTCACGCCAAGAACCGGTTTCCCCCAAGGCTCCGTAATCTCCCATACCTTATTTAATTTATATGTTGCGGATTTCTCCATGTCGGTCTCTAAGATGAAGATAATCCAGTCAACAATGCAACAGTACGCAATCAACAACATCAATCTTTCAAGCAAACATTTTGGAAAATCAAGTTTCATTCAGTGATTTAAAAAATTGTAAAAATTCCACCTTAACTAGGATTACTTTCAAAATTTCAAAATTCATTCTCTATTAACATATGTTTAATACTATAGTCAAATATTTTGAGTATAATGGCTTGAAACAAAATGGCGACGCTTAAAATTCAAATTGTGTCATGTTGCATTCATGAAAATTGTAGATTTTTATAAGTTGTTGTTTTCCTAGATAGATTGAATCCCCAATTAATTTCGCGCTGTCCTCGGGCGACGGGCGAGGCGTTGAAAAGCCAAAGAAATGCCGAATCGTGTAAATCTAACTAAATCTAACACTTCCTATTAGATCCAACTTTCCTAATCCGGCGTATTTGCGAGTAACTTGATCTGCATGCGAACATCAAGAGGGCCAATCGAGTTACCATCGATTTCGTAAAGTTCGTAGAGTGCGCTCTCTCGAACCTACACAACCCCTACATAACCGCCCTTCTGCCCTCTATCCTCTCCTCACCAGTCGCACAGACGTTCGGCTTTATTGGAGTTCGTGTATAACTTGACTCCCACGACTTCACCTCAAGGGTTGTTGTTTAATTACGTTTTAATGTTTTAGGCTTTAATTCCAATCGAAACTTTATCAATACGATTCAAGATTTTTTTTTATTGACTTATTGCTCAATTGAGCGGTGTAAAAACTTGATGGGGAGGGAAAAAAAATTGTAGATGCACATTTTATCTACTTCACCAGCTGTTGAGAAAGGAGGAAAATCGAAAATAAATCTGTGCACTCAGGTGACGGTGTCGGGGAATCGTTAGGTCTTCTTATCAGAAACCGCCCCCCCGATTCACTTATCGCGCAATTAGGCGGTGCGCGTCCCTTTCCGACACCCTTTCCGTGGAGGGCGTAATCTACTTTTCGTCTTCTCGACTCTTTAATTGAATCATTACACCGAGCAGACGTCTTGCCGTAATATATTTAGCGCTCGTGTTTACGTTTCTGCGGGATTATTTATAAATAGGTCGGCTTGTTTAAGTGCGGCGAACATTCCACGATTGCGTCTGGAAGACTGCACAAAAAGAATAAATAAGACTTTTAAAAAAATTGATCAGTTCTCATTTATTTAAATTAATTAATAAATATACTCTTTAATTATAATTTTGCGTCAAAATTTATTCCTATTAAGAGAAGAAGACTAAAATATTAACAACTTATGAATATTTTTGTGAGAATGTTTGTGTACTCGAAAAGTACAATTAATATTAAGGTAAAAATAGGTATGTAAAATATATCAATGTTTATTATTATTATATAGCCATAATCGATTATTTGTATAAGATGCATGACGATCAAAACTCAACCCGGCACCTCCACCACGGTTCTGCCCGGCGCCTCCACCAAAACGTTGACTATAGCTTTTTTTAATGTTAGTTGAGAACTGCTTCGGTAAAATTCTTATCATATCATGAAAAATATAATCCGATTACATTCTATATTGCCTTGTAATGAAGAGCCATCCCTTAAAATTGTCACAATTATAAGTTCTCGCCTGTTTAATTAAAGTAATTTACGTCTTGATTAAATAATATAACATTTCCCCCGTAGTAGTAATTAAAAAAAAAGGAAGAAAAAGAAGTGCACCGCTTAATACGATCAAGGTGGGTGGATGAGGCAGACGGCTGATCCATTTCCACCCCAATTCAATAAGCCCGCGCCAGAGTGGAAATTTTATTGCATAACATTTAAATAATTTCCGCAGGCGGGAAAATTTAACGTATGTGAAAAAATACAATCTCTACAGCGATTATCGAAATTTGTGGGGCGTAATTAGTGAAAATAAAGTGATTTTCGTGGGCGCACTCCATCAAATTCTGCCCTCCGGCTTTTCCCTCACACCCCCATCGAAAGGGCGGTGTAATAGGGTGCACAGAACGGCCTATAAAATGGTAATTTATAAACGAAACCAGATGCTTAAATTAATTTTTGTCGAACACAAATTGATTCACTTAATAATAGAATTTATTCACTGTTTGTTAAAGAAGTTTTTTTATAAAGCAAGCAAAACAATTTATAGTTGTAAAAATATATTTCCCTACTACTTTAGTATTTTATATATTTCTAAATAAAGTTATTATTATTAATCATTCTAGTTTATAGTATTAAAAATATACAAATTTATAAGCCTCCAATTAAATGAAATCTTTAATCTCTTCATTTTTTATTTATTTTTCTTCAGTTTAGTTCTTGTTTATAGTTATATATTATTTTAAATAACTGGAAAGAATGCTTAAATATCTCTTGTGTTAATAAAGGCTTTTGAATCATTTTAAGTGATGATAAATTAATAACTAGAAACTAAAGTCGTAACTTTTGTGTTGTTTATATAATTAGATAAATTTATTTCTATATAAATAACGAGAAAACGCCTCTGCATTTAATAAAAGAGATTCATGGAATAAATTGTTGTTGTTGTGCTGCTTTGATATTGCTATCATAACAAACACCCACATTAACATATAATCGTATTTTTCACTTCCTGCAAGTCTCGAACAATCTACGTAAAACATAAGAGTGCTCTAGACTTTTATTACTTATTTACTATGCAGAATTCAATCGATAAAAACTGTTTCTGTTTTCGTTTTATAATTATTCTTGAGATGTTTCCCAAAAATTTCAAGTCACGTCAAGTTTAGATGAAAATAACTGAAAACCTATAGTTAATTAAAACAAATTCATAACATGGTATTAATAATCGATACTTAATAAGTGCAACTGATTAACTTTAAGTCGATAGCAATTGTTTTTCATATTTATTTCAAGCCAATAAAGTTTTATCATTAAAAATAAAAAAATAGGTCACTTTTACATCTAAATATCTGAAAATTAAAATACGATAGAAACTAATTTATAATATTACCCTCCTTTTAGACAAACAATAAGTGTATTTAAAAAGTTTTTAAGTCAATAGTTTTTGTTTTTATATTTATTCCAAACCAATGAAAAAGTTTAACCATTTTTAAAATTAAGTAACATTTACATATAAATATCTGAATAACTAAACGTAATAATTACGAATTTATAATACCATCCTAATTTTAGACATATGGAGAGTGTGTTTATAAAAAATTAAGTCGATAGCTTTTGTTTTTATATTTATTTCGAGCCACCGAAAAGTTATAACATTAAAAAAAAAATAGGTCACTTTTACATCTAAATATCTAAAAATTGAAATATGATACAAACTAATTTATAATATTTCCCTGTTTTTAGACTTAACTTAAGTGTATTTAAGAAGTTTTTAAGTCAATAGTTTTTGTTTTTATATTTATTTCAAGCCACTGAAAAAAATTAACCATTTTTAAAATTAAGCAACATTTACATATAAATATCTGAATAACTAAACGTCATAATTACGAATTTATAATACCATCCTGATTTCAGACATATGGAGAGTGTGTTTATAAAATTTTAAGTCGATAACTTTTGTTTTTATATTTATTTCAAGCCACCGAAAAAGTTCTAACAATATTTAAAATCAAGTTACTTTTACATTCAAAAATCTGAAAATTTTAAGAACATATTAACAAATTTATTACACTATCCTGATTCTAGATGTTTGATACGTGTATTTAAAAAAATTTAAGTCGATAGCTTTTGTTTTTATATTTATTTCGAGCAACCGAAAAAGTTCTAACAATATATAAAATCAAGTTACTTTTACATTCAAATATCTGAAAAATTAAAGATCATAATAACAAATTTATTATACTATCCTGATTCTAGATACATGATACGTGTATTTAAAAAGTTTTAAGTCGATAGCTTTTGTTTTTATATTTATTTCGACCCATCGAAAAAGTTCTAACAATATTTAAAATCAAGTTAGTTTTACATTCAAATATCTGAAAAATTAAATATCATAATAACAAATTTATTATACTATCCTGATTCTAGATATATGATACGTGTATTAAAAAAAAAATTAAGTCCATAGCTTTTGTTTTTATAGTTATTTCGAGCCACCGAAAAAGTTTTAACAACATTTAAAATCAAGTTACTTTTACATTCAAATATCTAAAAAATTAAAGATCGTAATCACAAATTTATTGTACTATCCTGAGTCTAGATGTTTGATACGTGCATTTAAAAAAATTTAAGTCGATAGCTTTTGTTTTTATATTTATTTCGAGCCACCGAAAAAGTTCTAACAATATTTAAAATCAAGTTACTTTCACATTCAAATATCTGAAAAATTAAAGATCATAATAACAAATTTATTATACTATCCTGATTCTAGATGTATGATACGTGTATTTAAAAAGTTTTAAATCGATAGCTTTTGTTTTTATATTTATTTCGAGCCACCGAAAAAGTTCTAACAATATTTAAAATCAAGTTACTTTCACATTCAAATATCTGAAAAATTAAAGATCATAATAACAATTTTATTATACCATCCTTATTCTAGATACATGATACGTGTATTTAAAAAGTTTTAAGTCGATAGCTTTTGTTTTTATATATATATATTTCAAGCTACTGAAAAAGTTCTAACAATATTTAATATCAAGTTACTCTTACATTCAAATATCTGAAAAATTAAAGATCATATTAACAAATTTATTATACTATCCTGATTCTAGACATATGATAAGTGTATTTAAAAAGTTTTAAGACGATAGTTTTTGTTTTTATATTTATTTTAAGCCTGTAAAAAATATATAATTATTTTCAAAACAGTTTTCGTTTGATTTAATATATTTAATTATCTTGAAGTTGTATACATGTTTTTGTAAATAAATCATAATTTCACATATATTTTAAATAAATTTGACACATTTTTTCATCGATAGCGTTTGTTTTTATATTTATTTCCAAGCACTGGAAAATTACAAAACAATTTGTAAAATTACGTTATGTTTACCTGAAAATACTCAAAAATCTAGAGTAGTTCAAAACACCGTTATAAATTTAGATGTGTAATAAGTGTATTTGAAAGGTTTCAAACAGATAGCTTTTGTTTTTATATTTATTACAACCTTATTAAAAAAGTTAAATTATTTTCAAAATTGTTCGAGTTTGGTTTAAAATTGTTAAATATCATGAGGTTGTATAAATGTATTCATACGATAATCATAATTGTACGTATATTTCAGCAAAATTTGGCCATTTCGTTACCGATGGCATTTGTTTTTATATTAATTTCACTGTTTTAAAATTAAACAACAATTTTACAAACTACGTTAAGTTTACGTAAAAATATTTAAGAATTTTAAAGTTGTATAAGTATTTTTATTAATTCATCATAGTTTTACATATGTTTTAGATAAATTTGATAATATTTGTAATGATAGCAATTGTTTTTATATTTATTACGAACCACTAAAAAACTAAGATAATTTTTAAAATTAGGTTACGTTTACTCAAAAATATCTGAAAATTGGGAAGAGTTTAAAATGAATTTTAATATAGTTATAATTTTAGACATTTAATAGATATACTTTGCAAATATTAGATCGATAGCTTTTGTTTTTATATTTATTTCACGCCTCTGAAAACAATTTAATTATTTTTAAAATTCTTCCAGTTTGCTTTATAATATTTAAATATCTGGAAGCTGTATACATGTTTTTATAAATTAATTAAAATTTCACATATATTTTAAATAAATTTGATATATTTTTTTTTTGCTGAAAGCATTTGTTTTTATATTTATTTCACACCACTGAAAAATTCTAACAGTTTTTAAAATAACGCCTTGTTTACATAAACATATATAAAAATCTAAAAGAGTTGTAAGCGAATTTAATATACAATTATAACTACAAACATATAGTACGAATATATAAAAAATTTTAAGTCGATAGCATTTGTTTTTATATTTATTACGAACCAATAAAAAACTAAGACATTTTTTTAAATTAGGTTACGTTTACACAAAAATATCTGTAAATTGGGATGAGTTCAAAATGAATTTATAATATAGTCATAATTTTAGACATTTAATAGATATAATTTACAAATATTAGATCGATAGCTTTTGTTTTTATATTTATTTCACGCCCCTGAAAACAATTTAATTATTTTTAAAATTCTTCCAGTTTGGTTTATAATATTTAAATATCTGGAAGCTGTATACATGTTTTTATAAATAAATTAAAAATTTCAATATATTTTAAATAAATTTGATATATTTTTTCTCTGATAGCATTTGTTTTTATATTTATTTCACACCACTGAAAAATTCTACCAGTTTTTAAAATTACGCCTTGTTTACATAAGCATATCTAATAATCTAAAAGAGCGAATTTTATATACAATTATAATTACAAACATATAGTATGAATATTTGAAAAGTTTTAAGTCGATAGCGTTTGTTTTTATATTTATTAAGAACCACTGAAAAAAATATGACAATTTTTAAAATAACGTTTACGCTTACATAAAATATCTGAAAATCGGGAAGATTTTAAAATGAAATTATAATACATTTTTAATTTTAGACCTTTATTGAGTATATTAAATACGTTTTAAGTCGATAGCTTTTGTTTTTATATTCATTTTAAACTTCTGAAAAAAATGTAATTATTCTCAAAACAGTTTTCGTTAAATTTAATATATTTAAATATCTTGAAGTTGTATACATATTATTGTAAATTAATCATAATTTTAAATAAATTTGACATATATTTTCATCGATAGCATTTGTTTTTATATTTATTTCGAAGCACTGGAAAATTACAAAACAATTTGTAAAATTACGTTATGTTTACATGAAAATACTTAAAAATCTAGAGTAGTTCGAAACGAATTTATAACACCGTTTTAAATTAGGATGTGTAATAAGTGCGTTTGAAAAAATTCAAATAGACAGCTTTTGTTTTTATATTTATTTCGAGTTTATAAAAAGTAATAAATAATTTTCAAAATTGTTCATATTTGGTTTTGAAATTGTTAAATATCTTGAGGTTGTATAAATGTATTCATATATTAATCATAATTTTACGTATATTCCAGAAAAATTTGGCCTTTTAATTTACCGATAGCATTTGTTTTTATATTAATTTTGAATCACTGAAAAATGTATAACAATTTTTAAAACTGCATTAAGTTTACGTGAAAATATTTGCAAATCGTCAAGAATTATAATGGAAGTTATAACCAATTCATAATTTTAGATATATTTTAAGTACAATAATTAAGTTTTAAGTCGATAGCTTTTGTTTTTATATTTATTTTGAGCCTTTGAAAATAATTTCACTACTTTTAAAATTGCTTCAGTTTATTTTAAATTATCTAAATAATCCGAAGGTATGTTAATATTATTAATGATTAATTTCATAATTTTACAGATTTTTTAAATAATTTCGACAATTTTTTGTCGATAAAATTTGTTTTTTTTATACACTGTAAAATTATAACAATTTTTTAAATTACGTTATGTTTGCAAGATAATATCTGAAAAACTAAAGATTTTGGAAACTAATTTATCATACAGTAATATTTTTAGATATGTAGTACGTATATTTAAAAAGTTTTAAGTCGATAGCGTTTGTTTTTATATTTATTTTGAGTCTCTGAACAATTGAAACTGTTTTTAAAATTGCTTAAGTTTGATTTAAAATATCTAAAAATTTTGAAGTTGCATAAATCGATTTATAAATTAGTCGTAATTTGTCATAGGTTTTTGATGAATTTTGAAAACATTTTTATCGATAGCGTTTGTTTTTATATTTATTTCGAGCCACTGAAAAAGTTTTAACAACTTTTAAAATTGAGTTACATTTACATTTAAATAACTGAAAAACTAAAGATTATAATAACGAATTTGTAATACTATCCTGATTCGATACGTATGATAAGTGTATTTAAAAAGTTTTAAGACGGCAGCTTTTGTTTTTATATTTATTTCAACCCCCTGAAAAAATTTAATCATTTTTAAAATTGTTTCGGTTTGATTAGAAATATTTAAATATCTTGAAGTTGTACAAATGTATTTACTAATTAGTTATAATTTTAGATAAATTTGACATCATTTTCAATCGATAGCATTTGTTTTTATATTTATTTCGAACCACTTAAAAATTATACCAATTTTTAAATTCTCGTTAAGTTTATACGAAAATATTTGCAAATTTTGAGCAGTTATACAATAATTTATAACACAAAAATAATAGTAGATGCCTAATAAGCATACTTAAAAACAATCAAATCGATAGGTTTTGTTTTTATATTTATTTCAAGGCTCTAAAAGAAATTTAATTATTTCTAAAATTGCTTCATTTTGATTTAAAATATTTAAATATCTTGAAACTGTAGCAAAGTATTAATAAATTAATCATAATTTTACATATGTTTCAGATAAATTATCCAAATTTTTCACCGAAAGCATTTGTTTTTATATTAATTACGCACCACTGAAAAGTTATAACAATTTTTAAAATTACGCCAAGTTTACATAAAAATATCTAAAAATCCAAAAGGGTTAAAAGCGATTTTAATATACAATTATAATTATAAACATATAGTATGTATATCTGAAAAGTTTTAAGTCGATAGCATTTGTTTTTATATTTATTTAGAATCACTGAAAAAATTATAGATATTTTTAAAATCACGCTAAGTTTACATGAAAATATCTGATAATCTAGAGATTGGTTGATAGATAAGGCGTTGAGATGTTGAAGATCCATATTCATTTGTATATTAAAGTTGTAAATAACTAAGATTTTCAAAATGTGTGTTTGTTTTTTATTTTTTTATTTTTTTTTTTTTTAACTTTCATTCACAATAAATTTGCGAAACAATTGTAGTGAAAATAAACACACATTTTGAAAATCTTAGTTATTTACAACTTTAATATACAAATAATCTAGAGATGTTAAGAACAAATTTATATAATAAAACTAATAGTTGATACATTATAAGTACAATTAAAAATATTCAAGTCGATAACGTTTGTTTTTATATTTATTTCAAGCCACTGAAAAAGTTTTAACAATTTTTAAAATTGAGTTATTTTACATTTAAATATCTGAGAAACTAAAGATCATAATAACGAATTTATAACTCTATCCTGATTCTAGACATATGATAAGTGTATTTGAAAAATTTTAAGTCGATAGCTTTTGTTTTTATATTTATTTCAACCCGCTGAAAAAATTTAATTATTTCTAAAATTGTTTCACTTTGATTTATGATATTTAAATATTTTGAAGTTGTATCGACGTGTTTATATATTAATCATAAATTTGGATATGTCTTAGATAAATTAATCAATTTTTTCACCGAAAACATTTGTTTTTATATTAATTTCGCACCACTGAAAAATTATAACAATTTTTAAAATTACGCCTTGTTTACATAAAAAATATCTAAAAATCTAAAAGGATTGAAAGCGAATTTAATATACAATTATAATTATAAACATATATTATGTATATCTTAAAAGTTTTAAGTCGATAGCATTTGTTTTTATATTTATTTAGAATCACTGAAAAAATGATAGCAATTTTTAAAATCACGCTAAGTTTACATGAAAATATCTGATAATGTAGAGATGTTAAGAACAAATTTATATACTAGTACTAATAGTAGATATATTATAAGTACAATTAAAACAATTCAAGTCTTTGGCAATTGTTTTAATATTTATTTCAAGCCACTGAAAAAGTTTTAACAATTTTTAAAATTAAGTTACTTTTACATTTAAATAACTAAAAAACTAAAGATTATAATAACGAATTTGTAATACTATCCTGATTGTAGATGTATGATAAGTGTATATAAAAAGTTTCAAGTCGATAGCATTTGTTTTTATATTTATTTCAACCCCCTGAAAAAATTTAATTATTTCTAAATTTTTCACTTTGATTTAAAATGTTTAAATATTTTGAAGTTGTATCAACGTATTTATATATTAATCATAAATTCGGATATTTTTAGATAAATTAATCTATTTCTTCATCGAAAACATTGGTTTTTATATTAATTTCGCACCACTGAAAAATTATAACAATTTTTTAAATTACGCCTTGTTTACATAAAAAATATCTAAAAATGTAAAAGGGTTGAAAGCAAATTTAATACACAATTATAATTATAGAGATATAGTATGTATATATGAAAAGTTTTAAGTCGATAGCATTTGTTTTTATATTTATTTAGAGTCAGTGAAAAAATTATACCAATTTTTAAATTCACGTTAAGTTTATGCGAAAATAAGTGCAAATTTTGAGAAGTTAGTCAAGAATTTATAACACAATCATAATAGTAGATGCATAGTAAGTATACCTGAAGAAAATCAAGCCGATAGCTTTTGTTTTTACATTTATTTCTGGCCACTTAAAAAATTGTATACAATATTTAAAATTACTGAAGTTTGATTTAAAATATCTACAGACATTTAAGTTATATAAATATATATACCGATTACATATAATTTTACATAGGTTTCAGATAAATTTACCTTATTTCTAATCGATAGCATTTGTTTTTTATATTTATTTCGAACCAGTGAAAAATTTTATCCATTTTTAAAATAACTCTAAATTTACATGAAACTATTTGAAAATCTAAACGTGTTAAAACAAAAAATTGTAATACTATTATAATTTTAGATATAAAATGGGTATATATAAAAAAAATAGGTAGATAGCATTTGTTATTGATTTAATTTTGAGTCTCTGAACAATTATAACAATTTTAAAAATCACGTTAAGTTTACGCAAAACTATCTGAAATTTTAGTGGTATTATAATCGAATTTATAATAGAAACTCAATTTTAGACATATAATGTGTATAATTGGAAAGTTTCAAGACGATAGCGTTTGTTTTTATAATTTCAAGCCTCTTAAAAAAATTTAAACAATTTCGAAATTTGCTTCAGTTTGGTTTAAAATATTTGAATATCCTTAAGCTGTATAAGTGTATTTATAAATTTTCTAATAATTTTGCGTATGTTTCAAATATTTAATCATTATTTCATCGATAGCGTTTGTTTTTACATTTATTTCAAGCCTCTGAAAAATTTAAACTATTTTAAAAGTTGCTTACGTTTAATTTAAAAATATCTAAATATCTTGAAGCTATATTAATGTATTTATAAATCAGACATTATTTCACATATATTTTTTAATATTTTTGACTAATTTTTTATCGATATCATTTGTTTATATATTTATATCAAGTCTCTAAAAGTTTTTAACTCTTTTCAAAGTTGCTTACTTTTGATTTAAAATAACTAAATATCTTGAAGCTAATTAATGTATTTACAAATCAGACATTATTTTACATATATTTTTAAATAATTTTGACTAATTTTTTTACCGATAGCATTTGTTTTTATATTTATTACGAATCATTGAAAAAAATATTACAATTTTTAAAATACGGTTAATTTTTACAAAAAAAAATCTGAAAATCTGCACAAGTTCGAAATGAATTTATAATACATTAATAATTTTAGATCTTTATTAAGTATATTAGACAAGTTTTAAGTCGATAGCTTTTGTTTTTAAATTTATTCGAAGCTTTTGAAAAGAAATTAATTATTTTTAAAACTCGTTTAGTTTGATGTACAATATTTAAGTATTTTGAAGTTATATAAATATTTTTATAAACTCATCATAGTTTTACTAATGTTTCAGATAAATTTGACAATATTTGTATCGATAGCATTTGTTTTTATATTTATTACGAACCACTGAGGAAAATATGACAATTTTTAAAATTACGTTTACGCTTACATAAAATATCTGAAAATCAGGATGATTTTAAAATGAAAATAAAATACATTCTTAATTTTAGACCTTTATTGACTACATTAAATACGTTTTAAGTCGATAGCATTTGTTTTTATATTTATTTAGAAGCACTGGAAAATTACACAACAATTTCTAAGATCACGTTATGTTTACATGAAAATACTTAAAAATCTAGAGTAGTTCAAAACACCGTTATAAATTTAGAGGTGTAATAAGTGCATTTGAAAGATTTCAAACAGATAGCTTTTGTTTTTATATTTATTTCAACCTTATTGAAAAAGTTAAATTATTTTCAAAATTGTTCGAGTTTGATTTAAAATTGTTAAATATCTCGAGGTTGTATAAATGTATTCATTTATTAATCATAATTGAACGTACATTTCAGAAAAATTTGGCCATTTTATTACCGATAGCATTTGTTTTTATGTTAATTTTGAACCACTGAAAAATATATAACAATTTTTAAAACTACGTTAAGTTTACGTAAAAATATTTGCAAATCATGAAGAATTATAATTGAATTTATAATCAATTCATAATTTTGGATATATGTTAAGTACAATAATTAAGTTTCAAGTCGATGGCTTTTGTTTTTATATTTATTTTGAGCATATGAAAATAATTTCACTATTTTTAAAATTGAATCAGTTTGATTTAAATTACCCAAATAGTTCGAAGGTATATTAACTGCATTATAAATTAGTCACAATTTTACATATTTTTTAAATAATTTTGATAATTTTTTGTCGATAAAATTTGTTTTTTATACACTGTAAAATTATAACAATTTTTAAAATTACGCTACGTTTACATGAAAAAATACGAAAAACTAAAGGTGTTGGAAGCAAATTTATCATACAGTAATATTTTTAGATGTGTAATACGTATATTTAAAAAGTCTTAAGTCGATAGCGTTTGTTTTTAAATTTATTTTGAGCCTCTGAAAAAATTGAAACTATTTTTAAAAATTTTTAAGTTTGATTTAAAATATCTAAAGTTTTGAAGTTATATAAATCTATTTATAAATCATTCGTAATTTGTTATAGGATTTTGATGAATTTTGAAGATTTTTTTATCGATAGCGTTTGTTTTTATATTTATTTCGAGCCACTGAAAAAGTTTTAACAATTTTTAAAATTGAGTTACTTTTACATTTAAATATCTGAAAAACTAGAGATCATAATAACGAATTTATAATATAATCCTGATTCTAGATATATGAGAAGTGTATTTAAAAAGTTTTAAGTCGATAGCTTTTGTTTTTATATTCATTTCAACCCTCTGAAAAAATTTAATCATTTTTAAAATTGTTTCGGTTTGATTAGAAATATTTAAATATCTTGAAGTTGTACAAATGTATTTACTAATTAGTTATAATTTTAGATAAATTTGACATCATTTTCAATCGATAGCATTTGTTTTTATATTTATTTCGAACCACTTAAAAATTATACCAATTTTTAAATTCTCGTTAAGTTTATACGAAAATATTTGCAAATTTTGATTAGTTATATAATAATTTCTAACACAATCATAATAGTAGATGCATAATAAGCATACTTAAAAACAATCAAATCGATAGCTTTTGTTTTTATAAAAAAAGTTTTAACAACTTTTAAAATTGAGTTACTTTTACATTTAAATAACTGAAAAACTAAAGATTATAATAACGAATTTATAATACTATCCTGATTCTAGATGTATGATAAGTGTATTTAAAAAGTTTTAAGCCGGCAGCTTTTGTTTTTATATTTATTTCAACCCTCTGAAAAAATTTAATTATTTCTAAAATTGTTTCACTTTGATTTAAGATATTTAAATATTTTGAAGTTGTATCAACGTATTTATATCTTAATCATAAATTTGGATATGTTTTAGATAAATTAATCAATTTTTTCATCGAAAGCATTTGTTTTTATATTAATTTCGCACCACTGAAAAATTATGACCATTTTTAAAATTACGCCAAGTTTACATAAAAAATATCTAAAAATCTAAAAGGGTTGAAAGCGAATTTAATATAGAATTATAATTATAACTATATAGTATGTATATCTGAAAAGTTTTAAGTCGATAGCATTTGTTTTTATATTTATTTAAAGTCACTGAAAAAGTTATAGCAATTTTTAAATTCACGCTAAGTTTACATAAAAATATCTGATAAAGTAGATATGTTAAGAACAAATTTTTATAATAGTACTAATATTAGATATATTATAAGTACAATTAAAAAAATTCAAGTCGATGGCAATTGTTTTTATATTTATTTCAAGCCATTGAAAATGTTTTAACATTTTTTAACATTAAGCTACTTTTACATTTAAATAACTGAAAAACTAAAGATTATAATAACGAAATTATAACACTATCCTAATTTTAGATATATGATAAGTGTATTTAAAAAGTTTTAAGTCGATAGCTTTTGTTTTTATATTTATTTCAAGCCTCTGAAAAAATTTAATCATTTTTAAAATTATTTCAGTTTGATTAGAAATATTTAAATATCTTGAAGTTGTATAAATGTGTTTATTAATTAGTTATTATTTTACATAGATTTTAGATGAATTTAACATTATTTTCAATCGATAGCGTTTGTTTGTATATGTATTTCGCACCACTGAATAATTATAACAATTTTTAAAATTACATACAAATATCTGAAAATTTAAAAAAGGTGAAAGCGAATTTAAATTACAATTATAATTATAGACATATCATGTGTATGTTTAAAAAGTATTAAGTTGATAGCATTTGTTTTAATGTTTATTTAGAGTCAGTGAAAAAATTATACCAATTTTTAAATTAAGTTAAGTTAAGTTTATACGAAAATATTAGCAAATTTTGAGGAGTTATACAAGAATTTTTAGCACAGTCATAATAGTAGATGCATAATAAGTATACCTGAAGAAATTCAAGCCGATAGCTTTTGTTTTTATATTAATTTCGAGACACTGAAAAAATTGTAAACAATGTTTAAAATTACTCCTTTGATTTAAAATATTTAAAATTCTTTACGTTGTATAAATGTATTTATCAATTAGTTATAATTCTACATAGATTTTAGATAAATTAAACCTTTTTTCTAATCCATAGAATTTGTTTTTATATTTATTTCGAACCACTGAAAAAAATCATAAATTTTTAAAATAACGCTACGTTTATGTGAAACTATTTGAAAATCTAAAGATGTTAAAAACAAATTTTTAATACCATTATAAGTATAAATATACAGTAGGTATATATGAAAATTCGATAGCATTTGTTTTTATATAAATTTTGAATCTCTGAACAATTATAACAATTTTAAAAATCACGTTAAGTTTACGCAAAACTATCTAAAATTTTAGTGGTATTAAAATCGAATTTATAATAGAAACACAATTTTAGGCATATAATATGTATAATTTAACAGTTTCAAGATGATAGCTTTTGTTTTTATAATTATTTCAAGCCTCTTAAAAAAATTTGGAAATTTGCTTCAGTTTGGTTTAAAATATTTCAATATCCTTAAGCTGTATAAGTGTATTTATAAATTTTCTAATAATTTTGCGTATGTTTTAAATATATTTAATCATTATTTCATCGATTGCGTTTGTTTTTACATTTATTTCAAGCCTCTGAAAATTTGAAACTATTTTAAAAGTTGCTTACGTTTAATTTAAAAATATCTAAATATCTTGAAGCTATATTAATGTATTTATAAATCAGACATTATTTCACATATATTTTTTAATAATTTTGACTAATTTTTTATCGATATTATTTGTTTATATATTTATATCGAGTCTCAAAAAGTTTTTAACTCTTTTCAAAGTTGCTTACTTTTGATTTAAAATAACTAAATATCTTGAAGCTAATTAATGTATTTACAAATCAGACATTATTTTACATATATTTTTAAATAATTTTGACTATTTTTTTACCGATAGCATTTGTTTTTATATTTATTACGAACCACTGAAAAAAATATTACAATTTTTAAAATAAGTTTAATTGTTATATAAAATATCTGAAAATCTGGATAAGTTTGAAATGAATTTATAATACATTAATAATTTTAGACCTATATTAAGTATACTAGATAAGTTTTAAGTCGGTAGCTTTTGTTTTTAAATTTATTCGAAGATTTTGAAAAGAAATGAATTATTTTTAAAACTGTTTTAGTTTGATGTACAATATTTACGTATTTTGAAGTTGAATACATATTTTTATAAACTCATCATAGTTTTATTAATATTTTAGATAAACTTGACAATGTTTGTATCCATAGCATTTGTTTTTATATTTATTACGAACCACTGAGGCAAATATGAAAATTTTTAAAATTACATTTACGCTTACATAAAATATCTGAAAATCAGGATGATTTTAAAATGAAAATAAAATACATTCTTAATTTTAGACCTTTATTGAGTATATTAAATACGTTTTAAGTCGATAGCTTTTGTTTTTATACATATTTGAAGCTTCTGAAAAAATATAATTACTTTCGAAACAGTTTTCGTTTGATTTAATATATTTAAGTATACTAAAGTTGTATACATGTCTTTGTAAATTAATCATATTTTCACATATATTTTAAATAAATTTGATACATTTTTTTTATCGATAGCATTTGTTTTTATATTTATTTAGAAGCACTGGAAAATTACACAACAATTTCTAAGATCACGTTATGTTTACATGAAAATACTTAAAAATCTAGAGTAGTTCAAAACCCCGTTATAAATTTAGAGGTGTAATAAGTGTATTTGAAAGATTTCAAACAGATAGCTTTTGTTTTTATGTTTATTTCAACCTTATTGAAAAAGTTAAATTATTTTCAAAATTGTTCGAGTTTGGTTTAAAATTGTTAAAATCTTGAGGTTGTATAAATATATTCATACGTTAATCATAATTTTACGTATATTCCAGAAAAATTTGGCCATTTTGTTACCGATAGCATTTGTTTTTATGTTAATTTTGAACCACTTGGAAATATATAACAATTTTTAAAACTACGTTAAGTTTACGTAAAAATATTTGCAAATCATGAAGAATTATAATTGAATTTATAATCAATTCATAATTTTGGATATATGTTAAGTACAATAATTAAGTTTCAAGTCGATGGCTTTTGTTTTTATATTTATTTTGAGCATATGAAAATAATTTCACTATTTTTAAAATTGAATCAGTTTGATTTAAATTACCCAAATAGTTCGAAGGTATATTAACTGCATTATAAATTAGTCACAATTTTACATATTTTTAAAATAATTTTGATAATTTTTTGTCGATAAAATTTGTTTTTTATACACTGTAAAATTATAACAATTTTTAAAATTACGTTACGTTTACATGAAAATATCCTAAATACTAAAGATGTTGGAAGCAAATTTATCATACAGTAATATTTTTAGATATGTAATACGTATATTTAAAAAGTTTTAAGTCGATAGCGTTGTTTTTATATTTATTTGGAGCCTCTGAAAAATTAAACTATTTTTAAAATTGCTTAAGTTTGATTTAAAATATCTAAAAGTTTTGAAGTTGTATTAATTTATAAATTAGTGATAATTTGTCATAGGTTAATGAATTTAAAAAAATATATCGATAACACTTGTTTTTATATTTATTTCGAGCCACTGAAAATATTTTAACAATTTTTAAAATTAAGTTTCTTTTACATTTAAATAACTGAAAAACTAAAGATCATAATAAGGAATTTATAAAACTATCCTGATTTTAGATATATGATAAATGCATCTAAAAAGTTTCAAGTCGACAGCTTTTGTTTTTATATTTATTTCAACCCTCTGAAAAAAATTATTATTTCCAAATTTGTTTCACTGTGATTTAAAATATTTAAATATCTTGAAGTTGTATCAACGTATTTATAAATTAATAATAAATTTAGGTATGTTTTAGATAAATTAATCAATTTTTTCATCGAAAGCATTTGTTTTTATATTAATTTCGCACCACTGAAAAATTATAACAATTTTTAAAATCACGCCTTGTTTACATAAAAAATATCTAAAAATCTAAAAGGGTTGAAAGCGAATTTAATGTACATTTATAATTAAAAACATATATTATGTATATTTGAAAAGTTTTAAGTCGATAGCATTTGTTTTTATATTTATTTCGAACCACTGAAAAAATTATACCAAATTTTTAACTCACGATAAGTTTATACAAAAATTATTGCAAATTTTAAGCAGTTAGACAATAATTTATTAAAGAATAATAATAGTAGATGTATAATAAGTATACCTGAAAAAAATCAAAACGATAGCTTTTGTTTTAATATTTGTTTCGAGCTACTGAAACAAATGTAAACAATGTTTAAAATTACTTCAGTTTGATTTAAAATATCTAAAAATCTTAAAGTTGTATAAATGTATTTATTAATTAATTATAATTTTACATGGGTTTTAGATAAAATTTACCTTATTTCTATTCGATAGCATTTGTTTTTATATTTATTTTGAAGCATTGAAAAATTATATCAATTTTTAAACTCACGTTAAGTTTATACAAATTTATTGCAAATTTTGAGGAGTTAGACAATAATTTATAACCCAGTAATAATAGTAGATGTATAATAAGTATACCTGAAAAAAATCAAAACGATAGCTTTTGTTTTTATA
Source organism: Ontholestes murinus (assembly GCA_963969525.1). Taxonomy (NCBI): domain Eukaryota; kingdom Metazoa; phylum Arthropoda; class Insecta; order Coleoptera; family Staphylinidae; genus Ontholestes; species Ontholestes murinus. Next base: position 3,404,242 of record OZ018389.1, on the reverse strand, counting down.
TTTATTTCGAGTCTTTGAATTAAAATTTATTTATTGTAAAAATTGCTTGAGTTTGATTTAAAATTTCGAAATATTTCGTAATTGTATGAACGTATTTATAAAATCAGGCATAATTTTTGATGGATTTTTAAACGATAGCATTTGTTTTTAAATTTGTTATTACCCACAAACAAATATACAGGCGGTTTATACACGTGAAACATCTACAAATTAATTTTGGTTCGTGTTATTTTAATTAGAACACCGAGTATGCAGACTCGTGAAATTCATTTGGTGGTCTCGTTGAAGCGACAGCTTGCTGCTCCGCTGAAAAATCATATAGCACACACACACAAATACATACACACACACACACACACTCGACAAATCACGAGATCAATTAATTTTAATTGGTCTCTTTTTCAATTGATTATTGTTGTCACCGGCAGATGGAAATATCAAATCGTCCGGATTTTCACGTGATACACCCCAAATTCTCAAAGTGGAACAATAGGGGATGAGGGGGGTGGTGGTGACGGCGGCGCGTAAATGTTTATATCGGTAATTTAAATGAGTGCGGCTTCGGTATAATTCAGTAATATAACGTCACGCCACAATCGGAGTCGATCCAGATTTAATTGAAATTCATTTCGATGGGGTCAATGTATAAAGTGACTCTGATTTCGGTTCGTACGCTGCAGGAAACGTTACTCAATACGCGAGTGCTTTATTGTCGATTAACAGTTATGGACCGCGATCGAAATGAAACGATTTAAACGCTAAACTAAGAATATGATTGAAGAGAATTGTGTTGAAATTCAAAATTCTAAAACTGTGTTTAGATGCATGACCTTCAAATCACCTTGATGAATTCACTCGGTATATTCATCGAGAAATAAAGAAATCTTTAAAAACTAAAGATGTTTAGTTACGTTAAGTAGTAAATTTCGTTATAGAATAAACTATACTAGAGATTAGTGGAGAAAATAGCCATTAATTCCTTGACTGCAATACCTTTGGTCTTAGAAGAAGTGAATGCCAAAAAATATAATCCTATGAGATAATCTCGTTGATTGTTGACAACACCAGAATGCAATTCTCCTTCCTAAAAGGTTGCAGAACTTATAGCCTGATTATATAGATTATTATAGATTGTAGAAAGAAATATTATTAAAAGTATTTCATAAAATTTGTAACCTTCAGTCCGGTAATTGACATTTGAGAAATACCAGGCGCTCGATGTTCGTAAAAGGGCATCGCCTTCCTGCCGGGTGGGAATTGAAATAAACATAGACACAATTTATAATTCAAAGAGTTTTCGAGTCCACTTCGAAGAAATCCCCAATTTGCCGCTTCTATTTATTACCCGATGGCGTTTTATTCATCGCGAGATAAGAACGGTATCCTGCATGCATGCACACGTACGTCCCTCATCCACGATAAGCAAGAACATGTGACGATATTTGATATGTAATATTTATGAACCGCCCCCCCAATTTTGTTTTTTGGCTCACCACTTCTGTTGCCCAACATTGAGGCGAAGACGTCGTCGTCGAGGATTTTATCAGGAAGGAATTTTCCATTATGAATTGAACGCTTTCCCACGCAAATAATCTTGAGCCATGGCAGAGCAGCGAACGAAACGCTTTAATTTTATGGGTCCGGCTTTACGAGTTTCAGATAACAACAATAACACTACCACCGTGCCACGATACGTCCTGTTCTCGTATTGCATTCAATACTCTGCATACCACTCGAATGTTATCGTCGATTTTATTATATTTAACCAAACGGTTTGTTTGCATTCAACGCGACGCTTGATTTAGAATTGGGGACAATTATCGGCGTTTCAATCCAAATCCATTGTGTAGCTGTTGTGGTTATTATTTTCCTAGCTCATTTACGTATATAACATTCCTTACTCGTCTCATAGTGTTTATTATCATTACCATTAAAAGAATATCATTAGAAAACAAAAATCTTTAAATCAATACTTGTTCTGCTACTCTCTTGATGGAACCAAATTTTCAAATTAGGAGAGTAAAAATCTTGTTATGTTCCACATCTTTTACATTTCCGAAACACGTGTCAGTTATCTAAAAATAAAGAAATGGAACATAACAAGATTTTTACTTCTCCTAATCTTTAAATCTTCTTCTGTTTATCTATTAACTTCCATTTAAAAATCTATCCTCTGTCTAATATCTACAAGTTTTATTGAAGTCCTCTCCTTACATGAAAAGAAGCCAAATTCGGCAAGATAATGGTGAACCTCCATCATAAAGACCTTCTGTAACAGCAGCGTCATCGATGCAGGCAAGAGTGGAAGAACATTTTATTATGAAATCAAGCCCATGGAAAGGCAAACACAATTTTTGTAAGAATTTATTATTATTTTTGATTATATTATGTGAGCACAGTAGATAAATAAATACTACTACTACTTTTCTCTATCTTCTCTTGTTTTGTATAGTACGATATATTATCTGCCATTTGTCATTTATCATCTGTTTATTTCACTATCAAAAATGGTGATGTGGCCATCATAATACTTTCCCTATATTTTTTTTGAAAACCATGAAGTTATTCTTAATAATTTGTTCAATTTTGAATTCATTACAATTAGCTCCTATAGTTTATTAGCAATAAGCAAAAACATTTTTAAATTAAAAACAGTTTTTCATTCTCTTTAACTTTTGTTTAAAAAATTATGTCTTATTTTTTTAAATTTCTTTGAATAAATCTATTAAATTTTGCAATAATCTTATGTTTATTTATGTTTTACAACTTTTAATCAAAACCCTCGCTTATGGTTTACGGATTGGAGGGTGGGTTAGAGGCCACCCACCCACCCTACATATATATATTAACTTTAATTACTGATCGCCTCGCGGTTTTCAATAACTTTAATTACAAACACTGAATAAATCACTTACTATGTTTTTAACCACTATAATTTATAGTGGTTAAAAACATAGTAAGTGTTTTATTCAGTGTTCATTATGAATTACCACATGGTAACGGTCGCAACCATCATTATAATTTAATTACAAAATTTGAATGAAAGAAAATTGACAAAGTTAAATTTTTGATAAAAACAATGGTTGCGACCGTTACTACGTGGTAATCCATACCATAGAAGGAATTATTAGAATTAGTTTTAATTCTTAAAAGAAGTCTAGATTTCTGAACGAAACTTTTTTTAAAAATTTTAGAGCTTCCAATAAAATCTTCACAATTTAGAAACCGGGTTGAATTAAAAAATCTTGAAACCTAGAGAAGAAATTAGTGGAAATTTCTTGAATTCCTGAAAAAGTAAATCTAGATTTTAGAAAACAAAATTCTAAAAAATCTAGGGCCTCAAAAAAGAGAAATTACTAAAAATAAAGAAAAGATTTCTACAAACAAATTTTCTAAAAAGTTCTAGAGCCTTCAAGAAAATCTTTGCAATTTAGAAGATAAGAAGATAACCTTGAAATCTGAAGGAGAAATTTCTGGAAATTTTCTGAGCCCTTGGAAAAAAAAGTCTAGAATTCTAAATGAAAATTTTCTAAAAATTCTAGAGCCTCCTAAAAATTTATAAAATCAGTTGAAAAAATAACTTGAAATCGGGAAGAGAAATTACTGAAAATTCCTTAAACTTTCTCGAAAATAAGAAAAGATTCCTAGGGGAAAGTTTTCTAAAAAAATCTAGACCATCCAAGAAAAATTCCGCAATTTAGAACCATCTAAATAATTTTACAGCCTCTAGTTGAAACAAAATGTCGAATTCTAGAGAAGCAATTACTGAAATTTACCTGAATTCTCGAAAAGAAGACGAATTAAAAAACATTTAGAGTCTGAAAGAAAATCTTCGCAATTTATAAGAAAAGTTGAAAAAAAAGTTTAATTTGGGAAAGCAGTTATTGGCCATTTTCTAAACTCTAAACTTTTAGAAAAAAAATTCTAGCAAGTCCTAATGCCTCAAAGAAAATCTTTGCAATTTAAAAGACGACTTCAAAAAAAATCTTGAACTCTGGAGAACACATTTCTAGAATTTTCCGTCGAGAAAATAATGTAGATTTCCAGAGGAAAATTCTAAAAATTCAAGAGCCTCAAAAGAACTCTTTGCGAGTTGAAAAAAAAACTTGAAATGTGGAGAAGAAATTACTAAAAATTTCCTGGACTCTCGAAAAAAAAGTCTAGATTTTTAAAAACAAATTTTGTAAAAAGCCTTCAATTAAATCTTCGCAATTCACTGGAAATTTCCCGAATTCTACAAAAAAATCTACATTTCTAGAAAAAAAAATTCTAAAAACTTCGCAATTTAAAAGACAGCTTAAAAAACAATCTTGATATCTGGAGGAGAAATAACTGAAAAGAGTCTAGATTTCTAGGAACAAAATGTATAGGCTCCAAATCTTAATAAAAGTTACTGGAAATTTCTCTGAACTCTAGAAAAAAAGTCTAAATTTCTGGAAAATATATTTTTTTAAATTTTTGAGCACTGAAGGAAATCTTTACAATTTATAAGACAATATTAAAATCTGGAAGGGAAATTACTGGAAACAGCCTCAAAGAAAATTCTTTAAATATTGAAACGAACTAAAAAATCTAAAAATCCCGAATAAGACCTTTGCTAAAAATTCTGGAAATATGAAGAAAAAATTACTGTAAACTTCTAGAATCCTCCAAAAAAGCTCTAGAAATCTACAAGGAAAACTTGTGAAAAATTCTAGAATCCTCGATCAAAATTCTTTGGAAAGGAAGGTGAAAAAAACTGAAAATATGGAGGAGGAATTCCTGAAACTTCTAGAAGCCTTTAAGTAAGTTCTAGAAATTTTGAAGGAAATATCCTAATAAATTGTAAAGCTAAACAAAATCTTGGGAGAACTTTCTGAATAATCTAGAACTCTCGAATAAAATCTTTGCTAAAAATTCTGGAAATATCTATTTGTTTATTAGATAAAAAGAAATAACTGTACACTTCTAGAATCCTCAGAAAAAGTTTTATAAATCTAAAATCTTGTGAAAAACTCTTTTCAATCATTTGTCATCTGACAAAATTATAGAAATTTAGAAGAAAACACAGATGGAAGCCATCTATAAATAAAAACAAACAACTTTTATCAATCACTTATGATTCACTGCCTGTCATCTATCACCGTCATCATCGTGAGCTCTTATTTTGTACCTTTGATCTTTCTTCTTTAAATTTATCATCTATCAGCTTTTGCATCCTGTCTATAAATTGTTTTTATCGTTAATCTTATTTTTTCTGCATTTCATATTTCATACTTTTTATTCTTTTTTTTTTGTTTATATTTAACTGGGTCATCTATCTTCTAACCTATGTTTCCTGTCTTTTATTTTCAGTCTTCAATCCTTTGCCTTTTAACCTATGGCCTTTGTCTTCGACCTTATAAGTTTTCTAATCTTCTATCATCTGTTTTCTGCCTTCTATCACCTTCTATCACCTTCTATCTATTCTATCATCATTTTTATTCTCTATTTTTTGCTTTTTGTGCTTTTATATTTTTCAATCTTTTCCCTTTTGAATTAACTCTTCTATATTTTAACCTGTAATGTCTGCCTTCAGTATTTTTACTTTTTCAATACGTTTTCTTTTTTCAGCTTTTGCATTCATCTCTTTTTTACACTTAAACTTTTGTTTTCTATCTCTTGCCAGTTTTTAAACTTTATCCTCTACCTGTTTTGTCTTTTAATCCGTAACTTACGTTAAGTCTTCTATTTTCCTGTTTTTTTCATTTTCTGTCCTCCTATTTTTATTTTACAAGTTTTTACTCTTAGTCTCCCATATATTGTTCTTCTCTTCTTTTTTTTGTTTTTAACTGTATCATTAATCTTCTATATTGTGTTTTTTTGACTTCAGTCCTCTGTCTTTTAAATTCATCTTTTAAAATCATCTGTCTTTAATGTTTTAATTTTTTATCTATCTTCACATTTCTGTTTTCTGTCTTCTATCATATATCTTCCAGCATTCAACTTTTTTCTTTCTTCTTTTATTTTCCTTATCTTTCAATAACTTCTATCCAGAGTTTCTGTCATATATTTTTGGCTTCAGTCCTCCTCTGTCTGTTAATTTCTATCATCTCTCAGTGAAGAGGTTTCTCAGTGAACCACTTCGGATTCCCTTTTCTATCTTTAATGTTTTTATTTTTTTAATCTATCATCTGACTTCTACTTTCTCTATTATATCTTCTATCCTTCAACTTTTTTCTTTCCTCTTTTGTTTGCCTTAGCTTTTGATATATTATATTTTAGATTTTCTGTATTTCATGTATTTCATTTATCTTTTATCTCGTATTTTCTTTCTGTCTTACACGTTTATTCTTTAACCTATGTCATGTATCTTTAAAATTTTAAACTTTTCTTATTTGCCTTTTTTCTGTTTTTCATCTTGCATATTCTTTTTCTCTCTATCTCTTCTTTTGTTTCCATTAACGTTTTCTACTGTAAGTTATCTTAATTTTTTATTTCTTATAACTATTCTATTCAGTCTCCTACCTTTAAACCTATATCATCAACTCTAGGTTTTTATACTTTTTTCTATTTATCTTATATTTTCTACCATTTGCTTAAGTTTAATCTTTGGTTTTTTTATCTTTTATCTTCTCTTATTTACAATTTTACAATTTCTCATCTAGCTGCTTTGCTTCTTAACCACATATCTTCGCTCCTTGGTGATTAATCTCTTGTTTAATTGTTTTTATCTTTTATATTTTTTTAAACAATGGAATTTCTCTTTTATATTGTGCTTTCTGTCTTTTATTTTTGTCTTTGGACCTACACTTTTTAACCTATGTCATCTGGCTTTAATTATTTAACTTTTCTTATTTTTCTTCTCTCTTCTTATTTCTGTCTTCTACCTTCTTTATTTTATTGTTAATCTTGTTTTCTATCTTTCATCATTTACCATCTCAATTTCTTATTTTGTCTTCAATCTTCTGTTTTTCTTAAACTCTGGCAGCTTTTTTATTAAATCTTTTTATCTTGCGTTTTTGTCTTATTCTTTTGCCCTTTGATTTTTTAAGCCTTTAGTTTTCTATGCACCTACCGTCAGTCTTTAAACTTCTTCTGTATCTTCTGCTTTTTTATTTTATGTTTTTCGATTTGTCCTCCGTTTTCGATCTTTTCAGTTTTCTGTCCTGTTCATCTGTCTTTTAAACTGTCACCTGCATTTGATCTTTTCTTTTTTGTCTTCTTTCTTTTCCCTCATTTATTGTTTTCACCTATATCAACTGCCTTCAGTTATTTGACTTTTCCAATAAGAGTTATATTTTCTTTTTTTTCTGCCCCACATTTTCTTCCTTTTGTTGTAAATCTTTTGTTTTTTATTTATTGTCTTTCACATTTATTTCTTCTGTTTTTTTAACGGTTTTATCATTCTTCTATTTTGTATTTACTCTATACTTTTTTACTCTTATAATTATAAGAATTTAAGTAATGTAGTGTATTAAATGCCAAATAAAGGTTTTGTATATATATACTTTTTTACTCTTCAGCCCTTTATCTTTTAACATATGCCATTTATCTTAGATTAAAGATTAATTGCATAGATTAAAAGATAAAGGATTGAAGATTCTTTAATCTAAGATACATGGTATAATAGGTAATTAATTAAAAACACTTGGTTTGTTTCACTAAATTTATATATTTACAGCATGAAATAAATGGTATAGGTTAAAAGATAAAGAAATGAAGAGCAAAAAAGAATAGAGTAAACACAAAACAGACGATGACTTTCCTCTCCTCTGTTTTCTGCTCTTGTCTTTTTTTCTTATTTATACTTTTTTATTATTAATCTTCCACATTATTTCTGTTAGCTTCAATCGTTTGAATTTTCATAACCTTTGACCTTTAATGACTATTATTATTTATTTGTATTTTGTCTTCAGTATTCTATCCTGTAACTAAGTTAAGTCTTTTAACTTTTTCTGTATGTCTTCTACATTATACTTTCTTTTGAAGCTAATATTATCTTTTCCCTTCTGTCATCTGTTTTTGCTAATAACAGATTATATGCTAACTTACTTTTTTGTCTTTCGTCCTCTGTCTCAAACTTTTATCTGTTTTTACTTCTGTTTATTAATCTGTAACCTCCTTTCGGTCTTTTAATTTTTTATCTCTGTAATTTCTGACTTGTATCATTGACTTGTATCATTGAAATATTTTAATACTGTCATCTATTTTTTAAACTATTTGCTTCAGTTCTTCGTCTTTTAACCTGCGTCTACTGTTTTTTGCATTTTATTTTTATCTAGATTCTCTCACTGCTCTTCAAATATCTTTGTTTTGTCCTTTGACAACTATTGTCTGTTTTTTGTCTTTGGACCTCTATTCTCTGTATTTTATGTTAAGTATCTCGTTTCAGCCTATACCATCTGCCATTAGCCTTTTAACCTTTTCTATATATCTTCTATCTTCTACTTTTGCCTCTCATAGTCTCTCTCAAATATGTACACTTTTATTAACTATCTTTTGCTTTTAAATAAAAAAATCATTTGATATCTTATTTTTCTGTTTTAGGTCTTTTGTCTTCCGCCCTCTATCATTTGAGCTGCTTATAACTTTTCCAACTTTCCTTATCCGTTATCCATCTTCTATTTTCTACCTTTTAACCTTAATCTTTTTTCTTTCAATAATTGTTACTTATTCTGTTTTTCGTTTGTTCAACTGTTTCTTCACACTTCTATCTTATGATCTCTGTCTTCTGTTTTTAGCCTTTGATCCTCTTTTAATCTATGTCGTTTCTCTTTAATCTTATGACTCTTCTTATTTGTTTTTTGACTTATATGTTGTCTTTTTTATAGTTAAACTGCTTTTTTTCATATTCTTTGAAATTCCTTCCTTTTGATTTTCTTTATCTTTGACAGCTATTTTCTCTCTAGTATTGACTGTATTTTCCCTCTGTCCTCTATGCTCTTGAATTCAGTTTTCTATTTTTTTAAACTTATGCCATCCGCCTTTAGTCTTTTAACTTTTCTTTACATATATTCTATCTTCTGCTTTTTTACCTCATATCCTCTCTCTTTTTTCTTCTGATTTTAATCTTTAGTCTTTTGTCTTGTAACCTAATCCATTTGTCTTCAATCTTTTAACTTTATTATATGTATTTCACAGCTAATAAAAGGATTAATTAAGCACTTGGTATTTCACAGCTATTTCCTATGTTATTTCCTTTCTTTTTGCTTTAATCTTCAGTCATTTATCTTTATTCATCTGTCTTTTAACCTATATCTATCTAGTCTTTTATATTTTTTATTGGTTTAATGTTTTTTTTTTTATATTCCTTTTCCTTTTTTTTATTTTTTTGCCATTTATCTTCTACCCGATTTCTTTTGTTATCTTCTTTTATTAATCGTTACATTTGTATGTTTAATCGTCTTTCATTTATATTTTAGTTCCAATAATTTGTCGTCTATCTTCTACTTTTCTTTATTTCTGTTTTCTATCCTCTATTATCTATATTTTATTTGATATGTTGGATGCTTGAAGCCATAACTTTGTAATACATATTGTATCAGGAACTTTATCAAATGATAAATAAAACTTACTTTGTCAATATCACACACGGAATTTATTTCGTAACTATAGTTTGATAATGGCCTTGTAAGGTTGAAACTATAGTCTCATGTTTTTTCTCTTTGGTCTTCCGTCTTCTCTCTTTTAACCTATGCAATCCGTCTTCAGTCATTTAGCCTTTGCTACTTGTCTTTTGTTTTCTATATTCTTTTTTTGTATTTTTAATATTTTGGTAATTATCTAATTTCTTCCTTTCAGATCTATTTTCCTTACCTTTATTATCTTGTATTTTTTATATTTTATCGCCTGACTTCTATCTTTTGTCCTTAAACTTGTCTTTAGTTCTCTGACTTTTTTCTTGTCTTAAATCTTATGTTATTTTACCTTTTTTTTATACGTCTCTTCCATTCCATTTTATATTTTGTCATTCATCTCTGTTATTCCTTTAGTCGTCTGTCGTCTATTTTTTTACTAATTTTGTCTTGTGTTTTTTTTTTCTATTGCCACCTGTTTTCTCTATGCTGTCTTTTATTATTTATCTTCTATTTTATATTTTCTGTCTTCTTTAAAAAAATTATCCGTCTTCTATCTTCTGCTTTATCACTAATTTTGTCTTTTGTTAGGTATTTAATCCGTTTTTTCTTTTGTCTTCTTGACAATTGACAAATATCTTCCATTTTATCCTCCGTTTTCTGTCATTTGTCTTTAAATTCCGTTGTTGTCTGGTTTAAAAAAAATCTTAATTTGCCTTCTACATGTTTTCTTTTATCGTTAAGCCATTGTTTCCTAACTTTTGTCATCTATCTTATGAATTGTATTGTCTGTCTTTTGTCCTTTGTCTTTAGCATTTTGTCTTATTGTTACATCTTCTACCTTCTGTGTTTTATCTATTTTTTTTGTTTTATGATTTATTTTTGCCTACCTTCTATCACACCTCTTCTCTAATATTTTATTATACTTACTTCTTTGTCGTTTATCTTATATTTTTCTAATGATTGCCATCTGTCTTTTATCTGTTTTTTTGTACTTTTATTGCTTTGTCTTTTATCCGTCGCCGGTCTTCTTTTTTTAATCTTCCTCATGTTTTTCAATTATCTGTGGTTTTAAATTTGTTATCATTTATCTTTTAAGTTCTTTCTTTTAAAACCTTTCACTTACTATCTTCTCTTTTGCTTAGCATTTTCATCTATCTTCTGTCATTAGTTCATTTTTCCTCACCCTTCTGTCTTTTGTCTTCAGTCATCTGTATTTTAATCTATGTTATCTCTTTTCTGTTTTCAACAATCTGATCTCTTTTTCTTTTAACTTTTGTCATTATCTTTTTATTTTATATATCCTATTTTATCAGATATTTCTTCGATTCTTTCAATTGTCTTTGATATTTAGTCTTTCTCAAGCTTGGTCGTTTATCCTTTGTGTATGTAATCTATCTTGTGTCTTCTCTTGTCTTTTAGCGTATGTTGCATGTCTCCAGTCTTTTAGTTTTTCCTACTTGAGTTTTATTTCTGCACTCAATCGTCTCTCATTTATCATTAATCTATGGTATTCTATTATTTGATAAAAATATTCTCCACTATTTCTTCTGTCTTTCGTCGTTTGTGTTTCTTAACCTTTATCGTGTATAACATATCTTCTCTCTTTTGTTTTCGGACTATTTTTTAGACTTTAATCTTTTTGGTTTTAAACTTTGAATCGTTCATAAGCTTTTTTCTTTTGTTATCTCATGTTTTTAATATCGTCTATCTTATCCTTTTGTCTTCGATCTTCTATTTTTTAACATTTGCAATATATCCTTTGTTTTGTGTTTTTGTCTTCACTCTTTTGTCTTTTAACCTGATATTTGTCTTTTCTTATCTGATTTTTATCTTTTGCATTTGCCGTTTCTATTTTATCTACTATCTATTGATCAATTATTACTAAATTATTATTTTTTAAATTTCTTAAGCATTAATTAATTAATTAATTAAAAGAATATATCCACTGGTGTGAAACAATACGTGGAAGTGCAGGCGATCCACATCTAGACCCTAACAACTGCACGACTCGCAATTCGCCCTCTCTTAAAATCGCGGATCCGCCACTCTGGAGAGGCTCCTCTCGCCCCTCGTGACGGTGTCGAAAGTGCGGCGGGTTTTTTTTTGTGTCGGCGGCAGCCGCAGGAGCGTACTTGCAACCCTGTGCCTGACGTCACCACTCGACGCCACTTCTGACTTATCCTTCTGCCTACCTACTGTCACTACCCCCTCGCGTGCGCCCCGCCGCCGACGCCGTCACCACGTCAAAACCTCCCCCGCTTTCTTGTCAAGTGAAGACACTTGTCGACTACATCTAGATGACAGCCAGTGCGCTGATATGTGAATGCACACCCTATGAATTCGCATCTATGTATGTGTGTGTGTGTGTGCACGTGTGTTCTTTAGTGGGTGGATGGATTTCATTGATCCCTACAATTTGAGATTTTAAAATTTGAAATAAACCATTGTTTAATTATAACATTTATATTTCTATTAGACGTTATAAATTGAAATTAAACGACACAGTTAATAGGGTTTTGCATTTATTGTTAAATACTAAGACACATTGATTAGAACTAAAAAAAACACTTCGTTTGTTAAATTTATTATTTCTTCTCAATATGTCATTATCAAGAATTTTTTATTTCAAATTTTGAATTTCTAATGAATTCCATTTATTAAGTACAATTAGCGCTTTTTTCCTAATTCGTAAATTGAAAAATTTACTGCGGATCTCGCTAGCAGCGCTTCCGGCGCGAAACCGGCGACATTTAAGACGGAGTTAATTATCATCCAGCGTGGCGACGTCTAATTACACGGCTCGTCAGTCAGGTAAGTGATAGAGTGCTCCTCTCATCCGGCGACACGCGCTAATCGTATTTTCTTTCTGATAATTCCCTCGCGAGACGAAACACTAATTGATATCCGATCAATAGATAAATTCAGGTCAATATCTGAAGTAGTAATAATTTTTGGTCGTCAATTTCAAAAATTCTCACCCACCCCACATTTACATTTAAAATAAAACTACTGACCACCGTTTAAATTGCACATATATGATTCTAGTAAAAAAAACATATAATCAGTGTTCTAACTTAAATTGTAAATATATGTAGGGTGGGTGGGTGGTCACTATCCCACCCTCTAACCTGTATAACATAACAAGGGTTTTACCGAAAGTTTTCTGAATTATTAGAATAATTTTGCATTATTTATGAAATGATATTATCGAATGTAAAATCTTTTCATCACAAACCCTCTCGTATGTACTATTGATTGGAGGGTGGGATAGTGGCCACCCACCCACCCTACATATACATCAAACCTTAAACCACTGAGAGTCGTTAAGTTGCAGCTGAACACATATCATAAACTACCATGATTAACAAAAATATATAAGCAGTGTTTTATTTTGTGTTAAAATTGTATATGTAGGGTGGGTGGGTGTTCACTATTTCATGTTCCAATCTGTATAACATACCCAAAAATGTTTGTCAAAAATTTGCTGAATTATAAAAATAATTATGCTACAATATTATTTAATGTAATATCTTTTCATCATAAACCCTCTCATATGTATTATTAATGGGAGTATGGGATAGTGGCCACCCACCCACCCTACATATACATCGAAACTTAAATTACTGAGAGTCGTTAAGTTGCAGGTAAACAAATAACACTGACTCTAATGTGATTCATAAGAATTATTAAACAGTGTTTTATCTTCTGTTGAAATTGTATATGTAGGGTGGGTGGGTGGCCACTATCCCACCCTCTAATCCTTGAAACATACGAGACGGTTTTTAAAGAAGACAAGTATATGTAAGAAAATATTTGCCTCATATATAAAACATAAATTTTCTAATACTTCAGTAAACATATAACAAAACCCTAAAGTGTATTATGTAGGTTAGAGGGTGGGATAGTGGCCACCCACATTCCCTACATTTATTTTTAAACTAAAACACTGACCACCGATTAAATATGAAGCTAACACATGACACTGATTTTGATAAATAAATAAATACAGTTATACAGACAAAGAATTAAGTATTACTATTATTTAATAACATGTATAACGAAGTAGATGCCTCAGGAATCAACGATCAACGACTATTTATTCAGTGTTTTAACCTGGATATTAGCGATATGTAGGGTGGGTGGGTGGCCACTATTCCACCCTCCAATTTTTATAAGAAACCCATAATTTTTATCAAAAGTTTTCTGTATTATAAAAGTAATTTTGCATTATTTATGAAACAATATTATCTAATGTAAAATCTTTTCATCACAAATCCTCTCGTATATTTTAGTGATTGGAGGGTGGGATAGTGGGCACCCACCCAACCTACATATACATCAAAACATAAACTACTGAGAGTCGTAAAATTCGCAGCTAAATATACAGGGTGAGTTTTTTTCGATGTTCTCTATGGGGATCTCGGAAACTATAAGAGATAGAGAAACGGTTAAATGGGGAAAGAAGTGTAGATTTACGAGAAGAATAAAATTCCACTTTCAAAGTTTTCAAAAAAGTCAAGGGTAACTAGATATTTTGAAAAAAGTAAAAAGTGTCAATTTTTTCAAATCAATATATCTCGGTTATTATAACAGATAGAAAAAAACTGTAAAGGACAAAGTTTTAGATAATTTTATGCAGATTAATAAAAAATAATCAGAAAATTTTTATCGCCATTATTTTCCGAGATATGGCGCAAACTTACATTTTTTTAAATGGAAACCATAGTTGGCTGTGACCTCATTCAAAAGGTATTTTTTTTCTCTTTAATCCAATATGGCATATGACATAGTTATTTCTAAAAATGAGTGAGTTATAGTCATTTTAAATTTTATTATAAATAAAAAATGGGTAGCCATGAAAAAGGTGAAAGTAAAACAATTGCAGTTGTTTATAATATTAGCAATATTATAATTATTAGCTTTACAGAGATAAACAATAATGAAACAACTGCATAAAGTAATTTTGTAATTATCAATATATCAATGGGAGAGAAATTTTAATATTAAAAAAATATGGTCAAATAGTCCACTATTATTACTATTATGACATAAATTATATCTTTTTAAAATTAAATTTATGGCTTTTTGACTATTCTCATGTAAATTGAATTAAATGTTTCAATAACAACAAGTTTATGATCCTCCACAGATTGATATGATTTTTCATATACTTTGTTTTTTACATAACCCCACAGAAAAAGTTCTAAAACGCGCAGATCGGGAGATCTAGGTGGCCCTGGGATTGGTTTATTTCTTCCCACTTATAAGTTAGGAAAGCATCATTTAAATAATTTGTAAAGCCAACATGTTATGAGGTGGAACACCGTCATATTGGAACCATTTTAATCTTGCTTATAATGATAAATTTAAACAATCGAGCGTATCTTCAAATGTTTTCTGAAGAAAATGAAAGTAATCAGTTTCACTTAGTGAGCTTTCAAAAATATATGGACCGAAAATTATTGATCCAAACACACCATGGATTAAACCCAAATTTAATTTGTAGTTTTCTCTGTGAAACTTCTCGTGGATTCTCTTAAGTTCATCTATGTTCATTGTAGCGATTAAAAATACCACAATTAGTGAATCGCGATTCATATGTTCATAATATTTTTGTAAGAAACGTATTATCCTCTTGACAAATGGGTTTATACCACATACATAAGGCCATTTGATAATTACAAAATTATTATTCTTATGCTGGTTTTTCATTTTTATTTAACTTTGTAGAACTAATAATTACAATATTGCTATTATTATAAACAACTGCAATTGTTTTACTTTCACCTTTTTCATGGCTACCCATTTTTTATTTATAATAAAATTTAAAATGACTACAACTCACTCATTTTTAGAAATAACTATGTCATATGCCATATTGGATTAAAGAGAAAAAAATTACCTTTTGAATGAGGTCACAGCCGACTATGGTTTCCATTTAAAAAAATGTAAGTTTGCGTCATATCTCGGAAAATAATGGCGATAAAAATTTTCTGATTATTTTTTATTAATCTGCATAAAATTATCTAAAACTTTGTCCTTTACAGTTTTTTTCCATCTGTTATAATAACCGAGATATATTGATTTGAAAAAATTGACACTTTTTACTTTTTTCAAAATATCTAGTTACCCTTGACTTTTTTGAAAACTTTGAAATTGGAATTTTATTCGTCTCGTAAATCTACACTTCTTTCCCCATTTAACCGTTTCTCTATCTCTTATAGTTTCCGAGATCCCCATAGAGAACACCGAAAAAAACTCACCCTGTATATCACTGACTGTTATTAGTAAAAAAAATATATATAAACAGTGTGATACCTTGTGTCAAAATGGTATATGTAGGGTGGGTGGGTGCCCACTATCCCATCCTATAATCAATTAAAACTACGAGAGGATTTTTATATAACAAAATTGTATGTAAGAAAATATTTGCTACATAAATAAAATAGAAATTCTCTAATAATTCAGTAAACATTAAAAATCCCTCAAGTATGTAAAGTAGAATGAAGAGTGGGATAGCCACCCACCCACCCTAAATTTACATTTAAAGTACTGACCACCGTTCAAATTGCAAGTTAACAATGACACTGATTCTGGTAAATAAAAAAAAACATATAATCAGTGTTTTAAATTTGATTTCAAGTATATGTAGGGTGGGTGGGTGGCCACTATCCCACCCTTCAACCTGTATAACATACCCGAGAGTTTTACCGAAAGTTTTCTGAATTATTAAAATAATAATGCATTATTCATGAAATGATATTATCGAATGTAAAATGTTTTCATCACAAACCCTCTCGTATGTATCATTGATTAGAGGGTGAGATAGTGGCCACCCACCCACCCTACATATACATCAAAACTTAAACCAGTGAGAGTCGTTAAGTTGCAGCTAAATTCACATCACTGACTCTTCTGTAATTAGTAAAAAAATATAAACAGTGCTTTACCTTGTGTTGAAATTGAAAATGTAGTGTGGGTGGGTCGCCACTATCCCACTCTACAATCGGTATAACATATAAAAAATGTTTGTCTAAAGCTTTCTGAATTGTGAAAATAATTATATATTATTTATGAAACAATATTATTTAATGTAAATTCTTTTAATCATAAACCCTCTCGTATGTTTTAGTGATTGGAAGGTGGAATAGTGGCCACCCACCCACCCAACATATACATCAAAACATAAACTACTGAGAGTCGTAAAAGTCGCAGCTAAACATATATCACTGACTGAGATTAGAAAAAAAAATAAACAGTGTCACACCTTTTGTTGAAAATATATATGTAGGGTGGGTGGGTGGCCACTATCTTACCTTTCAATTAACATAACATACTTCAGGGTATTTCTATATGGTTACTGAATTATTCGAAAACTTATGTTTTATTATTTAAGTAAATATTTTCTTATATACAATTTTGTTATTTAAAAACGCCCGCGTATTTGTATTGATTGAAAGATGGGATAGTGGACACCCACCCACCCTACATATACAATTTTAACACAAAATAAAACACTGTTTATGTATTTTTATTAATCATAGTAGTTAGTTATGTGTGTTTAGCTGCAACTTAACGACTCTGAGTGGTTTAAGTTTTAATGTATATGTAGGGTGGGTGGGTGGCCACTATCCTTCCCTCCAACCTGTATAACATACCCGAGAGTTTTACCAAAAGTTTTCTGAATTATTAGAATAATTTTGAATTATTTATGCAAGAATATTATCGAATGTAAAATCTTTTCATCACAAACCCTCTCGTATGTTTTATTGATTGGAAGGTGGGATAGTGGCCACCCACCCACCCTACATATGCATCGAAACTTAAACTACTGAGAGTCGTTAAAGTTCTAGCTAAATGCATATCACTGTCTTTTCTGTAATTAGTAAAAAAAATATAAACAGTGTTTTAACTTGTGTTAAAATTGTATAAGTAGGGTGGGTGGGTGGCCACTATCCCACCCCCCAATCTGTATATCATACTCAAAATTTTTGTCAAAAGTTTTCTGAGTTATAAAAATAATTATGCATTATTTAATTCAATTTATTTTTAAACGCGCCTCGAAAATTGAACATCGGCAATATTTTAATTCTGTCTGGAATTAATTCATTCTCATCTCGGCCTAGGAAAGACGAACGTAAGTTATGACATAGTTGCACTGAGGAGTTATAATACAGCGAAACGCGTGTCTGCAGATAGTCATTACATAAGACATTTCGAGACGCTGTAAAAAAACGATTGCACTACAAAAATGTTGTATTGTGCTGAAAATGTTTCAGACATATAACGACGGTTAACAGTTATACAATTCAATGCCTTGCGGTGCATTAGTACGAGGAGTAGTTGTTTTAACTGTTCGTTGGTAACTTTTTACATTAATCATAATGTAGCTCATTGAAAATAATATTTCATATTGTTACTTTTATTATTCATATTATTTAATGTAAAATCTTTTCACCATAAATCCTCTCGTATGTTTTAGTGATTGGAGGGTGGGATAGTGGACACCCACCCACCCTAGATATACATCAAAACATAAACTACTGAAAGTCGCAACTAAACAAATATCACTGGCTGCGATTAGTAAAAAACATATACAGTGTTACACCTTATGTCAAAATTGTATATGTAGGGTGGGTGGGTGGCCACTATCCCACCCTCCAATCACTAAAACATACGAGAGGATTTTTAGAGAACAAAATTGTATTTAAGAAAATATTTGCTACATAAATAAAATATGAATTCTCTAATAATTCAGGAAACATTTTGCAAAACCCTCAAGTACGTATGTAGGTTAGAAAGTGGTGGATACCCACCCACTCTAAATTAACATTCTTTAACTACTAACAACCGTTATTTCAAATTTCAAACTAAAACATAACACTGATTCTGGTAAGTAAAAAAATATATAATCAGTGTTTAACATGGATTTCAAATATATGTAGGGTGGGTGGGTGGCCACTATCCGACCCTTCAACCTGTATTACATTCTTCAGAGTTTTACTGGAAGTTTGCTGAATGTTTAGAATAACTATTTATGAAAGGGTATAATCTAATATAATATTTTCATCACAAACCCTCTTATGTGTATTACTGGTTGGAGGGTGGGATAATGGCCGCCCACCCACCCTACATATAAATGAAAACTTTAATTACTGAAAGTCGTTAAGTTGCAGCTAAATATGTACATATCCAACTAAAAAAGTTATATAAGAGTTTCCAGATGTGGATACGGATTGCTGCCTTCCCAACATGAAGAGTTTGAATAAACTACGAGAGGACCAAAATTGTATATAGGAAAACATTTGCTTAATAAATAAAACACAAATTTTCGAATAAACATTTAGCAGAACCCTAAAGTATGTTATGTAGAGTGGATTTTGCGATATAAATAGTTTATTCAAAAGAAAGTCATAAATACAATACATAATATATAATATTATATATAAAATATATAATACGGTTCTATTCCTCGTTCTTCACCTCTAGATCCTGGATTGATTCCTGCCCGGGTTAACGGGATGTTTGATTATTATTGTGTTGTTTTGTGTTACTCGATTTTATTATTTAGTTTAGTTTTTTTACATATGTTGGTAGTGCATTGTATTTATTGCAAGTTTTGTAAGTATTTTTGTGTCCTATTCCTCTCAGTTCTTAGCATGGATTTTCTTCTTGTTTCATAGTTGTGAATTTGTTTGTTTAGAATTAATTTTATGTTTGTTTTTATGTATTTGTGTTTTATGTTGTATATGAGTAATACGTTATTTAGTGTGATTAGGTTTTTTATATTTAATTCATTTGTTTGCTTGTATACCTTTTCAGTTGGTGTTCTTTTATTTAGTTTGTATAGTATTTTTAGTAATTTGTTTTGTTGTATTTGCAGATGTTGTAGATTGTATTTCCCCAAATTGGTATTAGGTATGTGTTTTTTTTTTGCAACAAATAGGCTATTGTAGAGTTGTTTTCTTGTACAGTTTGTTAAATATGCTATTGTTTTACAATTATTTTTTTATAATTTTTTGAATATGAGTGTCCAATTTTAAATTGTTTTGTATGTTCGATCCTAGATATGTAATTTCTATAGTTTCATTTATTTTCGTGTTATTTATGCCTATTTCTAGGTTGTAGTTGTTTTTTTTTTTTATTGAAGCGTATATACTTTGTTTTGTGTTCGTTTATTGTGAGAGTATTTTTTGTGTACCATGTTTCTAATCTCTTCATGTCTGCATTTAATTGATCTTACAGTTGTTGTGAGTTTTTCACTGAATATAAAATGCAGGTATCATCTGCGTAAATGTATATTTTGCCTGTTAGATTTGTTTAAAATATATCGTTTGTGTATAGTATGTACAAAATCGGTGGTAGGATGCCTCCCTGGGGAATTCCCTACTCTGCTTCTATGGTCTTACTGTTTGTGTTGTTAATTCGTGTAATTTGTTGTCTTTCTAGTATGTAGGTTTTCAGTAAGTTTAGTAATTTGTGTTTTATCCCTATTGCTTCAAAATTTGTTATTAGCTTTTCTTTTGAGATGGCATCAAATGCTTTTTTCATATCGACAAAATAGCTATAGTCTGTTAATTTTTGTCTAATTTCTGTGTGTGATGTTATTGATAAATTTGTGAGTAGCTGATGTTATGCCTGTTAGTTTTTGAAATACATATTGCTGTTTATTGATGATGTATTTGTTTAGGTGATCTATTATTCCTTTCGATATTACTTTCTCTAAGATTTTATTTAGGGTTGATAAAAACGTTATGGGTCTATAGTTTTCTGGTTTTTATATATTGGTTTTATTATTGAAGTTTTTATGTAATTTGTGTATGTTCCAATATTCAATATTTGATGTATAATATTTGTTAATATGGGAGTGAATTTGGTAGTATTTTCTTTTAACATTTTGTTTGTGACTTTGTCAAATACAGGAGCTGTGTTATTTTTGAGATTTCTTATATATATTTCTTGTTTTGATTTCATTTTCAGTTGTTAGATTAAATACTGTAATGTTTTCTATTGTTTAGTCTGTATTTGTGGTTATTGTTTCATTTCTTAATTCGGGGAATTCTTTTATTTGTTTTTCTGCTAGTTTTAAGCCTATATGAGCGAAATATGTATTTATTTCGTTTGCTATTTCTTCATAAGGTTTAACTATTGTTCCATCTTCTTTAATAATTTATTGTATGTTCTGTTTTTGCGTCTTAGTGATTTTTATTTGTTTGTTTATTAGGTTCCATATATTTTGGGGGTCAATTGTATTTTTGTTAAACAGTTTTGTATAATATATTGTTTTGGCTTGTTTAATTTTTTCGTTTGTTAATTTCTTTTGTTTATTGTAGTTTTCTTTTATAATGGAGTTGTTTGGTTGCAAATGGTACTTCTTTCACTAATTTAATTTTAAACCAAGTGATTTATTTACCTTATATATCATAGAATTTTAACAAATCAATTCAATACTTTGTTTATATTAATAATTAATTAATTAATTTTGTTTATATTAAATTTTAAATATCTTCTCAATTATTTATACATTTTCGTACAAATTCGATGTAAAAGGATATATTTTTTAAATTTTTAATTAATATATTTATTTTTAAAAGAATGCCTAATTTCAACTGATTTTTTTAAATTATATTTCATTGTTCTGAGCAATTGCAACTAGTTTTTTTTTCTTTTGAGTTAAATATTTTGCTTACTTGCAACTAAATCAGAAATTTATCTAGCGTACTCTTGACCTACCCTAACAGTCTGCGAGTTAACCTAGCGTACTCTTGACCTACCTCAATCGTCTAGACATTAAGGTAGGTCAAGAGTACGCTAGGTTAACTCCGCAGACTGTTAGGGTAGGTCAAAGAGTACGCTAGATAAATTTCTGATTTAGTATAACGACTGATCTTGAGGATACTAGGAGTTAAAATTGGTAATTTGTTAAGAAAAGAAAGTTTAAAAACTACTGACCACCGTTCAAGTGGTGATCTTGGTGAGAAAAAAATAGATAATCAATGTTTTAACGTGGATTTCATGTATAAGCAGGATAGGTGGGTGGCTACACTATCCCACCCTCCAATCCGTATTACAAACCTCAGAGTTTTACTGCTAGTTTTCTAAATTATTAGAATAATTATGCATTATTTATAAACAATTTTGCTTAATAAATTAAACATAGTTTTTCTAATAATTCAGTAAACATGTAGCAAAACTCTTACGTATGTTATGTAGACGTACATGGTACTCGAAATGTACATCTGACATATAAAAATAAATGTGAAGGAAGGAAATTACAAAGTGTTTTAATAGTGATAACTTCACACAACTCAAATCAAACCGTGAATATGTTATGTAGGTTGGAGGGTGGGATAGTGGCCACCCACCCACCCTACATATACATCAAAACTTAAACTGCTGAAAGTCTTTAAAGTTGCAGCTAAACACATATCACTGACTCTACTATGATGAATAAAAAAATATAAACAGTGTTTTATTTTGTGTTAACATTTTATATGTAGGGTGGGTGGGTGGCCACTATCCCACCCTTTAATTCATTCACCACGAACGAGAGTATTTAGGGAAAAAAATTGTGCAAACTACAAGTTTTACCTAGGAAATATTTATTCAATTTAGTTAATTCAATCCCAAAAATTAATAAAATCCTCGCTTATATTTCAGCATTAAACAAATGCAATTGAGATCAATCACTTCGTTTTCGTATGTATTTCAATTCATTTTATATATTGCTTGTTAATTTTTTTACATGAGACGATTACAATAAATTTTTCAGGTGTAATTTTCAATCGGTGCAAAAAAACACTTTTCTGAAAACCCTCGTTCGTGATAAATAAATTGGAGGGTGGGATAGTGGCCACCCACCCACCCTACATATTTTCTTAAAACTTAAGCTACAATCAGTGTTTTAGGTTTGTAAAAATTAATGCAGAATATTATGTTAAATGCTTAAAAATTATTAAGTGAAATTTTGACACGATTTGAAATAAATATGGGTTAAGTTAATAGCTAAAATTCGCCCAATTTCGTGAGCAAATAAAGGCGTTTATTATTATTATTATATATAGGGTGGGTGGGAATCATAATTTTAGAAACTAAATTCTGAAAATTAGGAGAAGTAAAACTCTTGTTATGCATTTCTTTATTTTCAGATAACTGACACGTGTTTCGGTCCTTGTGGATAATTATCAAAGTTAAAACTGTTTTAACTGTGTCAGTTATATGAAAATAAAGAAATGGAACGGAAAAATTCGGTTGCATCAAGAGAGTAGCAGAACAAGTATCGATTATAAATTCTAAAATGTAGTGAAGATTTCCTTTTTATAATTAGCATGATTTATTAATCAATTTTTAAATATAACTTGTAATTTATTGATGACTTTCTTTGAGGTCGTGCAGGATGAAATAATGGCCGCCCACCCACTGAATTTAATTAATTAAATGTCATTTTAAATTATATTCGTGATTATTTACACCACACACTCTCACAATTGTAATTTATTTTTCGGAAACGAAAAACACTGTTTGTAACTTTATTTTTTTTAAAATATGTAGGGTGGGTGGGTGGTCACTATCCCACCCTTTAATTTATTCACCACGAACAAGAGAATTTAGTGACTACAAGTTTTATCTGAAAAATATTTGTTCGGTCTCGTTAACTCAATCTAAAAAATTGACATAACTCTCGTTTATATCTTAGCATTTAACTTAAGCGTTTGAGATCAACCATTAATTTTTTATATATATGATACTTTATTATAATTTTTTTACATTAGACAATTAAATTTTGTAAATTATAAACTTTTCAGGTGAAATTTTCAATCGGTGCAATAAACTTTTCTGCAAACCCTCGTTCGTGATAAATAAATTGGAGGGTGGGATAGTGGCCTCCCACCCACCCTACATTTACATTTAAACTTAAACCACTGACACCGTTTAAGTTACAAGCTAACACATAGCACTGATTCTAGTAATTTAAAACGAAATATATATAATCACTGTATTAACTAGGATTTCAAGTATATGTAGGGTGGGTGGGTGGCCTCTATCCCACCCTCCAACCTATATAACATACTCAAAGTTTTACCAAAATTCATCTGAATTATAATAATAATTAAGCATTGTTAATAAAATGATGTTATATAATGTAAAAGTACATTTCAAAAATTCGCAACTCTTTTGAAAATTGGGGTTTGTTAGAAAATAAAAGTAATTTTTAATCTGCAATTATTTTTCTATTGTTTTTAATTTTAGTATAGTTTTATAAAAACAGAAACTATTTTTATAGGCTATTTTACATGTCCGCTTCCACGCATCGAAAAATAAATTTTAAAAATTCGCAACTTTTTTAAATATTAGCGTAATTTAAAAAATAAAGGTTATTTGTAATCTGCATACGATGAGCAATTGTTTTTAATATTTCTATAATTTTATCACAACGTAAACCATTTTTTCTAGATGATTTTTGACATCCTTGTTCAACACATGAAATATAAATTTAAAAAATCTAATTTTTAATAATTAGTGTATATAAGTACAAGAAAAACAATTAGTATTATACTAATTATAAATTATTTATTTAATTAATTATTTATTTAATTATTATAGGTGTATAAATAGTTTGATAGAATATGGATTTACTCCCCAGCTGGTGTGAGTGTATCGATTATATAAATGCAGGAGCCGTTCGCAATTTTAAGCGAAAATTAAGATAACCTCGTTTAAAAAGCAATAAACTATATTCCAGGCATTTTAATTTTCCATTAAGCTTAAGGAAATACAGGACGGCAATCGTTCGGAAAATTGAAATTATTAAGTCAGATTAAATTTTCGGAGGGCGGCGCGACGGGATTCTATTAATTTTTTTTCTCTCTCTCTTACGAGTATATTAGCGCACTTCAATTAAAATATCGTTTATTAATATTTTTTAATATATACGTTACATTACTTGTAATGGTCTTATTACACAATTTCAATAATACAAACTACTATTTTTCATTTAAAAAAACCCTGATAATTAAAAAAAAAACAAAATATATTAACCACAAATATATTTCCGATTAATAAAATTTTATATAAAATCAATATGTATGTTTTACTGATTGGAAGGTGGGTTAGGGCCATCTACCCATCCTACAAATTTATTTAAACTGTTATCGGTACGTTCGATTTTTAATTCTTTCTTTTATACGTTTGAATTTTCAATTGATTAAACACTTCAAAATAAAATAAAACGAATATTTGATTTTGAAGCATAAAATTGTATCAAGAAGTGAAAATCTCTACAATTACTTATTTATTTGATTAAATACTATAAATTTTTGAGGATTATTCATTGTTTGAATTACAGTTTCTGTAAATAAATAAATTCAAGTGTTTAATTAAAACAAGTAATAAAAGCTATAAAATAATACAATACTCTTCTCGTGCTTATTGGGTTGCCTATAAACAGGAGGAATTTATTTATTTTAATTCTTTACTTTTTCATTAAATTATTGTTTAATTATGTTTATAGTTTAGATTATCATATAAATCAAATTATTATAATTCCTCTATTCTATTGATTTTATATTTAAAATTGTTGTTTCTTTATATATGAGCAAAAATAATCTCTAATTTTATAAGCCCGGGTAGCTCAGTCGGTAGAGCATTGGACTTTTAATCCAAGAGTCCAGGGTTCAAGTCCCTGCTCGGGCGTAGTATTTTTACTTTCCCTATATACGAAGTATACACGTTGTCCCCTGAAATTTTGAATAGGGCAATTGAATGCTATCACGCTTGTAATAAAATAGGGAATCAAAATGAAGCATACTATTTTTACAATCACAATTCTGACGTAACGAATAACAAATAACTACAATCTTCATCTTATTGAATGCTCGAAAACATCTCCTTGTTGAGCCAAGCAATATCCCAAACGATCATAAAATTCCCATTTTGAAGCTATATAAGTCAAATTGACATTCATTTGCAGCAACAACCATGACAACCAATAATAATAATCGAGGTGCAATACAAACACATTACTCATATTCAAAATTTCAGGGGACAACGTTTATATAGGGGAAGTATTGTGATCGTGATTTTTTTTTTGAAAATTTTTTTTGAGGAAATATTTGTTTTGAGGTCCCCTGAGTCCATTATACTAATTTGTGAAAAAAAAATGTGGCTGTGTGTGTGTCTGTATCTCAAAAACGAATTATCAGTTTGAGATGAAACTTCAAACTTAAGGTTTTATCGTTAAAAACTGGAACTGAAAAGCTTTTGGTGAACATTCATAGACCGGAAGTAGATGTTTACTCGAGGCGTTTTTTTGTTTTTTCGTGATATTTTTCTAAATATGAAAAATTTTAAAAAACGGTTCAAACAAAAGTTAAAGAGAATAAAAAACTGAACAAGTTTTATGAAAACATATTTTTCATAAAATTCTTAACTTATGTGAAAAAAAAATTGAAATTTTGACATTTTTTGCCAATTGCTAATAAACTATTAGAATTATATCAAATTTTTATTACAAATAATTGTAGAGAATTCAAAAGTAAACAAATCATTAAGAATAGCCTTTTTGCGTAAACCTCATAGTTTTCGAGTAAAATATAGGGAAAATGCTATGATGACCACATCACCATTTTTTAGTTTAAGTTTTAATACATTTATGAAGGATGGGTGGGTTCATGAGCAATAGTTTTCTGCCTTTATGTTTTGTTTCATTGCAAATTTAACGACGATCAGTAATTTAAGTAATCATATAGATGTAGGGTGGGTGGGTGTTCATGAAAATGTAGAGTAGGTGACTTCTATACCACCCTACAATTACCCACCCACTCTGCATATGCACAAAAACTTTCATCACTATTTATTTTTTTGTATTTCAAAATATTAGGGTTGGTTTTTTAAAAGGAACAAAAAAAACATGTATTGTAAAAATAATTAATAATTTAAAATTTTCTACAACGATCTGAAGGATTGTAATATATTTTATTATAAAAATAATTAGTAGTTAAGTTAAAAAAAAAGGTACGTAGGATGGATGATTTTAAACGCACCCTTCATTTGTTATATTATTAAGAACGATTTTTACACAAAAATTACTTAAAGAAAAATATTCATTCAATAAAAATTATAAATATTGATTTAATCAAATGTATTTTAGTTATTTTTGGGTGGTTTTGAGTAGGTCCACCCACCCAGCATTAAATTTTTTTATTGCCTCCACTGATATTGCATTTGTTTCTTTAAAAAATGTCAGCAGAGTTTGTTTTATTGTTGAAAATACATTTAAGTAGTGTGGTAAATAAAATTTCAATAAACATGTAGGGTGGGTGGGTGGCCGCTATCCCACCCTTCAATTATTATACTTCAAACGAGGGTTTCTGATATAGATTTTGCAAAATACTAATTTCAGTTTAACTAATTAGTTAGTCAAGAAATATACAAACCAAAGTTTCCAATGAACTCATTTTTCCGTTTGTAAAATTTTTCTAAAACTAAAACGTTTCATCAATTTATCTTTCAGATTTTTATATCTTCTAATTTTAATGTGCAAAATATATGTTTTCAGAAATTTTTGATTTAATTTGCAAACATTTTCTAATATTTTTCAAGCCAGTCCGGGTTTTTCTTACTTTTTTTGAAGATATTTCAAAGAAATTCTTTTCCAGGTTAAGAAGTTATTTTTCAGTAGTTCACCTTTTTAAAACGTTCTACCATTTTTGTCAGTTTAATAAATTTCCAGCATTTTCTTAAAAGTTATTCACCATTAGTGGAATTTTTCAAAACTTTTACTTCTTCAGGAATCTCTTTTCCAGTTTCTGATTTTTACTTTCCCTATATAGGGGAAGTATTGTTTCGTGCGTGAAAATGTCTGTGGGCGCTCTATCTTGAAAACGAATAATTCATTTGAGATGAAACTTTAAACTTAAGGTTTTACCAATAAAAATTATAACTGAAAAGCTTTTGGTAAACATTCCTAAACCGGAAGTGGTTGTTTACTCGAGACGTTTTTTGGATTTATCTCGATTTTAAAAATATTACATAACTCTTCCAACAAAAATTAAAGGGGATGAGAAACTGAGCAAGTTTTATTGAAACATGTTTTTCATAAAGTGCTTAACTTGCGAGGAAAAAAAAAATAAAAATCAAAAATTTTGACATTTTTTTGCCTAGTACTAATAAACTATGGGCTACATGAAATTTGTATAACAAGTAATTGTAAAGAATCCAAAATTGAGCAAATTATTAACAATCTCCTTTTGAGTAAAACTCATAGTTTTGGAGAAAAACGTAAGGAAAATATTATTATTTTTATATTTTTTTTACATTTTACAATTTTGAACTAAAACCCTCGCTTATGATTTACTGATTGGAAGGTGGGATAGAGGCCACCCACCAAACCCTACATATACATGATAACCCTTAATATTAATCGTTGATGATTTTGTTGCAAAAAACAATAAAATCTTATATCTAATAAAAAATAAAGCATAATCCAAATATAAGTTTAAATATAAATGGTCTTCTATAGCTAATCCTATCTATTTTAGATTTAAAGTCTGCCCTTCCACCACCCATTAAAATTTTATTATTTACCTCAATCAAAAACTCTACCTTTTGAATTTCTTTTTAATTCAAAAATTTCTGTAATTACTCAACCGCGAGACAATTAGTAATTGAAATTTATATGTATATGTAGGGTGGGTGGGTGGCCTCTATCCCACCCTCTAATCAGTAAAACATCATCAAAAATTATTTGAAAAATTTGTATAATCAAATCTCCAAAAATTGCAATTATTTTGTATTTATTTATATTTTACAACTTTTAATTAAAACCCTCGCGTATGTTTTACTGATTAGAGGATGGGATAGAGGCCACTCACCCACCCTACATATACATGATAACTTTAATTGCTAAAGGTGGATTATTTTGCTGCAAAAACTATTAAACCCTTTATGTATGAAAAATGAAACAAAATCAAAATATAATTTTAAATATAATTAACTTTCTACAGCAAATCTTATCTAACTTAGATTTAAAGTTTGCCCATCCATTATACATTCTATTTTTACTAAGTTACTCACTCAAAATTGTTTTCCATTTTAATTTTATTTTTATTCAAAAAGATTTGTAATCAATTGCATTTATTGCAACGATACGATAAGTAATTAAGATTTATATGTATATGTAGGGCGGGTGGGTGGCCTCTATCCCACCCTATAGTCAAAAAATCATCAACAAAAATTATTTGAAAAATTTGTTTAAATAAATCTATCAAATTGTGCAATAATGTGTTTATTTACGTTGTACAACATTTAATTAAAACCCACGCTTATATTTTACTGATTGGAGGGTAGGTCAGATGCCACCCACCCACCCTACATATACATAATAATCCAGGACTGCACAAGAAGTATTTTGTTGATTTGCATGATTTAAATAATTATTAGTGGTTGACTTATTTTATCTTCTCAAGAATTTAAAAATATAGTTTCACTTCTAGTTTTCAAATCAGCAAGTATCTAGCGAATCTTCCAACAACCCTCTTTTATACACACTACAGTTTCTTATACAGATGTCGATGATGGTTATACCCCATTGCATCAAATTTTCCAGTCTTTTGTTTCCAAATTGTACTTCCATATAATTCCATACTGCCTATAAAATCCTCCCAACTGAATAGGTTTTAGAATATTATTTTTACAATCACATTGATGATAAACCATCCACAATATACTGCTTGCGCAGTGATGAATTTCTATTTCACAAGTATATTATTGCTGTAAATCATCTAGAAAATACTGATCGGGCAGTACTCCTTACATGCAGGCATACATTACTGCGCAAGCAGTATTTTGTAGCTAATTTATGTCAATATATATTCTTAACCACAAACATCAACAACTGCTCAAGCAGTATTTTGTTGATGTACGTGATTTACATAATCATTGGTTAACTTTAACTTTTCATTTAAGTTCTAACAACCCTCTTTTATATACACTACAGTTTCTTCTGCAGATGTCGGTGATGGTTATATGTATCTTTGAAAGCTTATCTTTTTTAGGTTAATATTTCTTGGCGTCAAATTTTCTTTCTTTCTTTTTTTCCAAAATTGGGCAGCCACATAATTCCATACCTACCTATACAATCCTCCTAACGGAACTAACGGAATAATGAATATTATTTTTACAATCGCATTGATGATAAACCATCCTCAAAATACTGCTTGCGCAGTGATTAATTTCCACTCCACAAGTATCTTATTGATGTAAATGATCTAGAAATATTCAAAATTATTTGTAATTAATTTCATTTGATACAATGAGGTGCTTAGGAATTAAGGTTTATATGTACATGTAGGTGGGGGTGGCCTCTATCCCACCTTCCAGTCAGATGAACATCATCAAAAATTATTTGAAAACTTTGTTTAAATATATCTATTAAATTTTGCAAATATGTTATGTTTGTTAACATTTTACGACTTTTAATTAAAATGCTCGCTTATGTTTTACTGATTGTGAGGTGAGTTAGAGGTCATCCACCCATCCTACATATACATAATAATTTAGAATTTAGAATTCAAAATTGAGCAAATTATTAAGAATACCTTTTATTGCGTAAGCCTCATCGTTGTCGATAAAAATATAGGGTAAGTATTATGATGGCCACATCACAATTTGAATAGTATTGTTTTCGCGAATGAAAATGATGTTGGACGCTGTATCTCAAAAACGAATAATCCAATTGAGATAAAACTTTAAACTTAAAGTTTTATCGATAAAAACTGGAACTGGAAAGCTTTTGTTAACCATTCAGAAATCGGAAATGGACGTTTACTCGAGGCAGTTTTTTGTTTTTTTCCGATATATTTTTATTATGACAAATATTTTAAAACTTTTTAAACAAAATTAAAGGGTATAAAAAACTGCACATGTTTTATTAAAATATTTTTTTTCGCTTATAAACATCAATAGTTTATAAACTAAATATTTACATCTGCATTGAATGATATTAAAAAAAAAAATAACATTTAAATATTTAAAATATTAAATCTCTAACATACTTTTCTTTATTATGTGATACTTTTCTTTTATAAAAACAATGGATTTCCATTACTTGCCTAATTTTTAGGATAGTCGAATGAAAATTTCTGTTAGAATAGGCATTAGTATAGGCATATGTAAATTTTTTATATTTTTTAAGACATTTTTTGCTTCTACTTCGTTATACATTTTCGTAAATTGAATAAAACACAATAACTAATCATAATTTTTATCTAATATTCATAGTGACTAAAACAGGTATTATTTTTTTCTCAATAAATTTATTATCTCTCTATTGATACCTGATTACAGTAAAAAATAATGAAAATTTACATTAATAACTACGCCATCTATATTTATTCAACTTTATATATAATTATAAAAACATCTGTAAATTTCAGGAAGGCATCTGTTCAGAAAGAAAATATTCTTTCATGGATTGCAGTCGGGCTATAAAGCACCAGAGGTCGCCACGCGCAGCGTTGAAAGAGAAAAACACTTGTTGCTTCGAATTTATGTTGTGAAACGCGGCAAACGTTCGCAATCATCAATAATAGCATTTTATTTTATGGGTCGTTCACTTCGACTCGCTAAATATATTACAGACTTGACCGAATTAGATTCCAAGTGTTTATGTTGGTGTGCGTGTGTGTGTAAGAGAGCAGTAAATATTTTATTTCAATTGATGCTGTGTTTCATTAATGAACTCGCGTTCGCTAATAATTTTGTAGAATTTTACACTCTGGGTTTATAGACTTTAATATGAAACATTTTGTAAATTTGCAATAAACGTTATTTTTAAATTATTAGTTATACATTGGTGAGTAATGATCAAGTTTACATTTCTTGTAGTTTAAAGTTTATTAGTTATACTTCTACTACCATTTAAAGGATTTAAATATATTTTATTGATAAGACTTTTTGTTGTTGCTTACCTCCATGTTAGGTTCGTGTAGGGCCACCTCTGTCCCTGCAGACTGAACCTCTTCTTCCGCCTCCCCGACTCCGGCACTTTGTCCGGCACGCCGCACCTGGGGGTGCTCATCAACTTGGCAGTCTTTACGTCCACGGTTCCCGTCACCGGGAGTCCGCCGAAGGCTTGCAAGTCCCTTATCGCCTGCCTCACCGATTCCTCTGTCCGGAGGGCACCGGCGCCCTCCACGTTTTTACTCATATACCCGTATTTCATTAGATATTGGTGCTGAAATAGAAAAGAAACGAAACGTTAATTGTATCATTAAAAATAATATAATAAAAGAATAAATACAGACTTTCAAGTCAAAGGTAATTAAAAATCCTTGCAATTGAAAGAAAAACTCTTTTAATTTGGAAGGAAAATTACATGAAAATTCTAGAAACTTAAAAAAATATTTCGGAAGAAAATTGCTAAAATAACTATAGATGTTTGCAATTTGTTAGGGACTATGCTGAAACAATTCTTGTTGCAAAATTTTGACACCTTAAAAATATTTCACAATGGTAGAAATACTGCTGAAAACACAGGATTTTTCGTAGAAATTTCTGGCAAGAGAATTATATAAAAACTCTAGAAACCTGAAAATTAATTTCTCAAAAACTTTAGATTCTCGAAATTTAAAAGCAATTTTTAGAATAATCTTCCAAGATTTTGGATTTTTTAGCCGCTAGAAATCAACACTTATCTTTATTTTTTTTAACTGAATTACCATGTAAATATTTTAAGCAACCTATTTCTAGATATCTAGAAATATCATTCAGGATTCTATAATTTTTATTTTTTTATAAAATTTTAAAACCTTAGAATATAATCCTTATTTTCGTTGATAAATCTCCTTTCACGTCTTGCTTTATATTACCTGAAATTTTCAGCCACTTCTAAACATAATTTTGTTCTCGAATTCTCTTGTCCAAATCTTTAAAAGAAATTTTTATAATTCTAGAATTCTTAGCACTTTTTCTTCTATATGGTAATTCAACAATTTTACTAAATTGAAATAATTTTTATTTAGATATTTTCTGCAATTTCTTCTATATATTTCTAAATTTCTAAATTATCTTTAAGAATTCTACAATTTTTTAAACGTTTCCTAAAATTCTACAATCTTCTAGATTTTTTTCTTTAATTTTTGAGAATATTCCTTACTTAAGGTAAGGCAAGAAACCTTACCAGAATATATCAGCAATCTATTTTTCAAATTTAAAAATGAATTTTCAAGGATTCTAAAATTTTCAGCACTTCTTCGAGAATTTTATTTAATTTTTCCGAATTGAAATAATTTTTATTTCAATATTTTCAACGTAATATTTTCTCTTCTACATTGAGATACTCTACAAGGATTCAAGAATTTTTAGCATTTTCTTCTAGACCTTTTACTTTTTTTTTCAATTATAGAGCATTTTTCACATTAACTTGCTTTATTTTATTGGAATTGTTCAGCAACTTATCTTCTAAAAGGATTCTAAAAATTTTATTCGTTTTTCTACCGGAATTTTACATTTCTTTATTTTTTAGAGAATTGCCATTTTTAGATTTTCCAAAAGCTTTAAAGATTCAAAAAAATAGTACTTTTGTTTAACAGAGTTTCACAACTTTCTAAAAATTCTATTACTATGAAAGAATTTCAAATTCTAACAACCTCAAAGAATGATTTAGGAATACTGAAAAATTGTAGATTCATCGAAGAACTTTCTCGTAATTTGAAAGAGATAATACTAAAAGATTCTATATAATAGTTGGATAATTCCAGAAACATTAAAAAAAGTTATCGTAAATGAAAAAAAATTGTTCTTAATCTGAGAGAATTCTCGTGATTTGAAATATTCTTCAAGGATGAAAATACTAAACATTTTTGTTAAGCTGAAAGAGTAATTGTTAGGATATTGTAGAAATCCCAAAGAAGAATTCGCAATGGAAGAGAAAGAAAATCTTGTAATTTCGAAGAGTAAATTCTAAAATATTTTAAAAATCTGGAACAAAACGTGTTAGGAAATTCTAATAAATAAAATCATAAATATTTTACAATGGAAGAAAAATTGCAAAAAAGCTTCTTCGAATCTGAAAGAGAAATTGTTGGAAAATTTTATAAACAATAAAGATTTCGCATTGGTAGAAAACTTTCTGGAAAACTTTAGATTACGCGAAGAAAATTATAGCCTCATAAAAGATTTCACAAAGGAAAACAATTGCTGGATTTTGATTCTACAAAATTGTTGAAATTTCGAAGGGAAAAAGCTAAAGAATTCTATTAATTTGGAAGAGAAATTATTGGTAAGTTCTACAATTCGCAAAGAAGATTTGGTAATGTTTATAAATACGAAAAAAAATTGATTTACTTTAAGAAAATTTCCGTAATTTAAAAATGCTAAAAAGTCTAATATTCTGGAAGATATTGTTGTAAAATTCTAGAAACATTAAAAAGAAATCGCAATGGAAAATAATGTTGATAATCTTTGCATTCTTGAAAGAAGATTCTAAAAATTTGGAACAGAAAATACTGAAAATTTTTGCTAATCTGGAAGAGATTTTGTTGGAATATTTTAGAAGATTTTGCAATGGAAGAAAAATGCTAAAAAGTCAATATTCTACGAAAGAGTATCTTGAAATTTCGTAGAGTAATTTCTGAAAATAATCCAATTGTTAAAAAAATCTAAAAACTCTAAGATTCCTTGAAGAAAATTTTCGCAATTTTGAAAAGAAAACGCTGAAAAATTCTATTAATCTGAAATAAAATTTTTGAATAATTCTATATTTCTCAATGAGAGAAAATTGACTGAAAAGAACTAGAAAATTCTAAAAACCTTAAAGAAGATTTCTCAATCGAAGAAAAATTCTTAGAATTTTAAAGAAAAAATCTATTAATCTGAAAGAGAAATTATAGAAAAATGCACAAAAGGCTTCACAATAGAAGAAAACATGTTGAAAACTCTAGATTCTTTGAAAGAAAGAAAACAATTGTTAAAAAGTTCTGGATATATTATTTATTTGTCGATTTTCACCCAACAAGCCAAAAGACCAATTACAGAGTAAAATTTCCATTAAAACTTAAATTAATAAATTCCAATTGCTGTAATATTCTAGATTCCCTGAAGTAACTCTTTCAATTTACAAGAGAAAATTTTGGAAAATCTTAAAAATATTTTACAATGAAATTCTTGCAGTTTGGAAGGTAAAATTCTGGAAAATTCTGTTAATCGAGAAGAAAAATGGTTGATAATTTCTAAAAACCTAAAAAAAGATTTTGCAGTGGAAAGAAAAACAATTTTGAATAGAAATTATTGGAAAATTTAAAAAAAAAATTTGAAAAACTACAGATTTTTTGATTAAAATTCTTGAAATTTGGTCAAAATATTTAAACATTATGTTAATCTAGAAGAGAGATTGTTGGAAAATTCAAGAAACCATAAAATGGATTTCACAAAAAAAAATAAAAAACCGTGGATTCTTCTAAAAAAATATTATATTATATTATTTGAAAGAAAAATGTTAGAAAATTTAATTAATCTGCACGAGAAATGGTTCAATAATTGATAAACTATTTAGAATATTTCGTAATAGAAGTAAAATATTGTTACAAAACTTTTTGTTAGAGGAGATAAATTTTTAGAAAATTCTAGAAACCTCAAAGAAGATTTCTGAATGGAATAAAAACTGCTACAAAAAATAACTCTAAATACCTCGAAGAAAATTCTCGCAATTTGGAAAAGAAAATGCTAAAAAATTCTATTAATCGAGAGGAAAAATAACGAAAGTTTCAAGAAACATCAAAATTTATTCACCAATGGAAAAATGATTTCGAAATAAAAGAAATCAAAAACCTTAAAGAAGATTTCTCAATAGAATAAAAATTGTTAATATAAACTCGAAATTTCTCGACAAAAATTCTTGCAATATGGAAAAGAAAATACTGAAATTATATAAATTCTAATCATCTTGACAAATTGTTGGAAAATTTTTGAACCTTAAAAAAAGATTTTACAATACAATAATTGCTGGAAAACTGTAAAATCTTTAAACAAAATTGTCGCAATTTGAAAGAGAAACTCGTGAAAGAATCTAATAATCAGTAAAAGACATTCTTCAAAACATTATCTTAAATTTTACAATTTTATCTCAAATTTTTCGAGAATTTTACTCCATTTGAGGATTCTAGAATTACATTTTCTAGAATTCAAGAAATTTTCTTAATTTCTCTAAATTGATGAACTTTTCATTCAGATACTTTTTGACGATTTTATAATTTTGAAACTTTTTTTTTCAATCTTTTATTTTCTTTCTTATCAGAATTTTGCAATTTCAAAGAGAAAATGACGAACATTTCTATTCATCTAGAAGAGAAATTTTTAAACAATTCTACAAACCTCAAAAATTAGTGAAAATTTATGGATCCTTCAAATGAAATTCTTGCAATTTGAAGAAAGTATTGAAAAAAAATTGCAATTGAAGTTAAATGGCTGAAAACTCTAGATTTCTTCAAGAAAAGAAAAAAAATGCTAAATAAACTCTCGATTTCTTGAAGAAAAGCCTTATAATTTAGAGAAGAAAATATTGAGAAATTTTATTACTCTAAAACAGAAATTTTCTAAAAAATTTTTTGCAATAATCATTCTTTTTTAATTTCTAGATTTTCTCAACAATTTCTGTTTTACAATTTTGAAACTTTTTTTTTCAATCTTTTATTTTCTTCTTTATCTTATCAGAATTTTCTTAAAATGTTCTCTTCTAAATTGCAATAATTATCTTCAAGGGTTCTATAAATTTTTAAAAATTATCCTCAGAACAATATTTGTAAATTCTAGAATCTTTTCGTTTTTCTTCTAGATTTTTACAGTTTTCTACCAATTTTTCTTATTAATATTTTCTACAATCTTCTCTTCAAAATTTACATAATTTTACTTCTAGATTCTAAAACCTTTTAGCAAACTCTTTTCCAGATTTATAGAAGAATCTTTTAGCTTATTTATGTGATAATCAAAAAAAAAATTAATTCGGAAAAGAAAATGCTGAGAAGTTTAATAAATTTTTAAAATTTTAAAAAGCTGGAAAAGTTTTAAAATCTTTAAAAAAAATGTTAGAAAATTCTAAATGCTAAAAAATATTGTACAATTTAAATAAAAGCCGAAACTCTAGATTAAAAAAAAAAATTCTTGAAGTTTAGAAGATAAAATGCTAGAAAATTCTGTTATTCAAGAAAAGAATTTATTTGAAAATTTAATAAACTGTTTAAAAGATTTCGCAAAGGTGTAACATGGTCGGAAAACTCTTCATTTCTCACGATTTGGAGTAGAAAATGCAAAAAAAATCTATAATTGTTGACGATACATTTTTAAATAATTCTAGAAACCTGAAAGAAGTTTTTAGGAAAATGGTAAAAAAAATATAATAATCTGGATAGAAAATCATTGAAAATTTTAAGAAACTTATAAATAAGATTTTGTAATAGAAAAACCACTTTTGAAAATCTCTGAATTCTATTAATCTGGACGAAAAATTGTTGAAAATTTAAGAAAGTTTTAAAAAGATTTCACAATAGAAGTAAAAGAGATTTGGATTTAAAAAAATCACGTGATTTTACCGAGGAAGTGTTAAAGAATAGAAATCTTATTAATTTTGAAAAAATACCTTTATAAAATTTTGCAAACCTCCAAGAAGTTTTGACAATGTAATAATATTAATTGATTCCTCGAAGAAAATTTTCCCAATGTAAATGCTGAAAAATTCTACTCATGTGAAAAAAATATTGAAAAATCTAGAAACTTCAAAGAATATTTCTTAATGCAATAAACTCGATATTGGAAGAGGAAATGTTGAAAAATTTAATTAACTTAGAAGGGGAAATATTGGAAAATTAGAATAACCCAAAAAAATATTTCGCATATGGAGAAAGTTTCCTTAAAATCTTTAGAAAATTCTTGCAATTTCAAAGAGAAAATGACGAACATTTCTATTCATCTAGAAGAGAAATTTTTAAACAATTCTACAAACCTCAAAAATTAGTGAAAATTTATGGATCCTTCAAATGAAATTCTTGCAATTTGAACAAAGTATTGAAAAAAAATTGCAATGGAAGTTAAATGGCTGAAAACTCTAGATTTCTTCAAGAAAAGATTCAATTCTGTAATGGAAGAAAAAAATGCTAAATAAACTTTCGATTTCTTGAAGAAAAGCCTTACAATTTAGAGAAGAAGATATTGAGAAATTTTATTACTCTAAAACAGAAATTTTCTAAAAATTATTTTGCAATAATCATTCTTTTTTAATTTCTGGATTTTCTCAACAATTTCTGTTTTAGAGTAATAAAATTTTTCAATATTTTCTTCTCTACTGAAAACAACTACTAAAAACTTGTTTAAAGAACTCTATATTCTTCAAAGAACATTCAGCAGTTTTAAAGTGTAAATACTGAACAAATCTAATAATCTGGAAGAGTGATTATTGGAAAGTTATATAAACCTCGAAAAGTTTTCGCAATGAAGAAAAAAATTTGCCAAAAAAACTGGATTCATCTAAAAAATATTTGGATAAGACAGTTTTGGGAAATTCTATAAATATGTAGAAAAATTTCGAATGGAATATAAATTGCTAAGAAAACTTTAGATTACTTCAAGAAAATTTTTGATGATTTGTGAAAGAAATTCGTGAAAAATTCTATTAAACATTAAAGGAGATTTGGCAATGAAAAAAAATTCTTCAGATGAGAAAAAGGCAAAGAAATTAATAATCTGTAAAAGAATTTATTAGAAAATTTAAAAACATATATATTTCTGAAAAACTATTGATTCCTCGATGAAAATTCTTGCTGAAAAAATATTAATCTAGAAGAGATATTGAAAACTCAATAGTGGAAGAAAAATTACTGAAAAATTGTGAACTGACTGAAAATTCTAGATTTCTTGAATAAAAGAGAAAATTCTTAAAGATATATTTTCTAAAAATTCTAAAAACGTCAAAGATTATTTCCAAGTGGAATGAAAGTCAACAAAAACTTTAGATTTTTGGAAGAAAATTCTCATAATTTGAAAATGATGTTGGTACAAAAAATTAATGAATTTTGAAAACCTCAAAGTAAAGTTTGCAATTGAAGAAAAAATTTAGATTCCCGTAAGAAAATTTCCACATTTCAAAGGAAAATTGTTGAAAAATTCTATTAATCTGAAGAAGGGCGATTTTTGGAAAAACCTAGAAACCCCAAAAATAGAAGAGAAGTATACTGAAAAATTCTAGATTTTTGGAAGGAATTTTTTTGAATTTGAAGTGAATTTGTTCAATAATCTGTTGAAAAAACTCTAAATTTTTGAGGAAAATTTTCTCAATTAGAAAGAGAAAAATTTCTCAATTGAATAAAATATAAAAAAACTGGATACAAAAATTTAATCATTTGCAAAATAAATTGTTTAAATATTCCTTTCAAGACAAATTTTTCTTGAAAGGAATATTTAAACAATTTATTGAGCAAATGATTAATTTTTTGTATCCAGTTTGGAACAAAAAATTAGACTTGCCTTTACACAGAAGGAAAAATTGTATTAATCTGAAGGAGAAATCTTTGAACAATTCCAGAAACCTAAATCAAGAAGGAAGTTTTAAAAATTGCTTGGCAAAAAAAAATCTTACGTATTTGAATTCATAAAAAAATATTTAAAAATTAACAAAAACCACTTGAACATTTAAAATTGAACTCTAAACCAATTTAACAACAACATATGGTTATAATAACCTATCAACCCGCAACATTTTCGCAACAAATCCGTATATATCATAACATTAGCGCACATTTTGACGGCGGTGAATTATGGCACGGTTGTGCATTACACACGATTACCATTTTCATATTCGTGCGCGTTTTGCGAAATACATTATTTATTATAACATCTAATATGGCACGAGTCCGGTGTGCATAATTAATACTTCGCACATTATCAGATCGGGGATTAATTTATTAGAAGTCGTGCGTGTCCGATAAAGCTCATTATTCAGCCTTACTGCATTTATCCAACTCGGGATATTTTACACCTTATTGTCGGAAAATGCAAATCGTACATATAAAACGCACGGAATAGATTGTAATTAGAGAATAGGCTGATAATAATATAGCTACTGTAATAATAATAATAATAATGGTAAATGTAAATTAAATAGATTAAAATTTCTATTAAAGTACGAGGGTCGTTCAGAAAGTAGTACCCGTTTGTAAATAACATAATTTAATTTATTAATGTTTTGACATAACTGTCTTACATACGTCATGATTTTGTATGCCATCTTCATATTTTTCCGCCGACAGTGTATTGAGATACGTAATATTTATTATCTGCCAAGAAGTCATTGAGTTTTGTAAACAGATGGTAATGTGAAGAAGCTTACTCTGGATGGTTTAAAGTTAGTCTGTAATGATTGACAGCTCGTCATCATGAGTGTTCGACACCAGCGACTCAACCATAATATTTTCTCGATACAAATCCTTCAAGTGATGATAAGTATGACAAGGTCGCAAATTTTTTGCGTTTAGAAATATAATCCCTAATTTTACAACTGGAGGCGTTATTTATTTTCTTGAATATAAACAGCATAGCCAATATCAGAGACGTAACTTTGCACACAAACAGATGACATACAATTGAACATGTTGACACACTTCCAGCGGCTACTCTATTCGTCAACGCTCCGCTCGGTGCAAACGGATTTTAATTTTCTAATTTTCTACCATCCCTCAGATAGAAGATAACTTCTAGTAATCAAACAGAAAAGTATGTTAGGAATTAATTACTTTAATCAAGTAGTCTTGGTGAAGTTAACGAACACGATCACTAACAACCACTTGTAATCTTCCTTAATCCCTTAACCGCTTCCTTTTCTTTCCCTTAATAAAATCCATTCGGGAGAGCATCTTTAATTACACCACCACCCCCACCGGAATCTCCCATCCTACCCTTATTGACTGACGATGATTAATGGCCTGGATAATGACCTCGCGCGGGGTTGTTTACTCCATCCGCGAGCGTAAACCATAAACGCCGACCTCCTTTTTACCCTCCTGCACACATCCATCTATCCGTCTCTCTTTGGTCGGCTTTAATTAATCATAAACCGCTATAAATTCCGTCGTGCAGCGCATAAATTTACCGAACGAGCGGGTTATTTTAAAGGCCCGCGACGGCGGCGAGAGGGTGGTTCTAAAAATATTGTCCGGACCAGATTTTTCACGACATCGTGGACGTAACGTGGATTTATGGGCCGAGACGGGGCTCTCCGCATTGTAACAATGAAACATTGCGTGCGATTAAGGTGCATTTTTTTTTTGGAAATGAAATTGTGCGCTAATGAGGATGCACTGAAACGTTACAGTAGAATTAATGTTAATTTCAACTGGTTAAGAATTAATTCTTGTGTTAAAAGGACGGTTAAAATATACACTCCATTTATTATATTAGTCTGATTAATTCAACTTATATACATACATAAACAGTAGTGGTTTATTATAGCAGAATCATTGTTTAGAATGTAAGCATCAATTAAAATCTTGCACAATTGTAACAAGGCCAACAAGTTTAATTCCCTGGACTTGTTATAAATTTTCTAACAGACCGAGTCATAATCCTTCAGTAATACTCCTTAACGAACAAACCGAATTAACCTTTTTACCACTTTTTAATCTGGCACAGTCATTCAAAGATCAAACAACTAGAGACAGGTATACTCCCTCACCCCAAAATAGTTGTTTATAATATTTTTAAAATAATTATTATATGTTACACTTAATTTTTCAATTCAGTGAAATTTTATATTTATTCAGCTTAGGAAGTATTAATTTCAAGAAGAATTGCTTAAGGAAAATAATATAGGAAGGAATTCATTTTCTTTATTTTCTTGAGAATTTTTTATCTTATAGCATATTTTCTTTTAAATTGAAAGTATTAAAATAAATATTTTTTTCATTCAAGAATTTTAATTCGTTACTTAGCTGCTTACCTTAATTTTCGACATTAACTTTTATTTTCTTCGAGGGTTCTAATTTCTTTTCTAGATTTTTAGAAGAATCAGAAAACACTTTTTCTAGATTTCCTTTTTTCTTCCTCTATTTTTAAAGAATTTTCCACAACTTTCAGCAACGTATTTTTCTAAATATTTATAAAGAATGTTTAGGGATTTTACAATTATTCTTCTCGATTTCTAAAATTTTTCGCCATGTTTTACAAGAGTTTTCTACAATTTCCCCTTTCGAACATATTCTCTTCTGAATTGAAATAACTTTATTTGAAGATGCTAAAATTTTTCAGTTTTCTTTTTCTTCAAGAATTTTCTAGTCATTTTTCTTTACGTATTTTTATTTTTACTTAATTTTTTACTTTATCTTATCAGAATTTTTCACTTTAAGACATTTTTTTGTCCATAATTTTATAAGAATCAATGAGATTTCTATAATTTTTAGAACTTTTTCTAGAATCCTATTTTCTTTCTTCCATTTTTAAAGAATTTTTCACAATTTTCAGCAATGTACTTTTTTTTAGAGAGTTTTACAATTTTTAATATTGTTTTTTTCTTTAACAATTTTGTAGCGTCTTTAATTCTTCAAAAATTTTACTCCATTTCTTATCTTATCTTATCTGAATTTTCCACCTTTATTTTAAGAATAATATTCATCGAGAATACTAGTTTTTCAAGCATTTTTCCCCATTTTCTTTTTATAGGAATCGGCGAGATTTCTATAATTTTTAACACTTTCTAGAATTCTATTTTTTTCCTTTCACTTTTAAAAAAATTAACACAATTTTCAGCAATTTGTTTTTTAGATTTTCAAAAGAATCTTCAAGGATTTTAGTAGTTTGTAATTTTTATTGGCATTTATATTTGCATTTCTCGAGAATTTCCTGGAATTACTTACTTTATCTCATTGCATTTTTTCAGCAAATTCCCGTCTTGAGAAATTTTCTTTAAAGGTGCTAGAATTTTTCAGCAATAACTTCTTCGAGAACTTTCTTCTAAAATATGATTAATTAATTTCTCACTTAACCCGTGGTGAATCATTTTTGAATTAATTTGATAGATGAATTAAAACACTTGGTATGACAACAAGTGAAATCATACCAAGTGTTTTAATTCATCTATGAAATTTCTTCTAAAATTTTCCAGCATTCTTCATTTCTTATTCTTTAAGAATTTTACTCCATTTCTTACCTTATAATATCTAAAAATTCCACTTTTACTTTGAATTAATTTTCTTCGAAGGTTCTAGATTTTGAAACGATTTCTTTTCGAAATTTTTAGAAGAATCAGCGAGGATTCTACAATTTTTGGAACTCCTTCTAAAATTCCGTTTTTCTCTTATTCAATTTTAATAATTTTAATTGTTCAATTTAATATTTAGAATAATCTTCGAGGGTTCTACAATTTTTAACTCATTTTCTAA
Organism: Ontholestes murinus; assembly: GCA_963969525.1. Classification (NCBI taxonomy): domain Eukaryota; kingdom Metazoa; phylum Arthropoda; class Insecta; order Coleoptera; family Staphylinidae; genus Ontholestes; species Ontholestes murinus. Next base: position 3,361,287 of record OZ018389.1, on the reverse strand, counting down.
AATTTTTCGGGAATTTTCTACAATTTCCTGTTATGTTTTATCGGAATTTTCCAACAAATTATCTTCTAAATTAAGATAATGTTCTTTAAAAATGACTTTCAGCAATTTATTTTCTTCTGTAACTTAAACCTTAACCTTAACCTTAACTTCATTCTTAATTTATTTGGTAAATTTAAAAAAATAACATTTATTGTTTTTTTCTTAAAGAAAATTTACACAAAATTCTCCTACAAACTGAGATAATTTTCTTTGACGGTTCTAGAAATTTACTCTACATTTTTGTAGAAATCTTCAAAGATTCAAGAATCTTTAACACAATCTATGTTGTAGGATGGAATAGAAGACACCTTACAAAAAAACTGAAGCAGTTTAAAGTTGATTTTTTAAGGTATTTACAATCAGTGTTTTAGTTACTGTTTAAATGTATATGTAGGATAGGTGAGTGGTCACTAACCCACCCTCTAATTGCTACAATAGAATTTTAAAATCTAATGTATCGTTTCCAATATGCAATAATAATTATAGGACAATTTTCAAAATTCTTGAAGAAAATTCGGGGAAAAAAATATAAAATGCTAGAAAATTGTAATCTAGACGTGAAATTCTTGTAACCCTGTAAAAATTTGGAAAGGAGAATACTTTAGAATTTTATAACACTCAGAAAATTGTTAAGAAATTAAAGGGTTCTATAATTTTTGTTTTATGTCTAACATAAATACAAATTAAAATTAATGTTTTTAAAGTTTTCATAGGTTTTTACGATATTCAAAATTTTATCTGGATAATCTAAATATTAAAGACTTTCACGATTATCAACATTTCTAAGATTATTGAGTTTTAAAGTCTTTGAGAATTTTCATATTTTTTAGTAATAACATAATTTTCAAGAAATTTTGATGATTTTTATACGATTTTCAAAATTTTCAAGTCTGTCAAGGTTTTTAAAATATCCAAAATTTTTAAGTTTCAAGAAAATTATTGCAATGAACAAGATTTGTAATAATTTAGGAAATTTTAATGATATTCCAAAATTTAAAAAATTCAGGAGTTTTTAAAAATTTTAAAAGCTAAACCACAAATTCTACATTATCGTGGTTTATATTGTTAACTAACAAATATTTTTTATTTTTTATTTAGTTTAACAAGATAATTCGAATCCTAAATGATTTTTCAAAATTTCTAAGATTAATAAGATACTCAACAATTTTGTAAAATCTAAGCATTTTTGGATTTTCTTTATTTTATGCTTACCTTTTTTTTTTAAATTAAGAGTTTTCGTTAAATGTATTATAATATTTAAGACTATTTAGATTTTATTTTTTTAACTGTTCTAAAACTTTGAATATGATATTTAATATTTCCAAGTTTTTTAACCAATTTTAAAATAATAATACGATTTGAAGAATGTTTAATCATTGTTTTAACATTCTAAAACATTTCATATAATGTTCAATATTTTCAAGAATTTTTTAATACTTTCCAAACTTCGAAAAAGGATTCAGGATTCTATTTTTTTTAAGAAATACACAATTTCTATGGTTTACATAAAATTCAAACTGTCGAAGAATTTTTGTTTATATTTAGATTTTCAAGATAATCTGAATTATTAGAATTTTTAAGCTTATTCAGATTTTCAATTTTTTTATTTTAATTTTTCAAGATATTAAAGGTTTTTTATGAGTTTTAAGATTAAGATTAAGAGAATTTTTATAATGAACAAGATTTTTAAAAATTTTGAAAATTTCTAGAAATTTTTAATGATGAGTTTTAAAATGTCTAAAACTTATAAACAGTCATGTAGGTAATATAACATTTAAGACCATCCAAAGAAGATTTACGTTAATCTGGCGGTCATTCAAAGTCATCAAACAGTTTTTATAGATCATTTAATTCTACCAACGATCATTTAAGGTTATCAAATGATCATTAAAGGTCATCAAAAGATCATTCAAGGTTACTTGGGTTGATCAAATGTTATTATACTAAATAAAATTCTGGTTAATGTAAAATATTGAAGATTACCCAAAGAATAAGCAAAATCATTTAAAGTTATACAACCAGAAATCATTCAAAATTATCAAAATATATCGAGAAAACATTAACAATCATTAAAAATCATCTAACGATCATTTCATTATAAACAACATTTTTCAAGAAGTTTTAAATTTCTAAATTTGCAATATTTTAAGAATCAATAAAAAGAACAGAAACAAAATTTGAATGGTTATTTTTAAACTAACCAATAATTTTTATTTGTATTTATCTATTCAAGATAAGAATCCTACAGGCTTTTACTCCTACTACTACTAAGACTTCTCAATGTTTCTCTTCAACATTTTTGTTGGGTCTTTTGAGAAAGCTTTGAGAATCAAAAAGTCGTAGACATTTGCAAGTTAATGAACTGAATGTTTCACTTCCTCTTTAGGATAATTTTCTTGGAAACAATTTATATGTTCAAATTTTTAGAACGATCAGCAACAATTTTTGCATTTCTGTAGAATCCAATTTTTTCCTTTTCAAAATTTCTTTACAATTCCGAATTTTTTATATATTTAAAAAAAAATTCAATACAATTTTTAAATGCCTAAAGTTTTTTGGCACTTATTTATTAATTTTTCGAAAATTTTCTACACCTGCTTTACCTAATTGAAATTTTGCCACACTAAATTGAAATAAATAATTTTGTTTATAGTTCTCAGAACTTTTAGCAATTTTTTCCTAACATCTTCATTCTTTACGAATTTTCTACCTTATCTTATTTAACTTTTACACTTCCACTTGAAGACAATACTCTTTATAAAAATTTTCTTCCTTCATTTTTGAAGCTTTTTTCCAATTTTCAGTAATGTATTTTTTAGATATTTAAAAGGATCTTAAAGGGTTATATAGTTTTTAACTGTTTTTCTGGATTTAAAAAATGTTTCTACATTTTTGTTTCCATTTTTCGAAAATTCTCTACATTTTCCTGCTTTACCTCATTGAAATTTTTCAGCACATTCTCTTCAAAATTGACAAATATTTCATTAAAGCTGCCAGAATTTTTAGCAATTTCTTTTTTTTTAATAAGTTCTTTCTAAAGTTTTCTAGCATCTTTTCTTTTATTCTTCAAAAACTTTACTTCACCTTATCTTATCTGAATTTTCCAGTTCCATTTTAAGATAAAATTCTTTGAGGGTTTAACATTTTCAAACATTTTCTCCCCAATTTTTGGCACTTTTTCTAGAAACATATTTTTATCCCTTTCACTTTTAATGAATTTTTAACAATTTCCAACAATGTAATTTTTGGATATTTAGAAGAATCTTTTGTATTTTTTTCTTTAAGACTTTTCTTCTAAAATCTTCTAGCATCTTTCATTTTTCAAAAATTTTAATCCATTTCTTATCTTATCTTATCTGAATTTTCCACCTCCATTTTAGGAATAATATTCATCAAGAATACTAATGTTTCAAGAATTTTTCCGCAATGTTTTATAGGAATCGGCAAAATTTTTATGATTTTTAACACTTTTTAGAATTCTATTTTTTTCCTTTCACTTTTAAAGTATTTTACACAATTTTCAGAAATTTATTTTTTAGATTTTTAAGAGAATCTTCAAGGATGTTAGAAATTGTAATTTTTATATTTCCATTTCTCGAGAATTTCCTAGAATTTGTTACTTTATATTATTGCAATTCTTCAGCAAATTTCCTTCTTGAGATATTTTGCTTTAAAGGTGCTTGAATTTTTCAGCAATTACTTTTCTTCGAGAGCTTTCTTGCCATTTTTTATTTCATTCTTTAAGAATTTTACTCTATTTCTTACCTTATCATATCTAAAAATTCCACTTTCACTTTAAATTAATTTTCTTCGAAAGTTTTAGATTTTGAAAAGGTTTTTATGAGTTTTAAGATAAGTTTTATAATGAACGAGATTTTTCATTATTTTAGAAACTTTAAGAAAGTTTTACGAATTTTCTTTGGGGGTTCTAGATTTTCAAAAAACAATTTCTTTTCCTGATTTTTTAGAAGGATAAGCGAGGTTTTTAAATTTTAGAATTTTTGCTACTAGAACCCTATTTTTTTTCATTTTTAAAAAATTTTAAACAATTTACAGATTTTTTATATATTTAGAAAAATTTTCAAGAGTTATATAATTTTTCTAAATCTCTAAAATATTTCAGTATTGATTTTTCGAAAATTTTCTAAAATTTCCTACTTCACCTTAATGAAATTTTCCAGCACCGAATTGAAATAATTTTCTTCACAATTGCTAAAATTTGAAGGCATTATTTTTTTTAAGAATTTTCCAACATCTTTTCTTACATTGTACAAAAATTTTACTTTATTTCAAACCTTATCTTATCTAAATTTTCCACTTCCACTTGAAGAGAATTTTCTTCGGGGGTTCTAGAATTGCAAACAATTTGTTTACCAATTTTTTTAAGGAATGTCAGCAAAGATATTTATTCTTTAAAGAATATTCAACGATTTTTAGCAATTTACTTTTCAGATATTTAGAAGAATCTTTGAGGGTTTTTTTCAGCATTTTTATTTCTATTGTCCAGAATTCTAGAAAAATCTATAATTTCTTGCACTTTCTGGAATTATACTTTTTTATTTTTACTTTTAAAGAATTTTTCGTAATTTTAAGCAATTTACTTTATTTTATTATCTAATTTTTTAGTAAATTTTCTTCTATATTTATATTATTTTCTATATTTTACTAAAATCTTCCTACATTTTGTCTACTTCTTCAAGAAGGATTAATTAATTAATTTCTTACTTAATCCATAGTGAAACATTTTTGGATTGTTTTTATTAATAAAATCACTTGATTTTTTATGGTCAGATAAAAAAAGTAAAATAAAACCAAGTGTTTTTATCAATTAATAATTCTTTTCAAGTTTTTTATCAGAATCAACAAGGATTCTGTAATTATCAGTGCTTTTTCTAGAGGTCCATTTTTCTCCTTTTCCAATTAAAAAAGGTAAATCAATTAACCCTTATTTTATATTTAAAATGTATTCGTTATAAATGTATTTTTGTTTGTCCAAATAAAGATGTTGTTCTCTCTCCTTAGAAGGTTTTAGAATTCTTAACAGTTGTTTTGGATTTCTAAATTTTTTCGGCTTTATCTTATTGGAAATTTTAAGCTTTAAGTTCTTTTCTAAATTAAGATAATTTTCTTTTAAAGATGCTAGAATTTTTCATCTATTTTCTTTTCCAATTTTATTGAAAGATATGTTAGGATTTTGTCTTTTATTCTACAAAAAAATTCTTCATTTCTTACATTGCCTTATCCAAATTTTTCACTTTTCCACTTCAAGATAATTTACCTTGGGGCTTCTAGATTTTCAAAACAATTTCTTCTACAAATTTTTGGAACAATCACTGAGAATTTCACAATTTTTAGCACTTCTTATAAAATATCATTTTTTCTTCCTACACTTTTAAAGAATTTTCCACAATTTTCAACAATATACTTTTTATAGTAGTGTGTGATATATAGTACTTCTTGATATTATTAATTATTTTATTTTCTGGACCGGTTTCGAGCTCAAAGCATCATCTTCAGCAGAAATAAAAATTCATGGATTTTGGAAAAAGCACTTGTTTGAAAGGTTAGAATTTAGGACTTATAGCAACCTATTAATATACTTTTGAGTTATTAAGAAGAATCTTCTAGGGTTCTACAATTTTAAACTGTACTTCTGCTGCTTCAAAATTTCTAACATTTTTTTATTTACATTTATAAAGAATATTCTATAATTTGCTGCTTCGCCCTATTGAAATTTTCCAGCATATTATTTTCTAGATTGATATTCTTTAAGAATTTGTTTCTTCTTTTTCATCTATTCCTCAATTTTTCAAGAATTTTACTCTATTTCCTAACTTATCTGAATTTTCCACTTTCATTTGAAGATAATTTTCTTCGGGGTTCTAGAATTTCAAAACATTTCTATTCCAAATTTTAAAGGAAAATAAGCATAGATTATACAATTTTTAGCACTTTTCTAAAATTCTTTTATTTAATTTTTAACATTTAAAGAATATTACACAATTTTCAGAAATTAAGATTTTAGATATTTCAAAGAATCTTCGAGGGTTTTACAAGTTTGAACTGATCTTTTGGATTTATAAAAAAAATTCAGTAATTTTATTTCCATTTTTCAGAATTCAAGCAATTTAGCAAGGTATCGATAAAATTTAGCACTCTATTTTTCTTTACTTTCACTTTTAAAGAATTTCAGAAATTTACTTTTTAGGTATTTAGAAGAATGTTTTCAGGTTTTTACAATTCTTAACTGTTATTTTAGATTTCTAAGATTGTTTACCATTTTTACGTAAATTTCTCAAGACATTTTTTACAATTTTCTCTTATATATTTTATAAAATATTATGATTATGATGATTATGATAGATTGATTTCTATAAAGATGCTATAATTTTTAAGCAATTTATTTTCTACAAAAATTTTCTCTTAAAATCCTCTAGTATTTTGATTTTCATTCTTCTGGAAATTTACTTCATTTCTTACCTTGTCATATCTGGATATTACACTTTCACTTTGAGATAATTTTGTTCAGAGGTTCTAGAATTTCAAACCATTTCTTTTCCAGACTCTTAGAAGAGTTAACGAGGTTTATACAATTTTTAGATTTTCTAGAATTTTTAATTAATTATTTTTAAATAATTATCCATAACTTTTAGAACTTTTTTTAAAACATTTAGAACAATCTTTTTTAACTGTTGATGTTATAATATTTCATTTGAATTTTTAAAAATTTTCGTCACTTTTACTTTCAGTTTCCGAAAATGTTTTACAATTTCCTGCTTTATGTTATTGAAATTTCCCAGCAAAGTCTCTTCTTGATGGAGATAATATTAAAGGTGATAGAACTTTTTATATCAATCTTCAAGGAATTTGCTCCATTTCTTGTCTCATCTAAATTTTTCACTGCTACTTTAATACAAATATCTTCAAGGATTCCAGATTTTCAAACAATTTATTTTTTAAATTTTTAGAAGAATCAGTAAAGATTTTTTAATTATTAGTACTTTTTCTAAACTTCTAATTTGTTTGTCTTTAATCTTTTAAGAATCTTCCACACTTTTCAGAAATTTATTTTTTTAGATATAAAATAGCGAAAACATTTTACATATTCAGAACAGTTATTGTTGTTATTGTTATTGTAGAATTGTGGAAGAATCTTCCAATTTTTCGCTATTTTATTCTATCTATCTATTGAAAATATTATTTAAAAAATTTCCCAACAAATTTTTTTCTAAATTAATATAAAATTTAGCATTTTCAGCAATTTTCTTCTCTTCGAGAATTTCCTTTTAAAATCTTCTAGTATTTTGTCTTTCGTTCTTAAAGAATTTTACTCTATTTCCCACCTTATCTTTTTCGAAAATTCCACTTCCATTTTAATATAATTTTTTGCGTTTCTAAATTTTCTAACAAAAGGATTTTACATCAATTCAATTTCAAGCAATTTTTTTCTTTTACTTTAAAAGAACATTCCACCTTTACTTATATAATCTTAACGAAATCTTTCAGCAAATTCTCTTTCAAACTGAGATAATTTTTCACTAATCTATATTTAAAATTTTTGAAGGAATCTTTAAGAAGGCTAGAATTTTCAACACTTCCTTATTTCAACGATTGGAGCATAGGATGTGGTTGCTATCCCACCCTCCCTACAAACGCACGTTTACTTTCATCACTGACACTTTTTTGGTTTTCTAAAACTTCAGCAATTTCAAGTTTATATTTTAAGGCATTGAAAATCAGTTTTCCAGCTTAAGTTCAAATATATGTGAAGGGCGTGTGGGTCGCCACTATCTCACCCTCCAATTGCCACAATATAACATAGAATCTTATAAAATATTATTGCGCAAAACAAGATTATTCCAACAAATGTAATATTCTTATAATTTTGTACTTAATGAGAAGACCCTCGCCTAAGTTTGGCACTTTTTATGTTTCAAGAATAGAGTGTTAGAGAACATCCACCACACCACATGTAAGCGTTAACTTTCGTCACTGTCACTTCTTTGGTTTTCAAAACGTCAACAGCTTGAAAGTGGAGAATTCAAAGAAATTTTTACAAGTGACAATACTTTAGTTTTCTGAAACTTCAGCAGAATCTGAGTTGATATTTAGATGAATGATTTTAAGCAAAGTTTTAGAACTAAAAATACATATGTAGCTTCAAAGTATAAAATCGACTTTTGCAAAAAGAATTGGTTTCAAATTAACATTAATTTATATTTAGAATTATTAGATGTAACGACTTTGAATTAATCGACGGTCATTGAATTAATTAAACGAGTGTTTACACGCACAAAATCAAACCCGACCTCCTTCTGACACTTCTGCGGTCGTAAACGTCCATTAGGCGATTAAACAGGCTCTAAAAGTGCAGCAGGTCGGATAATTCCAGCGGGCTTACGATTTTTTTATGTCTGTGCGTCTGTTGTAAACATCAGAATGAACCCATAAAAACAGAATAACCCCGTGGAGAGAGAGGACACACGAGTAGGGAGTTGTCTGCGTCCCTGGGCCAGCATCCCCTAAATCCTATTATTAGGGACGGTCGAGAGAAAGATCGTGCGGCGTTGAGTAATTTAAATGGAGAAAATAGGGGGAAGACGTGATTTTTATTTTTCGTTTCGAAATATGAGGGGAAAGTTTAATAAACCAAGGCTCACCACGACTCGAAGACAATTAAAACGTGTTGATAAGAATGTCAATGGATTGGACGGATAAGGTGTAGTGACCTCAGGTGCCCTTTTTGCCAGGGACATTCCACGAAATGTTGAATGGGTTTGATTGAATTGTATGCGTAATTCAATCGTCTTTTATTCATCCTTAGATCGTATCGATCTGGGTTTTTATGGTGGCATTGACATTCGGATATTTTTAGATGACGATAAATATTATAAATTGGTAATCAAGATTAAAAAAGTGTGTGATATTTAAACAAAGGTATTTTCAATCATATATATATATAAATATTATTTGATTATATAAAATATTGATAGAAATAGAGATGACATATTTTAAGCAATTAATTGCTTGATTTATAAATTATTTGAGATAACAACATTTCAAAACTATACAATAAAAGATGATTAAGACAGCACAGTCCAATTATTTCTCGGTTAATAGCGCCTAATGGCACTTAAACGTTTCATAACTGCAACTCGAGAGATGCACTCAATTGTCCATAATTTGAACTGCAACGTCTTCTGGCCGGCAATCATTTGATTTGACATCTTTCCAAATAGTAATTAGTTGCACGCACAATTGATAAAAATGGTACTTAAATGATAGTGTTTATTCACTCTGCGATTTCATTGATCAATCAAATTTTACACACCACTGTGCTTATTAGATTGTGCCCGAGTTTCTTTTTATTAATAATTATTGTAACAACTCGTGATTGATGATGTTTTAATTTAAAAAAAACGGTTAGCTAATAATAATCAGATGGAATATTAAATTATTTCATTTTACAAATCGATTAAAACCTATAAAAACAAATGCTATCGATTGGAAATTTTCCACATTTATTAGAAACTGATTCTACTTTAAAAATGTATTAAAATTAATCATCGTTTATACGCAAAATTTCAAAAGCATCGCACTTAAAAGATTTTGTGAGAAATTTTAGGTTAGCATATTTTTCAAATGGATTAAAACAAGAGAAAACAAATGCTATCAATTAGAAATTATCAAAATTTACTAATAACTAACTCTACTTTAAGACTGTGGTAAATTTAATTATAGTTTATTTGTAAAATATCAAAACCATCGCACTTAAACATTGTGTGTCAAATTTTCGGTTAGCACGTTTTTCAAATTGATGAAAAAAATAGAAAAACAAATGCTATACATTTAAAATTTTCAAAATTTACTAATAACTGACTCTACTTTAAGACTGTGGTAAATTTAATCATAGTTTATTTGTAAAATATCAAAACCATCGCACTTAAACATTGTGTGTGAATTTTTCGGTTAGCACGTTTTTCAAATTGATGAGAAAAATAGAAAAACAAATGCTATACATTTAAAATTTTCAAAATTTACTAACAACTGACTCTACTTTAAGACTGTGGTAAATTTAATCATAGTTTATTTGTAAAATATCAAAACCATCGCACTAAAACATTGTGTGTGAAATTTTCGGTTAGCACGTTTTTCAAATTGATGAAAAAAATAGAAAAACAAATGCTATACATTTAAAATTTTCAAAATTTACTAACAACTGACTCTACTTTAAGACTGTGGTAAATTTAATCATAGTTTATTTGTAAAATATCAAAATCATCGTACTTAAACATTGTGTGTGAAATTTTCGGTTAGCACGTTTTTCAAATTGATGAAAAAAATAGACAAACAAATGCTATACATTTAAAATTTTCAAAATTTACTAATAACTAACTCTACTTTAAAACTGTGGTAAATTTAATCACAGTTTATTTGTAAAATATCAAAACCATCGCACTTAAACATTGTGTGTGAAATTTTCGGTTAGCACGTTTTTCAAATTGATGAGAAAAATAGAAAAACAAATGCTATACATTTAAAGTTTTCAAAATTTATTAAACACTGACTCTACTTTAAGACTGTGGTAAATTTAATCATAGTTTAATTGTAAAATATTAAAACCATCGCACTTAAACATTTTGTGTCAAATTTTAGGTTAACACATTTTTCAAATCGATGAAAAAAATAGAAAAATAAATGCTGTAAATTTAGAATTTCCAAAATTTACTAAAAACTGACTTTATTTTAAGACTGTGGTGAATTTAATCCTAGTTTATTTTAATCGCACGTTCTGTGTGAAATATTTAAGTTCCTTGTACAACCATTATAAAAATTAAGTCTTTGTCATCCGACCATGAGTAATTATTCGAATGATGGTAATTAGCACATACCACGCATCACAGCTTCCTCGAAATATAAAAAAAAAAATAATTAATCACAATGGAAAAATGTTTATCATCGTCATCACCTACCTACCTCAAAGACAAATACCAACGAATGACATTTTTCCGTACCTGCTGTCCGGCAATTATTCCGACACGGAGGATGCGTTATTATTGTTATTATCCAGCGAACGTGATTGCACGTATCCGGCAACGGAAAAAATTTCGCACCGCCGACAAGATGAAAATCTCGCCGCCCCCCTCGAGTGAGAGACCGTCGTTAGAAAAGTGGCAGCCGTCCATTTGCATAATTATATGCGGTGGAGATGCGTGCGCCGAGATAATACCCATGGATCACGGGTTGTGCCACTCATATCGCCTTCGAGTATCTGGAATTCGATTATCGGTAATTGAAAAAAATCGTGTTTCCCGCTTGTCATGTCTGGGCTAGATGTTTATTTCATTAGAGTGGTGGTCACGTGCCTTTAAAGCAGGTTTTTGTTGTAGGTGGGAGAGTTATTAATGAACTAAACTGGTACTCTTTAAAATAAATACGTTTGTGTTACATTAATGAGCTATAAACATGCTTGTCGCGAATTACTGGCTTCCCTCAATAAACTAAGTATTAAGCAAACTCACTACAGTCATTATCCGATTAAACACACAGAATCTTAACATTTTTATGAATTATTTAGGCCACACAGCAATTACAGTGTGTGCAAATTCAAGTAATTAGTTTGAATGAAAAAAAATATACATTAATATATCGTATTTTAGACCTACTGCAAAAATTAAACCTATCATAAATTACGCATTACACAAACCTATCTCAATATATGTTTTAGTCGTTGATCAGAAAGCGGTTACTACCGATTTGCTTTCGTCGGGGGATCTTCAAGTATTTTAAATGACCTTTTAATGACCTTAAAAATGTGAGAGGTCGTTGGTTATTGGAAGACCGCAAGCAACCTTAAATATATTAAATAATGACGAATGACCGTTTGATGACCTTAAAGTACCTTAAATAATTATATGATATTGAATAATCATTATATGACTTTAAATGATTGTTGGTTGATCGTGAATTATGGTCGAATGACCTTAAACGATCTTGAATGACTGGTTGATTATACGTAAATGGTCATTTTATGGCCCTCAATCTTATGAAAATAAATTTAAATGTAAATTGATTCAAGTCTGTTACTTAAATGACTTTGATTGATCATTAAAGGATCATTGTATGACAATGTAAGTAGTTAGGTGACCTTAAGAAACCTTGAATAGTTGGATAATATTAAATAACCTTATTTAATGATTTTAGAATGACCTTGAAGGATCGCCGTATGACTTTGAATAATAGGTCATTGAACTTAAGAGATCTTAAGTATTGGTTGGATGATCTTGAATTATCATTGCATAAGTTAAATAAATTTGAATGATCATGGTAATGATGATTGGCAGTTGGATGACCTTATGAAACCTTGAATGTCTGTTAGATGATCTTACATGATATTTGGAAGATCTTTAATAATTTGAAATGACCGTCGGATGACCTTTTATTATCTTGAATGACCCTGAAGGATCATTAAATGACCTTAAATAATTTTGAATAACCATTAGATGAAATTGAATGATGCACTTTTGGACAACCCTAAAAAAATCTTATATGTTTAAAAAACCTTATAATTAAGGTTGGTTGTGCCATTTTTTTCAATTTCTATTGTGTGAATTTAAATATAATGATTTTTTTACGAATAATCTTAAATAATTTATAACGATCATTAGATGACCTCGTTTCGACTTCTAAATGATTTTGAAGATCATTGGATGAGAAATAATTGGATAACCTAAAATTATTTTGAATGATCGTTAGATAACCTTATATGATTATGAATTGCTCTTAGATGATCTATTAAAGATTATGTAACAAATCATATAACGTTGAAGGCTTCTAACTGTTACTTAAAATCCTTAGATGACCTTAGATAATTTTTACTAACAGTTGGAGGCCTTCAACGTTATATGATCGGTTTCATAATCTTAAATTGGCTTGAATGATCGCGAATCTTTATAAACTTAAAGGTTAGTTCAATTTAAATGATATTGGGTAACTTGAAATTATTTTAAATAAGTGTTAAAATAGCCTTAAATTACACTTAAAAAAATCTTTGAATGTAATTGATGGATGTTTATTAAATAATTATTGGATGACCCTAAATAATTTTTAATAAATGGCTTCAAATGATCTTGAGTGTCTGTTAGATAATCTTAAATAATTTTGAATAAAATTGGATGACCTTAAATAATTTTATACGAAAAACCTTAAATAACCTTAAAGTATCATTGATAATTGGACGATCTTAAGAGAGTTTAAATGTCTGATCTTACGTGATCATTGGATGACCTTAAATAATTTTTATTGGCCGTTGAATGACCTTAAATAATTTTAAATGGCGATTGTATGACCTAAAAAAATTATAATGATCATTGGATGACTTTATAGGATTTTAAATAACTTTTAGATAGTCTTAAGGTATGGTTAAATGATCTTTAAAGAGTGTTGGAAGAATTTAACAATGTTGGATGATCTTGAATAATCTTAAACTACCCTTGGATGATTTTTAATAATAACTTTAAGTGACCTATAGATGATTTTCATTATTGTCGAATGACCACAAATAATTTTGAATGAACGCTGGATTTTTAATGATCGTCGAATGACGATAATTTTGATTGAACGCTGAGTGATCTTGAATGACGATAGAATGGCCTTAAATTGTTATAATCGACTATTGAATTAAATTACCTTAACTGTCGATACTTGGATGACCATAAGTGACCTTGATGACCTTTAATGATGATTGGATTAGTTTTAATAATCATAACAATTTTCAATAATGTTCGGATGACCTTAAATGATTTTAAACAACCATTGAATGACCTTAAATAATTAAAAGGGTTCGTTGACAGTTGGATAATCATAAAGGACCTTGAATATATGTTAGATGAGCTTAGATTTATTTATTTATTTATTTATTTAGATAATCAGTGGATGGCCTTAATAACTTTTAATCATCGATTTAGGATTTTGAATAACTTTTATTTGGACGACTTTATATATCTTACATAATCACCGTTGAATGACCATACATAATTTTAAATAGCTGTTGTATGTCCTAAAATAATTTTGATTTACATTAGATGACCTTATAAGATCTTGAATAATTTTTAGATAGTCTTCTAGAATCCTTAGATGACCTTAGATATATTTTCATAATCGATTGATGGTCAGTGGATCTTAAATGATCTTTAATGAGGGTTGGATTAAATTTAACAGCCTTGAATGATCATGAATTATTTTAAACTACTTTTAGATGATTTTTAATTAACTTGAGTGACTTTTTGATTATTTTCAATGATGACCTTAAATCATTTAATATGAACGTTGGAATTAAAAAAAAAAAACGTTGATAACTGGATGATCTTAAGAAACTTTAAATGATGATGATCATTGGATGACCTTAAATTATTTTGATTGTATGCTAGATGACTTTGAATGACAGTAGAATGGCCTTAAATGATTTTAATTGATTATTGAATAATCAAAAATCTCTCGGATGTTCTAAAGTAACTTACAATGATCGTCAGATGATATTGAATGACTTAAATAATTCGTGAATCAATTTTCTACTAAAATATTTGTAATTTACTTCATCTTGAGTAATATTCTTTAAACAATTATTTATCAGCGTCAATCGTAACATCTGAAATTTAAGGTCATAAAATAATAAATGTTGGTACACGTTTTATTATAAATGGCGGCCCGAAGGAACGTAATGTTTGTTCGACATGAAGATTCATACTTTACGATTAATCACGCCGGAATAACAATCGCCATTTATCATTCGAGTGTTCAGCGCAATCTTATCGAAAGTTCTTCATTTGTGCTGGTTACTTTAAAATATCGCGGTAATTAATTTCATTAGAGACTGCGATCAATAAGCGTACGCTTTAGCCCCATTATGTCCGGCAAATTGTTTGTGTCGCAAGTTTTAATTGAGCCTTCATTTAATCAACGTGAAATTAATGACCGACAGACTCTGGTATGTGGAGTATATATAATTATATTAAATAATTCGGTTAAATACGAGTTGAAATAATTAATAACGAAATGAAAATCTTGCAGTATTAAAAATAAGAAAAAGAAAACGTTTAATAAAGTTATTAACTTGTTATGCAGTTGATCCTGCATGGACACCCTTATAGTAAGGTAGTGTCGGACTCCTCCACGATCGCAGTTTTTGGGACTAGTACAGGATCAAAAGGTCTTTTCTAGTCGGGATTCAAGCGATGGATCGCTAAGATTTTTGGGGATACATCTGTTGCCATGATGTTAAAATAAAGTTCACACTCCTTAAAATAATTACGGTATGAAATATTTATGAAAACTTATAATTCAAGTCTAGCTGAGGTCTGCTACTAAAAATACGCACTTTACAGTAGAAAGCTTAAGCGCGTTTCCGCGGATAATCCGCGTACATCTGCCACCCATTTATCCGCAACAATGGCGGCTTTTGTGTCGGAAAATTTCAGGACGGTTCTTCGTTACCAGAACACGGCTTTATTTCCGTAGGAGAGGACCAACGCGTCCAAAATACAACAATAACGCGCGCTTGTCCGAAATTAATCATCCTCGAAAAGAGCATTTGTTTAAATGTCGCGCGGTTCGTGGGTTTCATTGTCGGTGGCGGTTTTATTTCCGGCATTCACGGGTGCCCCGGTAATTGATAATGCCTCTTGTACGACACGACAGTGTTTCGGTAATTCCGGGCGATTTTTCAACGGAGAAATTTCTAGGTGACGTCGAGAGAAGAGAGATAAGGAATTGAGGTCGGTTCAGAAATGGTATGCAGATGCTGATGTGTGTCGGTTTTTAGAACTACAGAAATATATTTTTCTTCCAATAAAAACAGTAGGCTGTGTATGTGAAAACTTGATTTAATTGTAGTTGGATATATTTAATCAAGCAATACAATTTTCACTTAAAGAATCTGAATATAAAGTATGTGATTAATAAAGTTGTCACAAATGCTAAAATTATGGAACCTTGGGGTTCGTGAGCGCAGCTAGAAGCGCATAGTACTTGTGTGTCGCCATCTAGAAGCGCGAAAATGGTTTGGAGTCACCGAGAGCTGTCTAGTATATATTTGCAGACGCAAATTATCTTCAAACATGTAAATAAGTTAACGAAACACTAACACCTTCTTCACAATTTGTGATGAAGGTGCTAGTGTTTCAATACAATTTTACTATAATAATCTTCACGTAAGTCAAGAAATATATTTCTAAATGAGTTAACTCTATGATCCACTACATACAACTCTCACATACATAGTTATTGTATGTTTGAATTACGATAAATGATTGATATAATTGATTACGTTATTTAAGAAGTTCTTAGCACTTTTAGAATTATAATTGAATAGTAATAAACATTTCCACAACTGTGACACAGTACATTTTGTAGGATTTTAATTGACTAAAAAATTACCCATTTTTCAGTTAATCTAAACCGCAAATTGCCGTTACTGTAGAAGCTCGTTGCGTCATTTGATGTTTCGGCGACAGCCGAAAACATATGGCGTCTGGGAGTTCCCCATCCCCTCCCGCCCCCTCCTTTACGTCAATTAAGGCTCGGCGAACTTTAAATTTGACAGTGCGATAGTGGCGGAGAGGACGTGGCCGAAATGCCGCCGTTAATTATGATTATGGGCGATTCTTAAAAAGTCATCATTAAAACGCGGCTTTATATGCTACGGGAAATGTTCGCGTCTAGACTGAAAGTTTTAATAGAATTTTGTAACTGCGGAACGTAGTGGGAATTGGTGATATATTCCACCACCTGTAGTAATTTCCCGTATCCCCAAACGACACTTTAAAATTGAATATAGAACATACGGCTATGAAATTGTGATGTTAATATCTTCACTCTAATTCAATTCTTATTTCTACTCTATTCCATTGTGTTAATTTTCCTGTGAAATTTTTTATTTATCGCTACATTCATACTCCTATCTTTAACACCGTTAGCTAATTCATATCATTGGCTTTATTTAAAATAATTTCTTCTAGATGTTTTTAACACCAACGATGAAGAATGACAAAATTTTCTATCGGGTCTCCCACCATGGTCATCCGCTTGACCATGCACCTCAATAGCTTCCACCATTGAATTTGCCTTTTTGATTTCAAGCTTATCAAATGATCATTCATAATTTTGCAAGAGTATATATATATCATTCAAAATCATGAAAACACCGTTAATTTGAAAGTACTTAAGCTTATCCAAATAATTCTTAGAAAAGATTTGAATAAATTTGAATCCATCATCACCCCAGTTACTAATTTTTTCTATCCCATCGATGTCTTCTAGAGACTGGATAATCTCTTCTCGTATAGGACATTCTTTCTAGATTGCAGATCTTCTTCACGACTACCTAGCTAGCGTATCTAGTGGCCATACTGTCCATCACATTCTTCACCAACATTTATTTTCTCCACTTTATGTTTCTAATGTGTCACAACTATGAATAGATCATCGGTTAATCAAAGTTATTCAAGTTCATCATTAAGACCTAATTATTATTTGAAATCAACCAATGGTTATTCAAGGTTGTTCAAATCTTCTAACGATTATTCAAAAACGTACTTAAGATCATCTAACGATAATTCAAAATCATTCACGGTCAACCAACGGTTATTCAGAGACATTTAAAATCCTCTAATCATCATTCAATGATCATTCAAGTTAATTTAAAATTACCTAACGATAATTCAAGGTCATATAATGGTCGTTCTACTTCATTTACGTTAGCTTAGGACTATAAAAGTTCGTTTAAGGTGATCTAGTGATTATTCTAGATAATACAACGGAAATTCAAGGTAATTTAAAATAAAAATTTGAGTAAATTAATAAATTAAAATAAATTTACTACAGATTGGGAGGACTGTATGAATAATCAAATTATATAAACGGACATTTTTGGAAAGATAATAAAAATAATATGAATGGTTTAATACTGGTGGTAGAAAGGGTCATAAATTTATCACTCAAAGCTATTGAACAGCTCCTTCTGCGTTAATTCAATTATTTAAAGTCATCCAAGAGTCATTCAATATAATTTAAGGTCATCCAGTGATTCTTCAAAACTATTTATTACCTTAACAACAGACATTCAAGATCATTTAAGATCATCCAAGCATCATTCAAGGTTATTTAAGGTGATTCAAAATCATTTAAAGTTATATGACCACCATTCAAGGTTATTTAAGGTTATCCAATGGTCAATTAAGATCTAACAGGCATTTAAAGTCTATTAAGGCATCGTCGAAGGTCCTTCAAGATTGTCCAACGATCATTAAACGCTATTTCAGGTCATCCAAAGATATTATTCCGTCAATAGTTGAGTTACGATCATTCAAAGACATTGTACATTAATTCAAGCTTATTTAAAGCTTATTTAAAGCTTGAATAATCATTAGATGATCAATGTCCTTTGAGGTCATCCAACTACTATTAAAAATCATGCAACGATCTTTCAAAGTCAATCAAGAGTATTAAGCCTTTAATGTTTACAATAAATGGTCATTCAAGTCATCCAACATACAAACAAGTATAAATACTATGTTATTAGAGATCATCATGATAATGTAATGTCCTTCAATCATCATTTAATACAATCAAAGGGTCTTTTAATTCCGATTACCATTCAAAGTGTTCAAGATCATTTAAGACCATCAGACCATCGATCAAGGTCATTCCATGGTTATTTAAGGTTATTTAAGGTCATCCAATGATATAATACAATCTGATAGATATTGAAGCTCGATTAAGGTCATTTACTACTCAAAATCATTCGATGATTATTTAAGATCGTCTAAAAGTCATTCACGATCTTCTACAATTATCTTCAATCATCATTTAATGCCATCAAAACTAAGGTCAATTAATATCGATGACAGTTCAAATAACAGATATTAGAGATTATCTGAGATCATCAGACTAACGATCAAGGTCATCCCATGTTTATTTAAGATTATTTGAGGTTATCCAATGATTATATATATATTATATATAATCTAATAGATATTCAAGCTCGATTAAAACTATCCAATTGCTATTCAAAATCATTTGATGATTTTTAAGATCGTCTAAAAGTCACTCAAGATCATATAAGGCCATTCTACTATAATTGAAGGCCACCAACTGTCATTGAAAATTATTTAAAGTCATCCAATGATGATGTAAGATTGTCTAACTGATATCAAAGTCCCTCAAGGCCACCCAACTACCAATGGCCCTTTAAAGATATTTAAGATCATTCAATTGCCATTAAAATCATTCAATGTCATATGGCGACCATTCAAAGAGACTTTCGAACATTCAAGAGCTAATAAGATCACTTAAGGTGAGTCAACGGTCATATAACATAATCTAATAGACATTCAAGTTCAATAGATCATTTATTGTAAAGTAAGGCCATCTTACAAAAAGTCAATGTCAACCAACGTTCAATGAAAATCATCCAGTGAGCATGTAAGATCATCTCAGAAATATTCAAGGTCACTTAAGGTCACCCCAGTATTGACAGTCGCCCAAGGTAATTTAAATAATTTAAGGTCATCCAATTATCGTCTAAAGTTATTAAATAAACATTTAGTCAATTTACATGTCTATACTAATATTATTAAATATTTTCTTTTCACAAGATAACTAAGTCATAAAATGACCATTCAGGTCCAATCAACCATTTAAGATCGTTTAATTAAAGTCATTCGATCATCATTCAAGGTCAACCAACAATAATTTAAAATTATTTAAGAACATCGTCTAGAATCTTCAAAAATTTATTCCAAGATTTTACAACCTTCAAAGAAAACAATCTCAATTTTAAAGAGTAGTAGATAAAGTAAGAAATGGTGGAAACTTCTCAAAAATGAAAAGAAACAATGCCGAAAAATTTAAATTTTAAAAGTATTGAGGATTCTACAATTCTCGATGATTCTTTGAAAATCTGGAGAAGAAATTGCTGAAATATTCTGGAACCATTAGAGAAAATTGCTAAAAAAATAAATAAATGGTAGAAAATACTTGAAAATTATAAGAAAAATCCCATTAAAAGTTTCAGAACCATTAAATACTCCTCCAAAAATCTGGAAAAGAAATCCATTTCTGGAAAATTCTAAAACCCTCACAAAATTGATCTCAGTTGGAAGAGAAATTGTTTTCGACTGATAAACAGTTTTAGAAAAAATCCTTATTTAATTCAATAACCCTCGAGAATTCTTCTAAACATCTGCAAAAAAAATTGCTTAGAAAGACTAAAACTATGAAAGAAGTTTTCTCGTAATTTGAAAATTTCTGTAAAATTTCGATAAGATGAAGGATAATTTTCGAAAAATTACGGAAAAATTGTAAAAGTTTAGAACAAAGAGTGCCAAACATTTATTAATTAACTACTCTTCAAGAAAAGAAAATTTTTAAACGAAAAAGCAAAAAAAAACATAGAGTAACAAATTTTCGAAGAATGAAAGAAAAATTTCTAGAACATTGTAAAATTTTAGAACAAAAATTTAATGAATTATTCTTCAAGAAGCCTTGAAAAGGAAATTCTTGGACGACAACGCAAAAAAATAATAGAACAACAAAAGTGGTGACAAGTGTAGAAATTTATAAGATTTTTTTAAACATTTGTAATTCCTTAAAAGTTCTTAGAAGGATATTCCTTCAGTTTCAAGGAGCCATTGTCACACTAGGATTTTTAAGACCTTTGAGGAAATGAGGCAAGAGATGTAATATTGTGGAAATCTGAAAGACAAATTCAAAAAATGTTAAAAATGTAATGTAATTAATATGTACGGTGAAGATTTCTTAACAGAATTGGTTTGCCAAATTCGATTCTCGTGATTTTAATATCAAATATGTGCAAATAACGCCAGGTGAAGCTAAAAATTTTAAATTCTAGAAGAAAAAGTACTAAAATTCTAGAATCCTTGAAGATTCTTCTAAACAATTGGGAAAAGTGACTATAAAAATCTATAAAACTTGAAGAAATCAAGCGAAAGAAGATAAAGAAGAAAATGTAGAGCAATTATTGAAAAATATGAGAAAATATTCTAGAATAGGTTATAAAAATTGTGTTGGTCTCAAAAATTTTATTTAAAAATCTGATAAAAATGTTGCTAAAATATCTAAAGGAATATTATTTCAATTTGAAAATATTTTCAAAAGTGTCAATTCTAGAAGCAAAAGATAAAAATTCCAGAATCATCGAAGAAAATTTTTATTTAAGGAAATGTTGAAAAATTCTAGGACTCTATAAATAAATTTGGAACAGAATTTGGCGGAAAATTCTGATTGTTGATGAACAAAATAAAAAAAAAATATAAAATGCTAGAAAATGTGCTTAAAATTCTAGAATTTCAGAAGAAAATTAACTGAATATCAAAGAGAAAATGATATAATATTCCGATAAATAAAGCAAATAGATAAATTTTTCAAAAAAATAACGAATAAAATATTAATTAAAAATTTCTTGAAGATTATTTTAAAAATCTGGAAAAGAAAGATTTAGACAAGAGGTTGCTAAAAATTTTATGGTTTAAAAAGAATTAAATATGTCAATTTGAAAGAGAAGTTGCTAGAAAATTCTAATAAGATAAAGCCAGAAATAGTGAAAATTTCTCGTAAATTAAAACGAAAAGTCTAAATAAAGTGTTACAAATTCTAAAAACTTCGAATATTCATCTAAAGATTTGAAAAACTTATTATTAGAAAAATATCGAACCCTTGAATAATATTAGCATAATTTGAAAGACAAATTGAAGACGAACTGAAAAATTCCAATCAACTAAAGTAAAAAATGGTGCAAAATGTTTGAAGTATATTAAAAAAAAAAACAAGAAACTTCTAAATACTCAATAAAATGTATTAAAATTTAATTTAAAAATACGAAAACATTTCGTGAATCTACAGCACGTAGATTTACGAAATAATTTCGTATTTTTAAATTATTATTTTCTAAATACTTTTTATAATTAAATTCACTTGGTTTGTTTCACAAATAATTATTTAATTTAATTATAAAACCTAGATAGAAGTTTCTTGAATTATTAACAAGTTGTTTCACCAAGTAATTAATGAGAAACAAGTGTATGATATAAAGAAACTTCTAATTTTATATTCAAAAAGAAATACTGAAAAAAATCGGTAGAAAATTCTAGAACTCTCAAAGAAAATTAATCCAATTTGGAAGAGAAATTAGTTAAAAATTCCTAAAAGATAAAGTATGACTTGAAAAATTCTTGAAAAATTAAAAAAAAAAATGCTATAAAGTTGTGGAATTCTAGAAAAAGTTGTAAAATTCTTACATTCTCAAAGATTGTTTCGTAGTAATCCAAAAAAGAGATTGCTGAAAATATTTAAATATAAAAAAAGTGCTAAAAATTCTAGAATCATTTAAGATTCTAATAAAAATTTGGAAAATAAATTGCAGAAAAATACTAAAATCTTTGAGAAAAAAATAAATAAAACGAAATCGATGAAAAATTAAAGAAAACATTCTGTAAAAGCTTTAAAGAAATCTTCAAAAGAAATTTCTGAGAATATGATGAAAATTGACGCAATTTGAAAAAATTAAAGAAAATTTTTGAATTAAAGAAAATTAATTTAGACAATTCTGATTAAATAAAGCAAAAAAACTCTCCAAAAAAAGTTGCTGAAAAATTTAACAGACCTTCAACCTTTTTTTGGAAAAGAGAGAATTGCGAATTACGAATATTACTCTTAATTTAACATCATTAATTTTCTGATATGGCAAAAATACATCAATTCTGAGTAGATTCAGTAATTTTGGAACTAATTCCTCGCTCGGTGCATTTTTTACAAATTTTCAAATTTTCATTCGCTAATTTTATTTCCTATAATTCAAATTTACAATGTTCCAATTTTATCTACAACGACGTCACATCTTCAGTTTACTGATATGTTAAAACTACATCAATTCTGAGTAGATTCACTGATTTTAAAACTAATTCCTCGCTCGGTGCATTTTTTTACATATTTTCAAATTTTCATTCGCAAATTTTATTTCCTATAATTAGAGTTTACAGTGTTGCCATTTTATTTACAACTACTCCACATAATTAGTTTTTCGACATGTCAAAAATACATCAATTCTGAGTAGATTGTATGATTTTGGAACCATTTCCTCGCTTGGTGCATTTTTTACGAATTTTCAAATTTTCATTCGCGAATTTTATTTCTTATAGTTTGAGTTTACAGTGTTGCTATTTTATCTACAACTACGTCACATCATTATTTTTTTGATATGCTAAAAATACATCAATTTTGAGTAGATTCAGAGATTTTGGAACCAATTTCTCGCTCGGTACATTTTTTACAAATTTTCAAAATTTTATTCGCAAATTTTATTTTCTATAATTTGAGTGTACAGTGTTGCCATTTTATACACAACTACGTCACATCGTCAGTTTTATGATATGTCAAAAATACATCAATTCTGATTACAAATTTTCAAATTTTCAATCGCAAATTTTATTTCCCATAATTTGAGTTTACAGTGTTGCCATTTTACCTACAATTACGTCACATCATTGATTTTATGACATGTCAAAACTACATCAATTTTGAATAGATTCGGAGATTTTGAAACCAATTTCTTGCTTGGTGCATTTTTTACAAAATTCAAATTTTCATTCGCAATTTTTTTCCTATAATTTGAGTTTGCAGTGTTGCCATTTTATCCACAATAAAGTCACATCATTAGTTTTTTGACATGTCCAAAATACATCAATTCTGTGTAGATTTTGTGATTTTAGAACCAATTCCTCGCTCAATGCATTTTCTACAAATTTTCAAATTTTCATTCACAAATTTTATTTCCTATAATTTGAGTTTACAGCGTTGCCATTTCATCCACATCTACGTCACATTACTAGTTTTCTGATATATCAAAAATACATCAATTCTGAGTAGATTTTGTGATTTTGGAACCATATCCTCGCTTGGTGCATTTTTTACAAATTTTCAAATTTACCTTCGCAAATTTTATTTCCTATAATTTGAGTTTACAATGTTGCCATTTAATCAACAATAATGTCACATCATTAGTTTGCTGATATATTAAAAAGACACCAATTTTAAGTAGATTTAGTAATTTTGGAACCAATTCCTCGCTCGGTGCATTTTTCTACAAATTTTCAAATTTTCATTCGCAATTTTTATTTTCTATAATTTGAGTTTACAGCGTTGCCATTTTATCCACAACTACGTCACATCATCAGTTTCCTAATATGTCAAAAGTACATCAATTCTGAGTAGATTCAGTGATTTTGGTACCAATTCCTCGCTCGGTGCATTTTTTACTAATTTTCAAATTTTTAAAACGTTTAAAGTAAAAAATAGTACAAAATTTTTGAAGTATAGTAGAAAAATAAACTCTTAATTTTAAATTCAAAAGGAATTACTGAGAAGAAATTCTAGAACTCTTAAAGAAATTAATCCAATTTGGAAAAGACATTTTTCTAATTAACATTTGGAAAAATAAATTGTTGTAATATTCTAAAAATAAATAAATAAAACGAAATCGGAGAAAAATTCAAGAAAACATTCTTTAAGGAAATCTTCAAAATAAATTTCTGAGAATATCTAAATGAAAATTAACTCCAACTGGAAAAGTTAAAGCAACTTTCATCGAAGAGAGAGAATTACATCTTGATACGATAATTATTCATTACGTAATTTTATATCTTTACACCTTAAATATTACGTAACGCTAGTGATTCTGTATGTTATCTAAGTCTAAATGCAAGTGTTTCTATTCTCAGTATGTTAATTCCATAGAACGATGTACTTATTATTCACGTGGGTCGATTTATTTCATATAAACAGCATTTTGCACCTTTGCAAAATAAACAATGAAAATCCTCAACGCCTTTACTTACAGATGTAAAGCAGATAATAAAATACGTAACATTATTTTGCAACATTTATTTATCTTCATCATACTTAAGTATATATTGAACATGATAATAACTATAACGATTATTTATCAATCAATCAATTTTATAATGAATAATTTAAAACGAATTTGTTAACTTCCTACTTGAGCGTTGCCATTTTGTTTTTAGCTCAGATGTGGCAATTGTTTTATGAAGATATAATAAACATGAGTGTTTTGAATAATCGTGGTAATTTTTAAGCTAATTCCTAGAATGGTATCTCCTTAAAATATTTTCAATTATCTGAATGTAATTTTATTCCTTTTCATTCAAGTTTAAGCGTCGACATTTTGTTACTAGCTCAGATGTAGCAATTGTTTTATGAAAATATAATAAATACGATTGTTTTTAATAGATGTGGTAATTTTGAAGCTAATTCCTAGAGTGGTTAATACTTAAAATAATTTCAATCTTCTGAATGTAATTTTATTTCTTTCCATACAAGTTTGAGCGTTGCCATTTTGTTTATAGCTCAGATGTGGCAATTGTTTTATGAAAATATTATAAATATGAGTGTTTTTAATACATATGGTAATTTTTAAGCTAATTCCTGGAGTAGTTAATTCTTAAAATATTTTCAATCCTCTGAATTCAATTTTATTTATTTTCAATTAAGTTTGCGCGTTGCCATTTTGCTTCTAGCTCAGATGTGGCAACTGTTTTATGAAAATATAATAAATATGAGTGTATTAAGTAGATGTGGAAATGTTTAGCATAATTTCTAGAGTTTTTCATTCTTAAAATAATTTCAATCCTCTGAATGTACTTTTATTTATTTTCATTCAAGTTTGAGCGTTGCTATTTTATTTCTAGCTCAGATGTGGCAATTGTTTTATGAAAATATAATAAATACGAGTGTTCTTAATAGATGTGGTAATTTTTAAGCTAATTCGTAGTGTGGTTAATTTTTAAAATAATTTCAATCTTCTGAATGTAATTTTATTTTTTTCCATTCGAGTTTGAGCGTTGCCATTTTGTTTCTAGCTCATATGTGGCAATTGTTTTACGAAAATATAATAAATATGAGTGCTTTTAATACATTTCATAATTTTTAAGCGTATTCCAAGAGTTTTTAATGCTTAAAATAATTTCAATCCTCTAAATGTAATTTTATTTATTTTCATTCAAGTTTTAGCGCTGCCATTTTGTTTCTAACTCAGATGTGGCAATTGTTATATGAGAATATAATAAATACGATTGTTTTTAATAGATGTGGTAATATTGAAGCTAATTCCTAGAGTGGATAATTCTTAAAATATTTTCAATCCTCTGAATGCAATTTTATTTATTTTCGTAAAAGTTTGAGCGCTGCCATTTTGTTTCTAGCTCAGATGTGGCAATTGTTTTATGAAAATATAATAAATATGAGTGTTTTTAATAGATTTCATAATTCTTAAGCTAATTTCTAGACTGGTTAATGCTTAAAATAATATTAATCCTCTGAATGTATATTGAATTAAACAAAAATAATTTTCGGCGTGTTACAAATAGCGAGGCTATCAAAGCAACACTAGTTTGAATGTATTTAATAAATTTTATTATTAACTTAACGATGTATTAAGTTTTTCCAGTGTACGGCTGTAGTTATTTTGGACTATGAAAGTGGATACTTAATACGAGAGAATTCATAAAATTTTACGAAGCCGAGCGAGTCGAAGCTCGAGTTACAAGAGCTAAACTAAATCAAGCGTAGTCATGACACTTGACGGATGATCTACGTGGCGTGACTAATAACTTGTACACTAAAATGCACGCGTGATTATCCCACTACTGTCAAAGATCAAAAGAACTTCAGTCGAAATACAATTATATCATACAAGATGTATAGCATTTAATAATTAGCAATTAATTTAAGTATAGGCTACTTTAAAATAAAAACAATTAATTACGTAATAAATCTAATCAATCTATCATTAAAATATTTATAAAGTTGACTAGAATTTAATAATGATAATAATAAATATCACTCATATGAGTGAACTCTGCCATTCTGCATGATATTATTTGTATATTTACTTACTTAATTGTATATTTTTTATGTAATGCATGAAATAAATAGTTATAATTAGTTTATTTTTATTTTAGTGTAACGTTTGTGTAAATAACCATTGTAAAATATTATTATAATTTCTGATAATGATGTGGTAATTCATTTTAAAGAATAAGTACTTTCTAATTCTAATTTCTATTCGTTAAAAACTATTTTCATTTTTTAATCGTTTGTAAAAATATCAACTTACCAACTTGCGACGTCTCTTGTTTATAATTCATTCCTACTTAATTCTAAGTTGTGCACTCACCTAGAATAAAAAGAAGAATGTTGTTAGATAAGTGTATTAACGAATAAATTAATAAATTATGGTATTTAACTTTATATATATAATATTTCTAGTGTGGAAAAGAAAATTATTTTTTTGACTTATTTGATACTCGCCCAATAAATATTCATAAGATTATAATTTTGCAAATTGTTTTCTAACTTTTCAAATAATATGTTGCGACCGTTACTACCCACCCTCCAATCAGTAAAACATACTAGAAAGTTTTAATGTAAGGAAATACTAAACGGTTTTTTCACAATTAAAATCAATATTTTTTTTCGTTAAAATAATTTTCCTAAATTTAAAACCCTTGTTTATGTTGTAGTAATTAGATGGTGGGATAGTGGCCACCCACCCACCCTACATATGCACTTAAACTTAAACCAGATTTTACTTATAAATTTCTTGATATTAAAACTAAAATTACTGACTTATTTTACAAAAACAAAACTAAATAATGTGGATTAGATGTAAACGTATATGTAGGGTGGGTGGGTGGCCTCTAACCACCCTTCAATCAGTAAAACATTCGGCAGAGTTTTAATCGAAGGAAATTATAATATTCAAATGTTTTTGCACAATTAAAACCAATGATTTTCTTCAACAAAACATTTTTTTTTAAATTGAGAACCCTCGTTTATGTTATTGTAATTGCAAGATGGGATAGTGGACACCCACCCTCCCTAAATATGCACTTGAACTTAAACCAGAGTTTACTTTCAAATTTCTTGATATTAAAACTAAAACTACTGACCTATTTTACAAAAACAAAAGCAAATGTTGTGGTTTAGATGTAAACGTATATGTAGGGTGGGTGGGTGGCCTCTAACCCACCCTCCAATCAGTAAAACATATGACAGAGTTTTAATGGAAGGAAATTAAAATATTAAAATGTTTTTGCAAAATTAAAATCAATAATTTTCTTCAACAAAACAGATATTTTTAAATGTAATCCCTCGTTTATGTTATAGTAATTGGATGGTTGGACAGTGGCCGCCCACCCACCCTACATATATACTTAAACATAAACCAGAATTTACTTATAAATTTCTTGGTATTAAAACTAAAATTACTGACCTATTTTACAAAAACAAAAACAATTATTATGGTTTAGATATAAACGTATATGTAGGGTGGGTGGGTGGCCTCTAACCACCCTCCAATCAGTAAAACATACTACAGAGTTTTAATGGAAAGAAATTAAAATATTAAAAGGTTTCTGCACAATTAAAACCAATGATTTTCTTCAACAAAATATTTTTTTTAAAATTGAGAACCCTCCTTTATGTTATAATAATTAGATTGTGGGATAGTGGCCACCCACCCACCCTACATATATAATTAAACTTAAACCAGATTTTACTTTTAAATTTCTTGATATTAAAATTTAAATTATTGACCTATTTTAGAAAAACAAAACCAAATATTGTGGTTTAGGTGCAAACGTATATGTAGGGTGGGTGGGTGGCCTCTAACCACCCTCCAATCAGTAAAACATACGACAAAGTTTTAATGGAAGGTAATTAAAACATTAAAAGGTTTTTGCACAATTAAAATCAATAATTTTCTTCGTTAAAACAGTTGTTTTCAATTGAAAAACCTCGCGGATGATATAGTAAATGGATTGTGGGATAGTGGGCAACCACCCACCCTACATATACACTAAAACATAAACCAGAATTTACTTATAAATTTCTTGATATTAAAACTAAAATTACTGACCTATTTTACAAAAACAAAAACAATTATTATGGTTTAGATATAAACGTATATGTAGGGTGGGTGGGTGGCCTCTAACCACCCTCCAATCAGTAAAACATACGACAGAGTTTTAATGGAAAGAAATTAAAATATTGAAATGTTTTTGCACAATTAAAATCAATAATTTTCTTCGTTAAAACAGTTTTTTTCAATTGAAAACCCTCGCGTATGTTATAGTAATTGGATGGTGGGATAGTGGCCACCCACCCACCCTATATATATACACTTAAACTTAAGCCGGATTTTACTTATACATTTTTTGATATTAAAACTAAAATTACTGACTTATTTTTACAAAAACAAAACTAAATAATGTGGATTAGATGTAAACGTATATGTAGGGTGGGTGGGTGGCCTCTAACCACCCTCCAATCAGTAAAAAAATACGACTAAGTTTTAAAGGAAGGTAATTAAAATATTAAAATGTTTTTGCACAATTAAAATCAATAATGTTCTTCAAGAAAAGTGTTTTTAAATGTAAACCCTCGTTTATGTTATAGTAATTGGATTGTGGGATACTGGCCACCCACCCACCCTACATATATAATTAAACTTAAATTAGATTTTACTTATAAATTTCCTGATATTAAAATTGAAATTACTGACCTCTTTTACAAAAACAAAATCAAATGTTGTGGTTTAGATGCAATGTATATGTAGGGTGGGTGGGTGGCCTGTAACCACCCTCCAATCAGTAAAACATACGGCAGAGTTTTAATGGAAGGAAATTAAAGTATTAAAATATTTTTGCACAATTAAAATTAATAATTTTCGTCATCAAAATATTTTTTTTTAAATTACAAACCCTCGCGTATTTTACAGTAATTGGATGGTGTGATAGTGGACACCCACCCACCCTACATATGCACTTAAACTTAAACCAGATTTTACTTATAAATTTCTTGATATTAAAACTAAAATTACTTACCTATTTTACAAAAACAAAAACAATTATTGTGGTTTAGATGTAAACGTATATGTAGGGTGGGTGGGTGGCCTCTAACCCACCCTCCAATCAGTAAAACATACGACAAAGTTTTAATGGAAACAAATTAAAATATTAAAAGGTTTTTGCACAATTAAAATCAATAATTTTCTTCAAGAAAACATTTTTCTAAATTGAGAACTCTCGTTTATGTTATAGTAATTGAATTATATGATAGTGGCCACCCACCCTACATATGCACGTAAACATAAACCAGAATTTACTTATAAATTTATAAATATTCAACAAAAATCAGCGAGAATTGTTTTTTTTTACATTTGCGGATTTTCTAATGAATTAAAGATGTGAAAACAATTGCTATCGACTGAAAACATGTGCAATGTATTCAGAATAGATCTAGGTTGATGATAGAGTAGAAATTCGAAACATTTCGTACTTTAATGCATAAACATTCCACAAAAATCAACCAGAATTGTGTCTTTTCACATTTGCCGATTATCTAAAGAATTAAAGATGTGAAAACAATTGCTATCGACTAAAAATATATGATATGTATTCAGAAAAGATATGGAATAATGATTGAGTGAAAATTCGCAACGTTTTGTACTTTAATTTATAAACATTCCACAAAAATCAACGAGAATTGTGTTTTTTTACGTTTGCGGATTTTCTAATGAATTAAAGATGTGAAAACAATTGCTATCGACTGAAACTATATGCAATGTATTCAAAAATGATCTGGTTTGATGATAGAATGAAAACTAGAAACGTTTCTGACTTAAATTTATAAATATTCAACAAAAATAAACGAGAATTGTGTTTTTTAATTTTGGCGGATTTTTAATGAATTAAAGATGTAAAAACAATTTCTATCGACTGAAAATATAAGCAATGTATTCAGAATAGATCTGGGTTGATGATAGAGTGAAAATTCGAAACGTTTCGGACTTAATTTTTAAACATTCAACAAAAATCAACGAGAATTGTGTTTTATTTACATTTGCGGATTTTCCAATGAATTACAGTTGTAAAAGCAAATGCTATCAACCGAAAACATGTGCAATGTATTCAGAAAAGATCTGGGTTGATGATAGAGTAAAAATCAACGTGAACTGTGTTTTTTTACATTTACGGATTTTCTAATGAAATAAAGATGTAAAAACAATTGCTGTCAACTGAAAACATATGCAATGTGTTTAAACAAAATCTGGGTTGATAATAGAGTGAAGATTAGAAACGTTTCGGATTTAAATTTATAAATATTCAACTAAAATCAACGAGAATTGTGTTTTTTCTTACATTTGCGGATTTTCTTATAAATTAGAGATGTAAAAACAATTGCTATCGGCTGAAAACATATGTAATGTATTCAGAAATGAGCTGGTTTGATGATAGAATGAAAACTAGAAACCTTTCGGACTTAAATTTATAAATATTCAACAAAAATAAACTAGAATTGTGTTTTTTTACTTTTGCGGATTTTCAATCATTTAAAGATGTAAAAACAATTTCTATCGACTGAAAATATAAGCAATGTATTCAGAATAGATCTGGGTTGATGATAGAGTGAAAATTAGAAACGTTTCGGACTTAAATTTATAAATTTTCAATAAAATCAACGAGAAATGTGTTTTGTACATTTGCGGATTTTCTAATAAATTAGAGATGTAAAAACGATTGCCATCGACTGAAAGAATGTAGACTGTATTCAGAAAAAATCTGGATTGATGATAAAGTGAAAATTCGAAACGTTTCGGACTTAAATTCATAAACATTCAACTAAAATCAACGAGAATTGTGTTTTTTTACATTTGCGGATTTTCTTATGAATTAAAGATGAAAAAACAATTGCTATCGACTGAAAACATGTGCAATGTATTCAGAAAAGATCTGGGTTGATGGTGGAGCAAAAATTTAAAACGATTTGGTGACTACGATCATTTTGACTTGCTAAAACATAATTTAACAATAATGTAAATTAACTTAAAAACACATTTATTACATTTATGATTTTTGTAAATTAACTAAGGTACAATTTTGTTTTTATTAGACCCTTGTATATATTTTCTACTGAAGCCTAATCTGTTTTAATTAGAATTATTAATCTAGACATCTGACAGGCGGTGATTATTTGGAACGATAAATATAGGAAGAGTTAATTTTCCAATGAAGAAAAAAAAAACGTGAGTGATTAATATTCACGCGAAGATCATAGTGAATATTAATAGATACATTAAAAATCCCCTAACGGATGGCACGCACGCCAATGGATTCCGTGAATTGCAACGTATTAGTCGTAATTAATTATTTGAGCCAGTGACTAATTGTGGACCTAGGTTCAAAATAATTACACGCTTCTAGCGTAATGATGAAGAATAATGGCGCTGAAGCCTAACGAACGATTTATAAGAAAATTATATGTTTAGTGAAGAAGACAAAATTATCTTTGGAATGCAATGGTTAAAATTAATAAAAAGTTATTTTTGTATACAATCTAATATTTCCTTGTGTGATTCGAATGAGAACATCTCGTTGATGGTTTCCATGTTCCGCGTCGGCGTCATCACCTCCGCAGACTTCTTGGTAATACAAAAATACGGTTTCGTAATGATGCCTTTTCCTGTTTTCGATTCCAGTCGCCATTAGTCAGAGATACTTGCGCTCTTATAATACCCAAACATTTCCACCTGGCTATCATCGAACGCGCTTTGATCCGCGCAATTGAATCAATCAGTGCAGAGAAAGTTGATTTGAACGTCTGGTTTCGTTGGTAAATATATATTCGTAAATAAGTACTGGATAATTGATATCAATAAGAAACAAATCGTCAAAATTAAATATTCTACTCAAGAGACTTCTTGATAATGCCTTAAAAAGCGAAACTAGTCGAATAAATATAGAAAAATTGTGAAACAAATCAAGGGTAATTTACTTTAAACCTTCATCAGTAATCATTTTAAATTATTAATAAAATTTTGATATAACCTTAAAACAAGGATAAACTGAAATTTCCATTTTCTAAACTAAGACTGAAGAAATACTCAATACAAAATAAAAACGGAAATGAAGTCCCCTGTGACAATTAATTCTTTCCAAACTAGGAATACGGAGTTGATAATAATAACACAAAAAAAAACCCAAGGTGTCACCATACCGGATTAACACAACCTCAATCTAATGACGTGAGAATTGGTGCACTAACCTCGACATGAATTTTCCGTATTTCGAAGAAATCGCCTTTATCTATTTCCCATTCGCGGGGTTTTATATATATTTTTTCCGAAAGCGGCTGTGAAGAGGTTTATTGTTTTCGGCCTCGATTTAACGGCTTCCGGATGCAATTATTCCCCATATGTGTGCACTGTGGTCAATTTGTAAGATCATCATTCCACGTATTTAACGCGTGTCGGTGTTCCTCAAGTATCAAAATTGTTTCTTAAAAAATGGCCCGTTTCAAATCAATTATATTTAATATGAGAAGAGGGACCTATAAAAAGGGAAAATATATTGCTCGTATATTAAATAGAATATTATTGTATAAACGTTTTAAAAAAATATTTTTATCACCACAAGTCAACACTTAATCAGAATTTATTACAAATTAACACACCGACCCGACACATTTCTTTTCCCTTTTTGTCACCAACCTGACCATTAATAATTCTGAAAAAAAATCGTCCCTATTTTAATCCCGAAATTTCCATGACTCATCAACTACACTACATTTTAAAAAGTGACTTGGGTCGTACCTGGATAGAAATCCGATATTATTATTTAACGTTAGTGCGTAAAATTCGTGCGGTCGCGATAACGAAACGTCGATAAGTCATTTCCACAAGAATAATGCGTGAGATCATCCAGCGACGATTCGAGACGCAATAAAGGTGCGTCCTTGCACCACGGAGATAACCGACCATTCCAGATAAAGGGAATTGTTATGACGGTTTAATCGCCCATAACTCAGGTAGACGTCAAATATCGGTGAACAATGGGCGGATGTTCCTTTTTAAAGATCCTTCGATGTCTGTGGGTTTTAAGATATGAATCCCAGAATAATATTATAGGATAAATCAGATAAAACAAAACAAACTGCATTTTGGTGGTGATTGAATCACCAAAATCCCACTAAAACATCATCAAAAATTGTTTGAAAACTTTGTATGAAAAAATTTCGAAAAATTGCAATTATTTTGTGTTTATTTATATTTTACAACTTTTAATTGAAACCCTTGCGTATGTTTTACTGATTGGAGGGTGGGATAGAGGCCACCCACCCACCCTACATATACATAATAACTAATTGATGATCGTTGATGATTTTGCTGCTAAAAACAATCAAACCTTTTATGTAATAAAAATGAAACAAAATCACAATTTAAGTTTTAATATAAATGACATTCTATAGATAATCTTATCTAATTTAGATTTATAGTCTGCCCCACCCATCATGTATCAAATTTTTAGTAATTTACTTACTCAAAAATTTTAACTTTATAATTTCTTTTTTATTCAAACATTTTGTATATATTTTTATTGTAAACCGCAAGCCGATAAGGAATTAAAGTTTATGTGTATATGTAGGGTGGGTGGGTGGCCTCTATACCACCCTCCAATCAGTAAAACATCATCAAAATTTATTTGTACAATTTGTATGAAGAAATCCCTAAAAATTGCAATTATTTTGTGTTTATTTATATTTTACAACTATTAATTAAAACCATCGCTTATGTTTTACTGATTAGAGGTGGGATATAGGCCACCCACCCACCCTACATATACATGATAACTAATTTCTAATCGTTGATGATTTTGCTGCTAAAAAAATCAAACCTTTTATGCAATAAAACATAAAACAAAATCACAATTTAAGTTTAAATATAAACGACTTTCTATAAATAATCTTATCTAATTCATGTTTAAAGTCTACCCACCCACCATGCATCAAATTTTTACTAATTTACTCACTCAAAAATTTTAACTTTATAATTTCTTTTTTATTCAAAAACTTTTGTAATTATTTTTATTGTAAACCGCGAGCCCATAAGGAATTAAAGTTTATCTGTATATGTAGGGTGGGTGGGTGGCCTCTATCCCACCCTCTAATCGGTAAAACATCATCAAAAATTATTTGGAAAATTTGTATGAATACATCTCTAAAATTTGCAATTATTCTGTGTTTAATTATATTTTACAAATATTAATTAAAACCCTCGCTTATGTTTTACTGATTGGAGGGTGGGATAGAGGCCACCCACCCACCCTACATATACATGATAACTAATTGCTAATCGTTGATGATTTTGCTGCTAAAAACAATCAAACCCTTTATGTAATAAAAAATAAAACAAAATCAAATTTTAAGTTTAAATATAAATGACTTTCTATAGCTAATCTTTTCTAATTTATATTTAAAGTCTGCCCACCCATTATGCATATTTTTTTAAATAATTTACTCACTCAAAAATTTTACCTTTTGAATTTCTTTTTTATTCTAAAAGTTTTGTAATTTAATTGATTTTGTTTCAAACCGTGAGACTATCAGTAATTATAATTTATATGTATATGTAGGGTGGGTGGGTGGCCTCTATCCCACTCTCCAATCAGTAAAAAGTCATCAAAAATTATTTGAAAAATTTGTATGAATAAATCTCTGAAAGTTGCAATTATATTGCGTTTATTATTTTTTTTACAACTTTTAATTAAAACCCTTGCGTATGTTTTACTGATTGAAGGGTGGGATAGAGGCCACCCACCCACTCTACATATACATGATAATTAATTGCTAATCGTTGATGATTTTGCTGCTAAAAACAATCAAACCCTTTATGTAATAAAAAATAAAACAAAAACAAAATTTAAGTTTAAATATAAATGACTTTCTATAGCTAATCTTATGTAATTTAGATTCAAAGTCTGCCCACCCATCATGTATCAAAGTTTTGCTAATTTACTCACTCAAAAATTTTACTTTATTAATATCATTTTTTATTCAAAAAGTTGTGTAATTAATTTTATTTCAAACTTCGAGACTATCAGTAATTGTAATTTATATGTATATGTAGGGTGGGTGGGTGGCCTCTATCCTACCCTCCAATCAGTAAAAAATCATCAAAAATTATTTGAAAAATTTGTATGAATAAATCTCTGAAAATTGCAATTATTTTGCGTTTATTCATATTTTACAACTATTAATGAAAACCCTCGATTTTGTTTTACTGATTGGAGGGTGGGATAGAGGCCACCCACCCACCCTACATGAACATGATAACTAATTGTTAATCGTTGAAGATTTTGCTGCTAAAAACAATAAAACCCTTTAAGTAATAAAAAATAAAACAAAATCAAAATTTAAGTTTGAATATAAATGACTTTCTAAAGCCAATCTTATCTATTTTAGATTTGTAGTCTGCCCACCCACCATGCATCAAATTTTTACTAATTTACTCACTCAAAACTTTTACCTTTTGAATTTCTTTTTTATTCTAAAAGTTTTGTAATTTTTTTTATTGTAAACCGCAAGCCGATAAGGAATTAAAGTTTACGTGTATATGTAGGGTGGATGGGTGGCCTCTATCCTACCTTCCAATCAGTAAAACATCATCAAAAATTATTTGGAAAATTTGTATGAATAAATCTCTAAAAATTGCAATTATTTTGTGTTTATTTAAATTTTACAACTTTTAATTAAAACCCACGCTTATGTTTTACTGATTGGAGGGTGGGATAGAGGCCACCCACCCACCCTACATATATATGATAACTAATTGATAATCGTTGATGATTTTGCTGCTAAAAACAATCAAACTCTTTATGTAATAAAAAATAAAACAAAATCACAATTTAAGTTTAAATATAAATGACATTCTATAGATAATCTTATCTTGTTTAGATTTAAAGTCTGCCCACCCATTATGCATATTTTTTTAATTAATTTACTCACTCAAAAATTTTACCTTTTGAGTTTCTTTTTTATTCTAAAAGTTTTGTAATTGATTTTGTTTCAAATCTCGAGACTATCAGTAATTATAATTTATAGGTATATGTAGGGTGGGTGGGTGGCCTCTATCCTACCCTCCAATCAGTAAAACATCATTAAAAATTAATTGAAAAAATTTGTATGAATAAATCTCTGAAAATTGCAATTATTTTGTGTTTATTTTAATTTTACAACTTTTAATTAAAACCCTCGCTTATGTTTTACTGATTGGAGGGTGGGATAGAGGCCACCCACCCACCCTACATATACATGATATTTAATTGCTAATCGTTGATGATTTTGCTGCTAAAAACAATCAAACCCTTTATGTAATAAAAAATAAAACAAAATCACAATTTAAGTTTAAATATAAATGACTTTCTATAGATAATCTTATCTAGTTTAAATTTATAGTCTGCCCACCCACCGTTCATCAAATTTTTACTAATTTACACACTCAAAACTTTTACCTTTTGAATTTCTTTTTTATTCAAAAAGTTTTCTAACTAATTTTATTCCAAATCGCGAGACTGTGAGTAATTATAATTTATTTGTATATGTAGGGTGGGTGGGTGGCCTCTATCCTACCCTGCAATCAGTAAAACATCATCAAAAATTATTTGAAAAATTTCTATGAAAAAATCTCTAAAAATTGCAATTATTTTGTGTTTATTTAAATTTTACAACTTTTAATTAAAACCCTTGCTTGTGTTTTACTGATTGAAGGGTGGGATAGAGGCCACCCACCCACCCTACATATACCTGATAATTAATTGCTAATCGTTGATGATTTTGCTGCTAAAAACAATCAAAATGTTTATGTAGTAAAAAATAAAACAAAATCACAATTTAAGTTTAAATACAAAGGACTTTCTATAGCTAATCTTTTCTAATTTATATTTAAAGTCTGCCCACCCATCATGCATATTTTCTTATTAATTTACTCACTCAAAAATTTTACCTTTTGAATTTCTTTTTTATTCAAAAAGTTTCGTAACTAATTTTGATCTAAACCGCGAGACTATAAGTAATTATAATTTATATGTATATGTAGGGTGGGTGCCTGGCCTCTATCCCACCCTCAAATCAGTAAAACATCATCAAAAATTATTTGAATTTTTTTAATGAAAAATCTCTAAAAATTGCAATTATTTTATGTTTATTTATATTTTCCAACTTTTAGTTAAAACCCTCGCTTATGTTTTACTGATTGAAGGATGGGATAGAGGCCACCCGCCCACCCTACATATACATGATAATTAATTGCTAATCGTTGCTGATTTTGCTGCTAAAAACAATCAAACCCTTTATGTAATAAAAAATAAAACAAAATCATAATTTAAGTTTAAATATAAATGACATTCTATAGATAATCTTATCTTGTTTAGATTTAAAGTCTGCCCACCCATTATGCATATTGTTTTAGTAATTTACTCACTCAAAAATTTTAACTTTTGAATTTCTTTTTTATTCCAAAAGTTTTGTAACTAATTTTATTCCAAACCGCGAGACTATCAGTACTTATAATTTATGTGTATATGTAGGGTGGGTGGGTGGCCTCTATCCTACCCTCCAATCAGTAAAACATCATCAAAATTTATTTGTAAAATTTGTATGAAAAAATCCCTAAAAATTGCAATTATTTTGTGTTTATTTATGTTTTACAACTTTTAATTAAAACCCTCGCTTATGTTTTACTGATTGGAGGGTGGGATAGAGGCCACCCACCCACCCTACATATACATGATAACTAATTGCTAATCGTTGATGATTTTGCTGCTAAAAACAATCAAACCCTTTATGTAATAAAAAATAAAACAAAATCAAATTTTAAGTTTAAATATAAATGACATTCTATAGATAATCTTATCTAGTTTAGATTTAAAGTCTGCCCACCCATTATGCATATTTTTTTATTAATTTATTCACTCAAAAATTTTACCATTTGAATTTCTTTTTTATTCTAAAAGTTTTGTAATTCATTTTGTTCCAAACTTCGAGACTATCAGTAATTGTAATTTATATGTATATGTAGGGTGGGTGGGTGGCCTCTATCCCACCCTCCAATCAGTAAAACATCTTCAAAAATTATTTGAACAATTATTTTGTGTTTATTTATATTTTACAACTTTTAATTAAAACTCTCGCTTATGTTTTACTGATTGGAGAGTGGGATTGAGGCCACCCACCCACCCTACATATACATGATAACTAATTGCTAATCGTTGGTGATTTTACTGCTAAAAACAATAAAACCCTTTTTGTAACAAAAAATAAAACAAAATCTTTCTATAACTAATCTTATCTAATTTAGATGTAAAATCTACCCACCCACCATTAATTAAATTTTAATAATTTACGCTCTCAAATTTTTTTTTGAAAATCCATTAATAATTAATATAATTGAAACATAACCTCTAAACAATTTGCCAAACGATAATTTGTGAAGAGTGGATATTTTATTTAAAGGTTTAAAAAAATAACCAAATTAATTTGAAAATCTGAATACTAATTCGTAGTGAATATGTTGACAATATAACCTTAAAATATTTGCCAGTTTTTGACCAAGAAACAAAACGGCAACGTTACAAAGTAAAAATATTGTATTCAGAGGTTTAAAAAATAATAAAAAATCAACCCTATACATTTAAAAACTTTAAAAATTTAATATCCATCCATCAGTAAAAACATTCAAAATAAACGCCATTTTTAAACAAGAAACAAAATAATAACTTGTCGAAATTGATGTGAAGAAGGGAGGTTGTATTCAGGAGTGTAAATATTGTAAAACATAAGTCGAGAGGACTAAGGATTACTTTGAATATATAAAAAAACCATTCATCATGAACATGTTTATGACATAACCTCAAAACAATTGCCACTTTTAACAAACAAAACACAACGCCAAATTGTTTAATTCGAAGTCAAGAATGGATATTATATTCAGTAGTTTAAGAAATTGCAAAACAATAAATCTTAAATTAAATTCATTTAAAAATCTAGAAATCCCTCCCTAGTTAATGTATTTAATAATAATAATAATAATAACTGAACTTTATTTCAAAGAAATGTTAACATATACAACAATGCAAATGGAAACATAAATGAAATTGTGTCGAATAACAATAATAAAAATAAACTTAAAGGAATTAAAACTAGATTATAATTAAATAGTTTAAGGTCGAAATATTCATTTATACCATAACCTCAAAACAAATGCAATTTTTAAACGAAAAACAAAACGACAACCTTTTAAATTTGATGTGAAGGATGGATATTATAATCAGATGTTATAAAACTGTAAAAAATTATCTCCAATAGGATTACTTTGAAAATGTAAACATCCAAATATAGATTAACATATTTATAACATAACCTCAAAACAATTGCCCTTTTCAACCAATAATACACAACGCCAATGTGTCTAATTCGATGTGAAGAATGAATATTTTATTCATAGGTTTAACGCATTACAAGAAAAATCTCAATGCATTGAATTTATTTAAAAATTTAGAAATCCATCTGTAGTTAATGTATCAATAATATAACCTCAAAATAATTGCCATTTTTTAAACAAAAAACAAAACTACAATCCAATAAAATTGATGTGATGAATAGATTTTATATTCAAAGATTTTAATAGTGTGAAAAATTAATCTCCACTAGAATTACTTTGAAAATGTAAAAATCCAACTATAATTAACATATTTTTGACATAACCTCAAAACAATTGCCTTTTTCAACCAATAAAACAAAACGCCAACTTGTTAAATTCGAAGTGAAGACTGAATATTGTAATCAGTGGTTTGCAAAATTGTAAAAAATTAATCTCAAATGGGATTCAGTTTGAAAATCTAAAAATCCATCTATATTTAATGTATTTATAAACTAACCTCAAAACAAAAACCGTTTTTAAACAAGAAACAAAACAACAATCTGTCAAAATTGATTTCGAGTTTAAAGGATGGGTTAAAAAAATTGGAAATACTTAATTTCAAATTAAATGCCATTTTTAAACAAAAAAAACAAAACAACAACCTGCAAAAAATGGTTTTAAAAAATGAATATTCTGAATACAATATTCATTATTCAAAACAATTTTGACAAGTTACAAAATTTTGAAAAATTAATTTGCACTATGATTACTTTCAAAATCTAGAATTACATTTATTATTATTTATATTTTATAAACCTCAAAACAAATGCCATTTTCGAATAATAAAATACAATGCCAATTTTGTATTCAGAGGTTTAATACATTGCAAAAATCTTAAATTACATTAATTTAAAATTGAAAATATAGAAATCCATCTACAGCTAATGTATCTATAACATAACCTCAAAATAAGTGTCATTTTAAAACAAACAAAAAACTGCAACCTAGCAAAAGTGATGTGATGGATTGATATTAAATTCAGTGGTTACAAAGCTGTGAAAAATTAATCTTCACTAGAATTACTTTAAAAATATGGAATTCGATTCATAATTAGCATAATTTCTTACATAACCTCAAAACAATTGCCTGTTTTAAACAATAAAACATAACGCCAATTTGAAAAATTTGAACTCAGGTTCGATTCATTTGAAAATCTAGAAATCCATCCATAGTTAATTTACCTGTAACATAACCTCAAAATAAATATCATTTTTCAAGAGAATCAAAACGACAACCTGCCAAAATTGATTTGAAGTTTGAGGGATAGAATTTGCATTCAGAGGTTTAAAAACTTACAAAAAATAAATCTCCACTAGGATACATTTGGAAATCTGGTAATCTATCCATTACTAATGTATCGCTAATACAAACTTAAAACAAATGCCACTTTTAAACAAGAAACAAAACAAAACCCTGCCAAATTCGATGGATTATTATATAAACGTGAAAAATCAACCGTAATTAGAATTTGTTTGAAAATATGGAAATATATTTACAATCAATTTATCTGTAACATAACCTCAAAATAGTTGCCATATATTAGAAAGGAACAGCTTGTCAAAATTGATGTGAAAGTAATGGATATTGTATTCAGAGGTTTCAAAAATTGTAAAAAATAATTTCTACTAGGATTAGTTAGAAATGTTTTGATAATTTATATACCTGTAACAATTGGTGATATCAAAATATCCATTAATATTTTGGATTCGAAAAACTACACATGTAAATTTTGAAACTCACAAAGTATTTTCAACAGTATAGTTTTTGAGTTGACGTGATTAATTACAACAATTAAAAACAGTGTTACTCCTTAAATAACTGAAGTAAGGAGTGACAGTGTTTTTATTTGTTGTATTTTCAACAGTTTAAAATAAAACCCACACTTGTAATTCTATACCCTGAGAAAATTACACACACACACAATTCATTCTATCATTATTCACATGTATAATTGTCGTGTTAAATTCGAGACTGATAAATCTGCAGTATGCAATTCGCCAGGCTCGAAATTAAGACCTCAGCGTGGTCTGGACCAGAAAAACAAGAGTATAGTGTTACCAGAGTACTCTCGAAAGGTACAATCAGCGCGCAAAGGATGCGACGGCATTTTGAGTATAATTTTGGTTACATCACGTCGTTTATGTAGGTGATGTTGATGGATACG
The DNA here is from genome assembly GCA_963969525.1 of Ontholestes murinus. Classification (NCBI taxonomy): domain Eukaryota; kingdom Metazoa; phylum Arthropoda; class Insecta; order Coleoptera; family Staphylinidae; genus Ontholestes; species Ontholestes murinus. The sequence continues at coordinate 3,318,679 of OZ018389.1, read as the reverse complement.
GCCTTGGGATATTTAAGAGGCCGTGTTTTTTTTTTGCATAAGATAAATTGGGAAAGAGGAAGGAATTAATTTGTTGAATGAATTGATCTAATAAACAACCAAAATTTTATCAACCGTCATCTCTAATTTGATAATGCACGTTTCTTTAAATTGTTTAAAAACACAGTTTGAATCGTAAATTAAATATCATCTAGAAAATTTCAGGGCACTAACGTGAAAACAATTCAATATTAAAATATGAACTAGTGAGTAATTTTATTAATTATACATACTATTAAAAATATCTTAATAAAAAGTACGCTAATATTAATCAATTAATCGATGATTTATTCGTAAACCTAACGTACCCTTGACCTATTCCAATAGACTGTACATTAACCAAGCGTACTCTTGACCTTACTCAATAGTCTATCGGTTGACCTATCGAATTATTTACCTTGAAGCAATTCCAGCGTACTCTTGACCTACCTTAATAGTCTACGTATTGACCCTACTCCAATGGAAATTATAAACAAAAGATAGGAAAGGGAAGAGTAGCAATAAATGATAAAAGAGAAAATGATATAAATGAGCAAAATTGAAAGATATGTAATATAGATTGAAACACAAATAGAATACAAGTGAAAAACAAATAAAAGACATAGAAGATAGATGGCAAAAGTTGAGAAAAACTGAAGATATAAAACAATAGACATAACTGAGAAGACAATTCAACAAATATTAACAATAAATGAGAGGAGACAGACGGTGGAAGCAGATAATAGAAGACATAAGAAAAGTTAAAAGATTAAGCGATAGAGTTAAAAGGGAATACTGAATATATAAATGGGTTAAAAGGCAGAAGACTAAAGACATAAGACATTGGTAGAGGATATAATAAATATAAGTAAAGATATAAAAATAGATATAGAACATAGATGAAAACTTTGAGAAAATCAGAAGGAAGATGCCGAAGGAAGAATAATAAAGATAAATGGTAAAAGATTAAAAAATAATAGCGATAAAATAGAGAAGATAGAAAACAAACAATATTAGATAGAAGACAGATATGAAAAAAAAAAAAGATTAAATGACAGATGAGTGAAGACGTAAAAACACACAACTTAATTTATGTATGAATTATTAAGGTTAAGAATACAAGGACAAATAATATACATGATAATTGACAACAGATTAAAGATAGAAGAGTGACTATAGAATATTAAAAAAAAAAACAGAAGGGACAATAGAAAAAATTAATCTCAAATAATAGAAAACAAGAGATTAACGATGAAAACTAAAAGAAGATAGAATTAAAGTAAGAGGAGTTGATAAATATTAGAAATAAAAACAAATGTAAAGGATGAAAGAAATAATGGAGAAGATAATTGATTAAATAAAATTATGAAAAGTATATTATCTATGAAAGATAGAAGAAAGGAGATAGAAAACTAAAAACAGACAGCAGATAGGAATAATTTAAACACAGGTGATATAGACTTTAAGATAGAAGATTGAAAACAAAGTATAGGAAATGGAGAAAACTAGTTTGAGAACCACAAGGCGGAAAATAGATGACAATGGTAAATAACAAAGGACATTCGATAAAAGAATAAATATACTAGAAAACAGAAGATAATATGAAGAATAGAAAAAGTAAAAGATAAAAGACAAATAAAGATAAATAATAAACGAGAGAAGAAAGAAGACAAACAAAGACAGAAGATAGAAGACAGATAATAATAGTTAAAAGACTGATGACAGAAGACAGAAGATAAGAGGCAGAAGACACAAGACATAAAATAGGTTACAAAAGTTACGAAAAATCAAAGACAAATGGTAAATGAAAGCCTGAATAATAGTCTAAAGGGTTCCCGTTATGGGCACTCTAAAAGGAAAGGTAAATTACTTCACCTCCACAAAAACAAGAACATGTATCTACACACCTTAGAATGTGCGTGCGTGTTCCTACCACAATTGAGGAAGAGCTCTCCTCCCACAAAGGAGATGGCGACACTCATCAAACACTGTGAGGAGGGTAAACCAGACTTGATAATATAATGCGACGCCAATGCCCACCAGATAGTGTGGGGAAGCAGCTGCACTAGCCACAGACCAGACTCTTTTTTGAGTTTCTCTCAGCTACGACCCTAAAGATAGTGAATAGGGGTCGCGAACCCATTTTCGTGACCCTCACTAGACAAGAGGTTATAGATAGAAATCACCCTCACAAATGCGAACAAAGCAAAGCTGTTTAAGGGCCAATACGAAATAAAAAATCAAATTGACGATAAATCTGAAATCACCGTTTATAACGACGGTGCTAAGAATCATGAATGCGCGGGGCAGGCATTTATTTGCCAAGAACTCGACCTGAGACTCAGCATCCCTCTAGAGAGAAATGTGACGATTGTCTAAACGGAACTTTTTAGGATACTCGAAATTACTAGAACTGACAGTCTCAAACAAATCCATTTTGTTTCTAACTGACAGCAAATCAAGCATAGCTGCACTATCGAAACCAAAGGTGTCCAGCAGTATAATATTGGAGTGCAGGCAAGCTCTAGAAAAACTTTCCGCAACCAACAGAGTTACAATATCCTGAATTAAGGGACATTCAAACAATGAAGCCAGAAGAGTTGTCCTGGAAAGGGTGGGCGCTAAGTCTTTGCCACTGCCACCACTTACTATCTCCCAAATACCGAGGAACAGAAAAAATGGCTACAAATTGACAAGTATGCAGTCGCCAAAAAATTCATCCACTCACCAACAGCGAAGCTGAGCAGGAAATATATTGAATTGCCAAGAAACAATTTGCCGTTAGTAATCAGTACACTTACTGGGCACAGCAAACTAAACAAGAAGCTCCACTATATGCGAGCAAAAGGAGGAGACCCTAAGACACATACTGTGTGAATGCGAGTCACTCAAACATCTCAGGTGGTCCGTATTTGGAGAATAGTGTCCAGATTGGTCAAAGCTGGACAACACTTACACGACCAACTACTCGACTTCACAAGAAGATTAGGTTGGCTTGAGGAGTAGGGCTCAACATTTGGTTGCAAAATTTAGAAATTATAAAAGAAAATTCTAAAATCCTTGAAGATTCTTTATGAAAACTGGAAAGTCTTGGAAACCTCGAAGAAATCGAAAAGAAAACGATCCGAGTTCAAGTAGAAATTTCTAAAACAAAAAAAAACATAAGATCAAGCAAGAAATAGAAAAGTCTAAAAATCTATCAAAAACATTGTTAAAAATTTGAAAACCCTCAAATATACTTCTCAAGAGTCAATAATGTGATCTAAATTTGGAAGTTGCTGATAAGAATAATTACGAAATTGTAAAAAATGGGAAAATTGTGAGTGTTTAAATTTTCAGAACATTCCTACAAAAATTTGGATAAGCAATTTTTGAAAGTTCTACGACACTTAAAAAAAAAACATAATTTTAAAGAGAAATTTACAATAAAACAATAAAATGATGAAAAATGGTCGAAAAAATCCGATAGAATAATTTAAAAAATGGAAAATTTTAGAATTCTAGATAAAAACTTTAAAAAAAACTTGATTTTTATTTTCAGGTATTTTGAACAAGAATTACTGGAAAATTATGGAACAGTCAAAGAAAAGAAAAATAAAGCAAAAGAGGGGAAAAAATTCTTGAATAATGAAGGAGAAAAAAATTAAAATTTTTTAAAATTCCTACAGAAATCTGGAAAAGAAATTAGTAAAAATATAACTAAAAGATTTGCAAGCTACCGAAAATTCCGATAAGATATAGCTAGAAAGAAAAATGGCGAAAAATTCTAAAATTCTAGAAAATGTGCTAAAAATGTCACAAATCTTAGATTTCTTTGAAAATTTGAAAAAAAAAATCTGAAGGGATCTAGAATCCCTGGAGGAACATTATCTCAATTTTAAAGAGAAACATTAATAATAGTAAAATTCGAAAGAAAATTCGCTGGTTGATGACATAGAATTCAGGAGAATAGTTAAAAATTCTTAAGAAATATTCTTATAAAAATAGGAAAAAAAGAATTTACTGGAAGATTTGAGAACCCTCTAAGATGTACATTTCGATCACAAAGTGACTGATAATGGCGATCAAAATATCTAACTGATTATTTACTTATTGTTTGCTTTGTTTCTCTTCTTAAATAAAATCTAATATACATACTATTATGAGAGCTATAACTATAATTTTAATTTAAATTAAAAGCATTTGTAAAGATAGTGTTATCCAAGTTTATTAATTAAAATTTCACGTAACTCAAGAACGAATTTCAATAGATTTATACTAATTTAACACGAAAAATACTATGTTTTAAGATATTTATGATCCACAAATAAACAACTGGAGTTTAAAATCTTATTTTAACAAAATTTAAAAACCATTAAAATTACGTTTCTTGATCTATAAAGCTGGAGCTTTTAGAATGATGATGATAAAACATTTTCCATTCCGTAATTTAGTAATTGAGGTCGGTTATATATGGGCGGTCATAAATTCCACCCCGTCACGGTGAATTGAAAGAATGGTAAAAGTGACGCAATTAATAAAATGTTCATTAAAGAGGGCGGTTGTGGGGGGTTAGGGGGGCTAATCGAACCGGACCTTTCGAGATAATTCATTGGAGAGGTGCCGCCTCTCGCTCGGACGAAAACGAATTACTGTCAATTAAGCCGTTAAAACCCTCGAAGAGATATATGGATGAGGAATGAAAGGGGCCATCGGTCGTCCGGTTTATCGGAGAGCCCCACACGAGAAGGAATTGCGGTAGCGACTGTGGCCCAATTAGCCGCCTTAATTAATTTATACTTCGATGTGTGGCGCAAGTTTCGCTTTGTGTTCGATTGTCATAACCTTACACAAGTAATTACAGTTTGTGTGAAGTTGATTATCTCTCTTAGTATTTTTCTAATATTTTGGTCAGTATTTTCTTGGGAAATCCTTTTCTATGATTGTTTCTGTTGTCTAGGTTTGGTTTAGGGTAGAACTTTTATCCTAATGTTAAGCTAATTAAAATGATAAAAGTACTTTACGTACAAATGGACTGAGTAGTTGCAAAATACCGATCGACGTTATCGTGGAATTTATTGAAAACCATCAATTCCCAACACTGGCGGCCATTCAGACGACGGCGCATAATAAAAGTATTCATATATTGAAAGGAGCGCATAAATATTACGGATTACGACAGTGAACTTAAGCTCCCTGCCACAGATAACCTAAGGCCACTCGATTCCATAACCTCACCGATTTCCTAAAGATAATCGGGCCTGGATGCAATTACTGGGGGGACAGATCTAAATTATATTATCTTCCAACCAACCCCCCCACCCATCACGCCCTACACACACATCGACAAAACGGATCTCTGCGGAGGAAGTCATTTCAGATAATCACACACCAATCACGTGGTTAATTTACCGTGAAATTAAATCTTAATCATCATTATATCATATTTTATGTTATAGTTATTATTTTTTGATATGAATATTAAATAATAGAGTTCTTAATGAACCTAGGTATCCATTAAATTGAGAAATCCAAAGGTTTTATGTTAAGGATTTTTAATTTTTGTGAATTACTTCAATTTTCTTCTTCTACACATAATCAATATTTATTTCAAGACTTTTGAGTTTCGATACAATTACAGAATTTTTATCTATGTAAATTCCTGCAGTGCAAAACCGCTGTTACGCCATTGGCATTGCCCAGAGATACGATCGATGCATTACTTAACGGATTAAATATCTTAATAATAATAAGTACGTCGGGGTGGTCGTTCGAACCGGACACGCCCGTGCCACCCCGTCGTCCTTGGCTGGTCCGAGCAACAATTTCGACATTTGCTGTGCAAAAATGCGTCGCGATATGAAGTTGTCATCGCACACCAAGTCGTTCCGCTCAACCGGCCAAACAAAGCGAGAGTGCAGCGAGACCAAGGTTATTAAACCATGCTAGGCTATATTTATTTGTGCGGAGACGAAACGGTTCACTCGTACGGGAAAGAATCTATGGGCTGCGATGCGCTCGCAATTTGAAATTCAAATCGACTGATTGTGTAATCCGTTCTATTAGCACTATGAATGCGCGTGGTACGCATGGACCTTCGCCAATAACATAATGGGAAATGCATTGCTGTAAAGCCTCGATCTAAACGTGGAAGTGTAGTACTAAACGTACAAATCTATCCAGTACAGTACTACTAAGTAATGGAATCTGTGAGGGTTAAAATCTTTATGATTTATCAGTTGGATTCATTTGATCTTATTAAAATAATCAAAATCTAAAAACTGATCGACAAATCTAGGTAGATAGGACTAGAACGTAAGTAGTACCTACACCTCTACCTGAATGCAGAGTTTCTTTGACATAAAAATCATCATGAATATGATGATGAAGACCGTTGCCATCTGAATAAATGGTGATGAGATGGAGTTAAAAGGCTACTAAGTAATTGAATCTGTGATCTTTAATCTTTAATCTTTATGATTGATCAGTTGGATTCATTTGATTAAAATAATCAAAATGTAAAAACTGATCGGCAATCTAGGTAGATAGGATTAGAACGTAGGTAATACCTACACCTCTACCTGAATGCAGAGGTTCTTTGACATAAAAATCATCATGAATATGATGATGGAGACCATTGCTACCTGAATAAATGATGATGGGATTTAGTTAAAAGGCCTCGTCACGTTTCGTTAGATGTAAGGAATATCATCAAATCTCCTTCCATTCAAAGCGAGTTTTATGAAACATCTACGCAGGTTACGACCCCAGTACTCACAACAATGTTAATGGTTTTTTTTCAATCCTCGCCCCCACACAGCCAATAACAGTTGCTTTAGATATCAATCCTCCGACTTCTTCCTATTCTCACGACTCAAACTCTCTTTGAAAGGAAAGATATTTGACGATATTTCTGACAACCAACGCATGAAGCTTTTGAACTTCATTCTAAAAGAAGCCTTCTTGAAAAGTTTCCAGAAAATAATTGTCACCGTACTTTACCTCCACTACTAATGTTATTATTCTTTAAAATATAATTCTTATTGTCTTTTAATTTTGATAATACGAAATGGTCATCATCCAATTCTCCAGTTAAATTATAAAAAGTGATAACAGATAACAGATTAAGAGACACGTTGGCGGCTCTAGGAGTTCATGTCCATACAACAAAACCCTTTGGCCAGCGACCTTAATGCTGTGACAATGAGATATTCAGGTGCTTCAGGTAAGAGATTACCCCTTGTTTTTGCGAAAACCTTAACTTTTTTAATAATTCAAATGTTCCAAAAAGCAACTCCTCGTCCTACTTCAATCATGAAGAAGGATTTTCTCTTAAATCTAAAATTCACCGTTTCATTCTGTTCTAATTGAATAATCTATGCAGATTAAAACAATCAGCTCGATTAACATCAACTTCTATGACTACCAACAGTAAAATGTCTAAGTAAATCGAAAATTCAGTTCAATTTCTTAGACTCCTACTTTTCATATATTATACATGAGCACTAGCAGAAGAGTAAAGACAGCGGGCAGAGAGGATAAAAGACAGATAAGAAAAATTAAAATTAATGACAAGACAGATGACTGAAGACAGAAGATACATGACAAAGGTTTAGAAAGAATATTTAAAAAATCAGATAACAAAACTTAACAGATTAAACACTTGATGTTTAATTAACATTAGCACTGACAGTTTACATTTGACAAATTATAATTGACATTTGATAGATGACAGTTGACAGTTAACAGTTGACAGTTATAAAACCTTTAGGAGTATGTTTCAATGTGGTGACAGTTGAAAGAAAATAATTTATAAATGACATGAATAACAACTGTTATCTGTCATATGACATCTGCAATTTGTCATTGTATCCGATTGCAGATAACATATGATTGTTGATAGATGATAGTTGACATATACCAATTGACAGATGACATTTAAGAGATGATAATCGACAGCTGACGGATGATAGATTACCGATGACAAATGATAAATTCTAATACAAAACCAACGCGAACATTACATGTAACGACCATCTATAAAAAAACAGATAAAGGATTACTGTTGTTGGTTAATAAATATATATATATATATATATATATATATATATATATATATATATATATATATATATATTTCAAAGAATACAATTTAGCTAACAATTGATAATAACAATTGGCAGTTATCAGTTTATTTAATTAATATGTTTATTATGTATTATTCAAGAATGGAGACCAAAGATAAATAAATAAATAAATAAATAAATAACAAATAACAATTGGCAGTTGACAGATGGTATTTCGAAAATGATAGTTAACAGTTGACAGAATGGATTTGACAGTTGATAGTTCTAAATAAATATTGTCACAATAATTGACAGATAATAATTTAAAAATAACCAATGACATAAAGAGAATGGTTGCGACCGTTACTTACACTAAATTGAAAAATTCACTATGTTTTAAGCACAAAAATTATTTGTGCTTAAAACATAGTGAGTAATACTTCAATTCAGTGTAACAAATGACAGTTTGTAAATAATAAGAAAGCGATAGATGACAGACTTTATTCAAAAATCAGTGTAAAAATTTCATGTGATGACTATTAACAAATAATAAATAACAAATGGCAAATAACAAACTAATAATGACAGCTGATAGATGACAAATTACAAATATTAGTTGAGAGATGACAAATATTAAATCAAATTTCACACTCTACAAATGAAATGAAATAGTTGACAATTGAGACTTTGACAGATAATAGGTGATAGTGATTGTTGCCATAATTCAGATGTAAAATAACAAATTCTTAGGAGAATATTTTCTTTTAACAACTAAGTAGAAAATTTATACGATTAATTGAAGTTTCTAGTTCATATATGAAAAGCTTGAAGATGACAAATGACAGATGGCAAATGACAGTTAAGATAATAATTAACAGATGATTATTCATCGATTACAGAGGATAATGAAAAATGATTTGACAGATAACAGTTGTCAGGTGACAGTTGAGCATTTGATAATTAATAGATAATAGTTGACAATTGGTAGATGCCTGTTAATAGATGACATGTGGCAGATGACAATGATAAATGACAGATGACAGATAACAAATGATAGATAACAGATGACACTTGACAGATAACAGATAACACCCTGACAGATGACAATGATAAATAACCGGTGACAGAATACAGATGATAGATGATAGATGGTAGATGATATATGATAGATGGTAGACGATAAATGGTAGATAGTAGATAGATGGTAGATGGTAGATGATAGAAGATAGAAGATAGAAGATAGAAGATAGAAGATAGAAGATAGAAGATAGAAGATAGATGAAATGACGATTTTAGATTTTCATTAAAATTAAAGAAAATAAATTTTATTTTATGTCAGTTGAAAGATAACAATTTATTAATGATAATTGGTAGTTGACAAATTGAAGATAATAAATTACTGATAATAGGTGATAGATGATGGCAGATTACATTTTACCCAGAAATCACCGTTCATAAATTCATCTCATCAGTTTATAATGACATTAGTGATCATAATCTTTGAATGACAGAAGACAGTTAATTTCGCAAGATATTTTTAGACAGTTAAATCCAGGCTGAAAAACGCGGGTCGATAGCCGCAATTGAGCGATAATAGATTATAGTTGACAATTTAACAGACGATAGGTGATAATGAAATATACCGCATTATAGATGTCAAATGACAAATTCCAAACTTGGATATTTTCATTAAAATTAAAAAAAAAAAAATGTGTGATGTCGTTTGAAAGATAACAATTAACTGATGACAGATGACACATATGATATATAAAATAGCTGATGACAAAAGGTAGAAGAAAGAATGAGAAAAATTAATGACAAAAAATAGAAAACATGATAGAGAGAAGATAGAAGACAAATAAGAAAAGTTAGAAGATAGAAAATTAAATATAACGGTAAAAAACGACAGACGATACAAAAGTAAGTCAAACAAAAGGCAGCGGATAAAAAAACGAATAGAGCGAATAAATTATAAAAAAATAAAATAATTAACCATAAAAGATAGAAGAAAACACAGACTGAAGACAGATAACAATAGATAAAAGACTGAAGACAGACGACAGAAGATTAAATACAAAAGACAGAAGACAAAACGCGGAAAACACAAAACATAAAATTTCGTAACAAAGATAGAAATCAAATGGTTAGCAATAAAAGAGTGAAGATAGAAGGTAAATAAGAAAAGTTAAGATATGTGATATAGATTAAAAGATAGACAGGTGATAAAAAAGAACAGAGAAGATGAGTGGTAAAATATAGATAGATAGAATAAAAAGTTTACGATAAAAGAGAGCAGTAATTAAATCAATTAAAAGAAGACTGAAAATAAAAGGTAGAAGACCACAGTCTTAAAAAATGCAAGGCAGAAGATAAATGATAACGGTTAAAAAATTTAAGAAAACATATAAAATAGAACAATTGACACATCATATACTTTCTGCTCATTAATCACTTGGTGAAACATTATGTTAATATTTAATTTTAAAAAAATATTTAATTACGAAAAGGCAATTCACTATAGAAGAGAGAAAACATGACAGAAAACACTTGAGAACAATGAATTCCCATATTGTATAGGTTAAAAGAAGACTATAGACAAAAGACACAAGACAGCGGACAAAAGTCCATAAAAAAATAAAACAACTGATAGATAATAACTGTTAAAAACAAAATACAAATGGCAAAATAAAGAACAGAGAAGATTAATATTTAATTAAAAGATGAAAAATAAAAGAGACTACTACACACATTAAACCAATTAAAAGAGACATGACGTTGATTAAAGAAAGACTGAAAACAAAAGATAGAAGTCAGAGGACAAAAGTTAAAAATATTAGACGGAAGATGTAAGTAGTAAATAACAAAACACCGTTACTAAAAAGTAAGTAAAGGAATATAAAAGATAAAAAAGAAGATAAATGATTTTGAAGTGAGGAGAAAGTAGACAAAAATAAGAAGATAGATAACAATGGTTAAAAACTGAAGACGGACGACATAGGTTAAAAGATAGAAGCAACACCCTTCTAGAGCTGATCAAGAAGTCTTGCTGCACATCACCACCCAGCAAAAAGTGGAAACTCTAGGTTTTGAAGATTTCATGAAAGCTCAATTAAATCCATGATTATTTATAAGTAATATTAAAAGTTTTATTCATTACAATAAAGCTCTCGCCAAAAAAAATCTTCCTGATGAACTTTAGCGTATATTTTAATATTTTAATGATAACTTCAAAAAATTTAAAACTACAAATTAGAAATCTGTAGAAATTAAAAAAACAACATAAAGAGCATTGTAGTTTCAGTTAATTTGTATATGTAAGGTGGGTGGGTGGCCACTTTCTCATCGTCTAATTAGTAAAACTGACTCAATATTTTAATTAAAATATTTACCATCAAATTGATAATTCATAAAAATTACGCCGTAATAATGTTAATGCATTAATTATTCAGTAAAATTTTTGTTAATGTTTTATTAATTTGGGGGATGGGATAGTAGCCACCCAGTGTACATTTCAACTTAAATTAAAGCGCTCGACAATAATTTTGGAACCAAAAACATAAAATATATGTCTAGAATTAAAAAATAAACAGCATTGTAGTTTGAGTCAATTCGTATATGTATGGTGGGCGGGTTGCAACTATCCCATCCTCTAATCAGTAAAACAGACTCAAAATATTAATAAAAATATTTAACATCAAGTTGATAATCTAAAGAGAAAAATAACAAAAATTGAGTGTGTACAGTTTAAATTTTAATTAATATGTAGGGTGGGTGGGTAGCTACTATCTTCTAATTGTAAATTGTAAGCAAGAATTACTTGATTAAAAAAATATTAAAAAGAGGGAGTGTTTATAATAAATCTAGAAAGTAAAACTTATAAATTTTGAAATTACTGTTTAACAAACCACTGATGTGTAATTTATACATTGGAGAGTATGATAGTGGTCATTAAACCACCCTACATATATATTTTAATACCTCCACCACCATAATTGTTTTCGTTTCCTTAAACAAAAACAAAATTCGTATTAACTTTTTTAATTATTTTATAAGCACAGTTATAACTTAAGTCTTATTAAATATGTAGGGTGGATGGGTGGCCACTATCCTACCCTCCAGCTTACAATTATAAGCCATTGTTTCTTCAAAAATTTAAAAACATTTAAAAAAAGAGACAAGTTTATGCTTAATCTTTAAATGAGTGTGTTTATAAAATAAAATTATTATGCATAAAAACTCTAATGTATGATCTACAGGTTGGAGGGTGGGATACAGACCACCCACCCACCCTACATAAACATGACACTTTTACCACTAACACTAGTTAGTTCTCTAAATTAAAAACAAAAATTTAGTAGTTGTTTGATTTTATGAACACTGTTATAGAGTAACTTTAATGAAATCTTTAATTTGGGTGGGTGCCTATTATCCCACACTTCAGTTTAAAATTATTGAGGACCCTTTAGTCAAAAAAGGTATTAATAAAGAGGAGTTTATATGCCAAATCTAAACAGAAATGTAGATAATTACAATGTATTAAAATCCTTCAGTTCGTTGTAGAAAATTAATTAATAATTTAAAATTAAATCACGAAATGTTTTCGTATTTTTAAATTATTAGTTGTACTTAATTTTATATTCATCAATGCCTAAGTGTATGATATACAGGTTGGAAGGTTGTGTAGAGGACACCCACCCACCCTACATACATATTAATAGTTTTACTAGCGTAATCTTTTCAGTCCCCTAAAATTAAAATTAAAATTTGTAGACGTTGTTAATGATACTACAAGCACTACCTTAGGTTAAGTCTTATTTTATATGAAAGCAGGGTGGGTGGCTTTTATCCTATCCATTAAATTTTAATTTATAAGCGACCGTTTCCTCATTAAAAAACTATTAAAAGAAGAGTTTACATGCTTAATTTATAAGTGAATGTGTTTGTAATTAAATTGGTATTCAACAAAACACTTGTGTATGATCTAGAGGTTGGAGGGTGGATAGAGGCCACCCACCCACCCTACATATATATTGATACTTCTACCACTGTTACTGTTTAAGTTCCCTAAAATAAAAACAAATATTGTGTAGATGTTGTTAATAATTTTATACGCACTGTTGTACCTTAAGTTCAATTGTATATGTAGGGTGGGTGGGTGGCCACTATCCCACCCTCCAACCTGTAGATCATACACGAGTGTTTGAAAGAATTTTAAAGTAATTACAAACTCATTCATTACTAGATTTAGCTTATAAATTCCTCTATTTTAATATTTTTCTATAAGCAAACGTCTAGTAAAAAGAAATGCATTATTTATTATTTATTCCAATAGATGGCTTTAGTTATCTGTATCTCGCGTTGTATTACTCCGATCGGGTTCTACTAGATGGCGCTAGAAAGATGAGATTTCGTACTAAAATAACATTTCTGGAAGTTTTGTGATTAGTTGACCCAGTTTTGTTTGAGCGCGCTTCAAAAATGGACACCAGCAAAGAGAAAATATGCTTTATTTTACAATTTCTTCAATAAAGGCAAAAATGCAAGCCAGGCGGTTGAAAATGTGAATAATATTTGTAGTCCTGATACTTTAACAGCTAATCACGCGCAATTTTGGTTTCGTCGATTTCATTCCGGTAATTTCGATGTCAAAGATGCATCACGCACAAGAAGGACAATTGTTGAAAATGGCGATAAAATCATGGATATTGTCGGGTCCGACCGTCATGTAATCACTGTTTCGATTGCTCAAGAGCTAAAGATTGCACAATAAACCCTTTTGGAACCATTTCAATAAGGATGGATACAAAAAGAAGGCCACATGAGTTAACGCAGAAAAAAACCTCATGAACCGAATTTCCATTTACGAATCTTTACTGAATCGCAACCAAATCGGCCTATTTCTTAAGTGGTTGGTGACTGGTGATGAAAAGTGGATCACTTACGACAACGTCAAGCGATAACGGTCCTAGTCGAATCGTGGTAAGCCGGTTGAAACGTTGGCCAAGCCAGGATTGACGAGTAAGAAGGTTTTGCTGTGTGTTTGGTGGAATTGGCAGGGAATTATCTACTTTGAGCTGCTCTCCTATATCAAAACTTTTAACTCGGATTTATTCTGTCAATAATTGGACTATCTGAAGAAAGATATCGCCCAAAAACGGTCAGCTTTAGCCTACAGGAGAGGAATTATGTTCCATTAAAACAACACACATCGATAGTGAGTCACCAGAAGCTCCAGGAGCTTGGTTGGGAGGTTCTTATGCATCCACCTTACAATCCGGACCTGGAAACAAGTGATTACCATCTGTTCATGTCCATGGCGAAAAATTTTCCTGGCGAAAAATTCGCTTCGAGAGAGCCTTATGAAAATCAACTGTTTCAACTTTTTACCAATAGGGAAGAGAGCTTCTATGAGAGAGGCATAATGAAGTTACATTCAAAATAGCAACATGTTATTAAACAGAGCGGCCTAAATCAGATCATTCTAATAATGGTAATTAAAGCCTTCAATTTCATGCAAAAATTTATTTTGGGTGGATGATCATAATCTCAACCTCAAATTTTTAATTATAAACTAGTTTTTCCATAAAAAATTATTAAAAGAGGAGTTTACATGTTAAATTTTTCATTGAATGTGTTTGTAATTAAATTGGTATTCAGCAAAACACTCGTGTATGATCTACAGGTTGGAGGGTGGGATAGAGGCCACCCACCCACCCTACATATATATTGATACTTTTACCACTGTTTAGGTTCCCTAAAATAAAAACCAAAATTGTGTCGATGTTGTTAATGATTTTATAAGCACTGTTGTACTTTAAGTTCAATTGTATATGTAGGGTGGGTGGGTGGCCACTATCCCACCCTCCAACCTGTAGATCATACACGAGTGTTTCGACGAATACCAATTTAATTACAAACACATTCATTTACAGACATTTCATTCATTTATGTCACATTATCAGGATTAAATCGCGAACTTATCGATCTGGGTCGCGTGTTAAATACCCAGAAACGTGTTACATTATAACATCCACGAATCGTGTAGTGAAACGTACGGTTAATTGTATTCAATTATATTTTATCACGCTTAAAACCGACATGACAGCAGAGCCTTAAAGGCGCCACGAGTTAATGTTGGTCGAATAAATTTATACTCAATTAGGATGGATACATATCTGAGTCGATTAAATTCATCAACTATAGAGCGTGTCTAAAAGTATTTTAATTTTTACCACTAAAATTTTTTTGGGACATAGAGCCGATTAAATTCGTCAACTTGTCCAAATGTATTTTAGTTACCACTGAATTTTTTTTTGGGGACATAGTAAGTGTAAAAAAAATCTTAATTAAAACTTTTCACAACGCACATTCCACAGAATCACAAGCTGCATAGTAGTTTTAAATTATTCACCGTGTAAATGTAGCGGAAGGACGATTAGCTAGAAGAGGAATTTGATAAATATTTTCAGAGAGGAACGCCGAATATTTCAACAGAACGACCGAAACTGCGCGCCGTAAATTCCCGCTGAATTATTTTCTTTTCTACCTGAAATGAAATATGCTAGGATGATTAAATTTAAGGCCTGTGCAACTTCACATATACACACACAGACACATACATATATTTACATATACACAGTGGTGAAATATTAAGAATAGAATGAGATTCACTGTGTTATTATTAGTAGGAAGCAATAACCTTTACGTTTATAATTATTTAAACTGATTAATACTGTATAAAACATGATGATGTTAATTTATTATATTATATCAATGATAGAGATTATTAATAATGTTTGATTATCCTTATAATTTGTGCGTGTGTGTAAATAAACTTAATAATTAATTAATATTAATCTGGATAAACCCAACCTTATCAATTCTTAGATAGAAAGTCACGAACATCAAAGCTACATACTTAAAAACCGCGCTACAATTCTTACAATACCGGATGTGTACACAACACGATAAATGCGTTATCAGTATTCCGGATGTGCTCGCTTGTCACCGTGTTGATCATCACCATCATCATCATCCGAGAGTATACCTGGCCTGGCCCTCTCTCTAGATCCGACGCGTCCGCGCCACTTGAATATTCATCGGGTGACAGATTGCGCGGCCCGGAAATGCCCCGCATCGGGCGCCATTCAATTACGGTACATTCATTGTGCTGACTCAAAGGCACAAACAACCATTAACCGTAAACCGCATTTTGACGCGCTCGTCGCGCGCGAATTCGGCTTCCTAGGTGTCAATGGAATTGACAAAGTGGAAAGTAAATTAATTGCGGA
Source organism: Ontholestes murinus (assembly GCA_963969525.1). Classification (NCBI taxonomy): domain Eukaryota; kingdom Metazoa; phylum Arthropoda; class Insecta; order Coleoptera; family Staphylinidae; genus Ontholestes; species Ontholestes murinus. The sequence goes on along the minus strand of OZ018389.1, from coordinate 3,302,325 downwards.
CTCTGAGTCACCGTGTACACTTTTAACACCCGTTTCCAGCAACAACGGCTAGCTTGGTGGTCTCTTCGTGCTGGTGATAATAATCATAATGAGAATAACTAATGGGCTTGACGTTTTATAATGTTCGTCATACATCAACTAGATGAAAAAGAAAACGAAATCTTTTTAAAGCGTTTATTACATTTCTGTCATATTTTTTTTATCAATTGTTTTGATGGTTTTTTAAAAATACGTTAATTATTAACAGAATTTGTGATTTTGAAGTTAATCCCATGAGCAATTAATTTTTTACAATTTTTTAAAACGTTGAAAGCAATTTATTTTTTTTCAATTTAGGTTTCTAAAGGCGCCATCTTGTTTATAGGTATGATAGGTCAATTGTTTTGATGGTATTTTAAAAATACGTTAATTGTAAATAGAATTTGTGATTTTGAAGTTAATACCATAAGCAATTAATTTTTTACAACTTTTTAAAACCCTGAAAGCATTTTAATTTCTTACAATTCAAGTTTCTAAAGGTGTCATCTTGTTTGTAGGTGTGATACGTCAATTGTTTTGATAGTATTTTGAAAATACGTTAATTACAAATAGAATTTGTTATTTTGAAGTTAATCCCATGAGCAATTAATTTTTTCCAATTTTTTAAAACGCTGAAAACAATTTAGTTTCCTTCAATTCAAGTTTCTAAAGGCGCCATCTTGTTTATAGGTGCGATAGGTCAATTGTTTTGATAGTATTTAAAAAATACGTTAATTATAAACAGAATTTGTGATTTTGAAGTTAATCCCATGAGCAATTAATTTTTTACAATTTTTTAAATCCGTGAAAGCAATTTAATTTCTTTCAATTCAAGTTTCTAAAAGTGTCATCCTGTTTGTAGGTGTGATACGTCAATTGTTTTGATAGTATTTTAAAAATACATTAATTATAAACAGAATTTGTGATTTTGAAGTTAATCCCATGAGCAATTAATTTTTTACAATTTTTTAAATCCGTGAAAGCATTTTAATTTCTTTCAATTTAAGTTTCTAAAGGTGCTATCTTGTTTGTAGGTATGATACGTCAATTGTTTTGATGGTATTTTAAAAATACGTTAATTGTAAACAGAATTTGTGATTTTGAAGTTAATCCCATGAGCAATTAATTTTTTACAATTTTTTAAATCCGTGAAAGCATTTTAATTTCTTTCAATTCAAGTTTCTTAAGGTGTCATCTTGTTTGTAGGTATGATACGTCAATTGTTTTGATGATATTTTAAAAATACGTTAATTATAAACAGAATTTGTGATTTTGAAGTTAATCCCATGAGCAATTAATTTTTACAATTTTTTAAATCCGTGAAAGCAATTTAATTTCTTTCAATTCAAGTTTCTAAAGGTGTCATCTTGTTTGTAGGTGTGATACATCTATTGTTTTGATGGTATTTTAAAAATACGTTAATTGTAAACAGAATTTGTGATTTTGAAGTTAATCCCATGAGCAATTAATTTTTTACAATTTTTTAAATCCGTGAAAGCAATTTAATTTCTTTCAATTCAAGTTTCTAAAGGTGTCATCTTGTTTGTAGGTATGATACGTTAATTGTTTTGATGGTATTTTAAAAATACGTTAATTATAAACAGAATTTGGGATTTTGAAGTTAATCCCATGAGCAATTAATTTTTTACAATTTTTTAAATCCGTGAAAGCATTTTAATTTCTTTCAATTCAAGTTTCTAAAGGTGCCATCTTGTTTATAGGTGTGATACGTCAATTGTTTTGATATTATTTTAAAAATACGTTAATTGTAAATTTGTGATTTTGAAGTTAATCCCATGAGCAATTATTTTTTTACAATTTTTTAAAACGCTGAAAGCAATTTAATTTTTTTCAATTCAAGTTTCTAAAGGTGCCATCTTGTTTGTAGGTGTTATACGTCAATTGTTTTGATGGTATTTTAAAAATACGTTAATTGTAAACAAAATTTGTGATTTTGAAGTTAATTCCACGAGCAATTAATTTTTTACAATTTTTTAAAACACTGAAAGCAATTTAATTTCTTTCAATTCAAGTTTCTAAAGGTGCCATCTTGTTTGTAGGTATGATACGTCAATTGCTTTGATAGTATTTTAAAAATACGTTAATTATAAACAGAATTTGTGATTTTGAAGTTATTTCCATGAGCAATTAATTTTTTACAATTTTTTAAAACGCTGAAAACAATTTTACTTCTTCCAATTCAAGTTTCTAAAGGTGCTATCTTGTTTGTAGGTATGATACGTCAATTGTTTTGATTGTATTTTAAAAATACGTTAATTATAAACATAATTTGTGATTTTGAAGTTAATCCCATGAGCAATTAATTTTTTACAATTTTTTAAATCCGTGAAAGCAATTTAATTTCTTTCAATTCAAGTTTCTAAAGGTGTCATCTTGTTTGTAGGTATGATACATCAATTGTTTTGATGGTATTTTAAAAATACGTTAATTGTAAACAGAATTTGTGATTTTGAAGTTAATCCCATGAGCAATTAATTTTTTACAATTTTTTAAATCCGTGAAAGCAATTTAATTTCTTTCAATTCAAGTTTTTAAAGATGCCATCTTGTTTGTAGGTGTGATACGTCAACTGTTTTGATAGTATTTTAAAAATACGTTAATTATAAACAGAATTTGTGATTTTGAAGTTAATCCCATGAGCAATTAATTTTTTACAATTTTTTAAATCCGTGAAAGCAATTTAATTTCTTTCAATTCAAGTTTCTAAAGGTGCCATCTTGTTTGTAGCTGTAATGCTTCAATTGTTTTGATGCTATAACCACTATTAGTGATTGAAGTTTGTTGGGTGCTCTTTATCCCACCTATTTCTATACCTGTAAGATTATTACTCACAAACATTAGCTAGAATTGTATAAATCAATATTGAAACATTAGTATTTACATAAACCCTTTCATATCGATTTATCAACATAAAATATTGACACAGCATCACAAAAAAAAAGAACGCCGCCTTTATCAATACCACCATCTCGTGTTTGGATGAGGTATACATAAAATAAATTATCATTGAAGTAATATTTGATGATTAATTTTCTCACACGAACTCGTTCGCCCTCATTAACATTTAACTTTAATCACCACCACCCGGACAGGTCATCAACTGGGTGCAACGTCCTGGGTCGAAGTGCATAAAACCGCACGCTACACCAGAGACAACGAATCACCCCGTCACATACAAAAATAAAATAAAAAATAATAAAAGTAAAACCCCGAGGATGCATGCATTAAAAAATCCTGTCATTAGGGAAAGTACTTTCTGAAGAAATACAATTTAATTAAATTTAAGTAATTTAGTTAATAATTTATCATTTTTTTAAATTTACTTTCACTCAATTGATTCCATCACTTTAACATTCTCCGATTGCGATATGCAGTAAATTGCATACGATTACAAGATATCTGCATGTATACACGATTATGCAATACCTCGGAAAACAGGTTCGTCGTAATTACTTAATACTCGAGAAGAGATGCACACGGTAAGAGTGTTCATTGTCGGAATGATGGAAGATGGGCTTTTGTGTGAATATCGCGCGCCCGAAAGCTCATTGTGCTCGCAAACAACAATGGCGAATAAACTTGTTTTCACTGGGTTAACGAGGGTGTATTAATACGAGTACAGTAGTAACCCAGATTCATCAGTTTACATAAAAGGCCTTAAAATATAGACACAGGTTCAGGTGAAAGCAAATCAGTGGAAATAAAGTAATGCGCGCAGCAGAGAACTAAAATATTTTGTTTTTGATCTTTAAATATTTATAATTTCTAAGTAATTTAGAGCAATCATAAAAGTACCTAAAATAATTGTAACTTTAAAATCTGGAATTTCTATATATTTTAAGTTTGTAATAATTAAAGTTTTTTTTAAATTGATTTATTGTTATTCAAAAGTTCTTTAGAAGCTGTAAAATTATTAGAAAATTTACAACTTTTAAAGAAATCATTAAATTTTTAATTCGAATTCAAATATCCTTAAAAATATATAAGAGTTTTAAAAATATAGAAAATGTAGACAAGAAAACCTTGAAAACATTGAATTTTTAAAAGCAGATAATTTTGATGAATACGTTTTTTGAATTACAATAGAAGACTACAAATTTTAGAACCTTATGAAATTTTATTCTTTTGAATAATTCTAGATAGGTTCAAATTACAAAGTATGCGAGAAAAATTTACTTCGAAATGAACTAGAAATTCTAAAGAAAAAACCAGACATTCAAAGAACTTAAAAATGTCTTAATTTAATGTTTTATAGAGTAGATAAGAAGTTTTAAAACGATAGATAACAGACGACAATTGGTATATGCAACAGATGGTAGATGAAAAATAAAAGTTGACAAATGACATATGAGAAATAATATATTATAGATGAGAGATAACAGATGACAAGTAAAAGATTTCATATAATATATTACATATAAAAGATCATAAATGACAGGTAACAAATTACAGATGACAAATGGTAACCGATAGATGATAGATCTCAGGTGACAGATGACAGATGATAATTAACAGATTGCACATCATAGATGACTAATTATAGATTATATTTGACAAAAAGGTAATTAGTATATAAACACTGCATGGTGGCAGATGATAGATGAAAAGTTGACAAATGACATATGAGAAATAGTAGATAATAAATGAGAGACAAAAGGTGACATATAAAAGATGTCATATAATGGATTACATACAAAAGATAACAAATAACAGATGATGAACGATAGATGATAGATGTTCTATCATAGATGAAAATTGACGATTGTAGATGACAGATAACAGATTGCAGGTCATAGAAGACCGATTACAGATTATTTTACAAATGGCAGATGATAGGGATGACAAGCGACATGTGCTAGTTGGCATATGGCATATAACAGATTACATATAATAGATGATAAATGGCAAATGACAAATAACAGATGATTAACGATAGATTATTAATGACAGATAACAAATTATACATCACAGATAAAAGAGGAGAGGCTTGTAGATTATCTTTGACAAATGATAATTTGTATATTAATGCTGCAAGATGGCATATGATAGATGACAGATGAAAATTAGCAGATATTAGATGGGAGATAACAGATGACAAAAAATACGTCATATAATATTATAAAAGATAATTAATGTCTGATGACAAATTATCAGATGTTTGATGACAGATAACAGTTAACAAATGACAGAAGACAGATATATTTGACAAATAGCAGATAATGGATAATATTTGGTATAAAAAAGATATCAGATGGCAGATGATATACTAGCGATGACAAGTTAGATGGCAGATGGCATCTTACAGATTGCATATTAAAGATGATAAATAGCAGATGACAAATAACAGATGACAGATGATTAATGACAGATAGAATGATAACAAATGACACATCACAGATAACAGAGGACTGATTATAAATTATATTTGGCGAATGATAATTGGTATATGAACGTTGCTCGATGATAGATGATAGATGACGGATAAGAAATTGCAGATCAGAGATAACAGATGACATATAAATAACAGGTGACAGATGATAAACGATAGATGGTAGATGTCCTATGACAGATGACAGATAACGATGGCAGATGACAGATGCCAGATGACGGATAACAAATTACAAAGAAAACGATCACAGATATATTTAACGAATGGCAGATAATGGATGATAATTAGTACATAAAGATGCCAGATGACAGATGATAGATGAGGAATGATAAATGGCAAATAAAAAATAACAGATAACAGATGGCAGATGATGAACGATAGATTATAGATGACCGATAATAAATAACGACGACTAATGACAGATTACAGATTATAGATCATAGATAACAAAGGACTGATTATGGATTATATTTGGTGATCACAGATGGTAAACGATAGATAATAGATTACAGATGACAGAAAACCAATTACAGATTGACAAATGGCATTTACCAGATTACATATAAAAGATGATAAATGGCAGATGACAAATAACAGATGTTAGATGATAAACGATAGATGGTAGATGTCCGATGACAGATAATGATAGTAAATGACAGATGACAGACTAGGGATGGCAAGCGACATACGCCTAGATGGCAGATAGCATCTAACAGAATACATATAATAAATGATAAATAGCAGATGACAAATACCAGATGACATATGATCGATAAATGATAGATGAGAGATGGCGACAGATGTCAGTTAACAGAATACAGATAACAAATGACAAAAGATTACATATTATATTTGGCAAATAACAGATAACAGATGATAATTGGTACACGAAAACTGCCAGATGACAGATGGTAGATGGCAGATAAAAGATGATGTCTGACAAATGGTGAACGATAAATAATAGATGACAGATGACAGATTTCAGATGATGTAGAATCGATTGAAGATTATATTTGACAAATGACAGATAATAGACATTAATTGGTATAGAAAAAAGCCAGATGACAGATGGTAGATAAGGGACGACAAAGGACATATGCGAGATGACAGTTGACAAATAACAAAAGACAGCTGATCAACGATAGATGATAAATTACAGATGACAGATAACAACGGTAGATGACAGATGACAGGTGATAGATGGCAAGTGACAAATGAACGTTGAAAAGTAGCAAGTAATAAATAAAAGAAATTGAAATAGATGAAAGGTGATAGATGACAGATGAGACTTTATAGATATTAGAGGACCAACTGCAGATTATATTTCATAGATATCAAATAATGGGTGATGATTGATGTCAGATGACAAGTGACAAATGAATGATGAATAGCAGATGACAAATAAGAGATGATAGATGATCAACGATAGATGATAGATGACAGATTACAACGGTAAACGAAAGAACAGGAGACTGATTACAGATTATATTTGGCAAATGACAGATAATAGATAACAGATGGCAGGTGACAAATGAAAGATGAAATGTAACATATAACATATGGAAAATCACAAATGATATATAGAAATATACAGATGATATAGAATCAATTACAGATTACAATTGAAAAATGGCAGATAATGGATGAAAATTGGTATATAAAAGATGTCAGATGATAGATGAAGGATAACGAACGACATATAAGAAAGGTTGCATAATAATTTAAATATGACATATAAAAGATGATAAATAAAAAATGACAAATAACAGATAAATGATAGATGACAGATAACTACGACAAATGACAGATAATAATTAACAAATTACGTTTTGAAAATATCATTGGCAGCAAGTGACAAATGAATGATGAAATGTAACAGATAACATATAAAAAAATTGAATTATGAGATGATAGATGACAGATGTCAGATGAGGGATTATCGATAATAAAGATTATAATTAACAAATGGTAGATAATGAGTGATAATTGGTATATAAAATATGTCAGATGACAGATGATAGATGAGAGATAACAAACGACATATAATAAATGACGCATGATAGATTAAAAATAACATATAAAGGTTGATAAATAGCAGAAAACAAATTAGAGATAATAGATGATTAACGATAGATGATAGATAACAGATAACAGATAACGACAACAGATGACAGATGACAACAGACTGATTACAGATTATATTTGGCAAATGACAGATGATAGATGGCAGATGACAAATGAGAGATTATTGATGATAGAGGACCAATTATAGATTACATTTGACAAAAGGCAGATAATTAGTGATAATTGGTATATAAAAGATATCAGTTGACAGATGATAGATTAGGGATAACAAACCACATGTAAGAAATGACGCATAATAAATTAAACATTACACGCAAAAGATGATAACAAGAACATGAGAAATAACAGATGACTGATGATCAATGATAGATGTTAGATGACAGATAACAGATAACGACTACAGATGACAGTAGACTGTTTACAGATTATATTTGAAAATAACATATGATAGATAACAAGAGACAAATGAATGATGCAATGCAACTGATAACATATAAAAGATATTAAATTTATCAGATGATAGATGACAGCTGATTACAGATGATAGAAAATGATACAGAATATATTTAACAAATGGCAGATAATGAGTGATAATTGGTATATAAAATATGTCAGATGACAGATGATAGATGAGGGATAACAAACGACGTATAAATAAAGACGAATTATAAATTAAACATCACATTAAAAGATGATAAATAGCAAATGACAAATAACACATGATGAATAATCAATAATAGATGACAGATAACAGGACACTGATTACATATTATATTTGGCAAAGGACAGATGATAGATGGCAGATGGCAAGTGATAAATGAACAATGAAATGTAACAGATAACATAAACAGATATATACCTGTAATTAATGAGATGATAGATGACAGAGAACCAATTACAGAGTATATTTGACAAACGGCAGATAATGAGTGATAATTGGTCAGATGTCAGATGACAGATGATAGATGTGAGATAAGAAACGACATATAAGAAATGACGCATGATAGATTGATGAAGGATAATGAATGGCATATAAGAAATGACGCATAATTAATTAAAGATGACATATAGAAGATGATAAATAAGAGATGACAATTAACAGATGACTGATGATCAACGATAGATAATAGATGACAGATAACGACGGCAGATGACCCATAAAAGCAGACTGATTAAAGATTATATTTGATAGTCAGTGACAAATGAATGATGAAATGTAACAGATAACATATAAAATAATTGAATTGATGAGATGACAGATGACAGACGACAAATGAGAGATTATCGATGATAGAGGAGTCATTATAGATTATATTTAACAAATGGTAGATAATAAATGATAATTGGTATAAACAATATATCAAATGACAGATAATAGATGATAGATGATAGATGAGAGATAACAAACGACATATAATAAATGACGCATGATAAATTAAAGATAACATATAAAGGTTGATAAATAGCAGATGACAAATAAAAGATAATAGATGATTAACGATGGATAACAGATAACAGATAACGAAAACAGATGAGAGATGATAGATGGCAGTTGACAGATGAGAGATTATAGATGATAAAGGACCAATTATAAATGAATTTCACAAAAGGCAGATAATTAGTTATAATTGGTACATAAAAGATGCCAGATGACAGATGATAGATGAGGGATAACAAACGACATATAAGAAATGAGACATAATAAATTAAACATTATATGTAAAAAATCATAACAAGAAGATGAGAAATAACAGATGTCTGATGATCAATGATAGATGATAGATGATAAATGACAGATAACGACTACAGATGACAGCAGACTGATTACAGATTATATTTGGAAATAACAGATGATAGATGAGGGATGTCATACGACATATGACAAGAGACACATGAATGATGCAATGTAACTGATAGCATATAAAAGATGTGGAATTGATCAGATGATAGATGACAACTGATAGATGAGAAGTTACAGATGATAGAAGACCAATTACAGATTATAATTGGCAAATGGCAGATGATGAGTGATAATTGGTATATAAAATATGTCAAATTACAGATGATAGATGAGGGATAACAAACGACGTATAAGAAAAAAAACAAATTATAAATTAAACATCAGATGTAAAAGATGATAAATAGCAAATGACAAATAACAGATGATGAATTATTAATAATAGATGATAGATAACAGATAACAGATAAAGAAGTCAGATGACAGAAGACAGGACACTGATTACAGATTATATTTGGCAAAGGAAAGATGATAGATGGCAGTTGTCAAGTGTCAAATTAAAGATGAAATATTACAGATAACATATGAGATGTTCAATTGGTGACATGATAGATGATCGATTATATATATATATATATATATATATATATATATATATATATTAATTACAGATTACATTTGATAAATAGCAGATACTGAGTAATAATTGGTATATATAAGATGTCAGATGATAGATAATAGATGAGCAATAATAATCGACATATAAGAAATTACGCATAATAAATTAAATATAGATGATAGATAGATGACAGATGGCAGATAACGAAGCCAAATGGCAGATGACAGTAGACTGATTACAGATAAGATTTGGCAAATGCCAGATGATAGACGAGGGATGGCATACAACAGATAACAAGAGACAAATGAATGATGAAATGTAACAGATAAATATATAAAAGATATTGAATTGATCAGATGATAGATGACAGCTGATAGATTTGAATTTACAGATAATAGAAGATCCATTATATATAATAGACAAAAAATGACATATAAGTAGTGTCGCATAATAAATTAAAGACGACATATAGAAGATGATAAATAGCAGATAACAAATAACAGCTGACAGATGATCAACGATAGATAATAGATGACAGATGATAGCAGACTTATTACACATTATATTTGGCAAATGACAGATTATAGGTGAGGGATGACATACGACATTTGTCATATCTCAGAAGCAACATAAAAGAAAGGACGTATAATAGTTGATAGGTGATAGATTGATGACAGATGACAGATAACGACGGCAAATGACAGATGGGAGCAGACTGATTAGACATTATATTTGGCAAATGTGAGATGACATACGACAGATGGCAAGTGATAAATGAATGATGAAATGTAACAAATAACATATAAAAGATATTCAATTAAAGTGATGATAGATGCCAGATTACAAAATAGAGATTACAGATGATAGATGACCAATTTCAGATTCCATTTCACAAATGGCAGATAATTAGTGATAATTGATATATAAAAGATGTTAGATAACAGATGATAGATGAGGGACGACAAGTCACATAAGACATGGCAGATGCGATAACAAATAACTTATAAAATATGCTGAATAGCAGATGACAGATAATTAAAAATACATAGATGATCGATGATATAGGATAGATGACATATGACAGACAGATTAAAAATGTCAGATCACAAATGATAGATGCGAGATAACAAACGACAAACAAGAAATCACGGATAATAAATTACAGATGACATATAAAAGATGATAAACAACAGATGGCAAATAACAGATGATAGATAATAGATGACAAATGGCAGATAATGATGGTAGATAAGGGATGGTATACGACAGATGGATGATAAAATGTAACAGATAACATATAAAAGATATTTAATTAATGAGATGATAGATGACAGATGACAGCTGAGAGATTACAAATGAAAAAGGATCAATGACAGATTATATTTTATAAATGATTGGTAATGGATGATATTGGTAAAATAGTTAGATGACAGATGATAGAGGTGGGGGGACAAACCACATAAGAGATGGCAGATGAGATATAACCAATAACATATAAAATATAATAAATTGTACATGCCAGATGACAGGTGATTGATTAGCGTATATATTTGACAAAAGACAGATGGCAGATGGTAATTGGTATTTAAAAATGACAGATTGATAGGTGGCGGGTGACAAATAAAAATGACAGATGTGAGATAGCAGATAACAGATGAGAATTAACTGATTTCAAATGAAAAATGACATATAACAGATACGTTAAAAAGAAGATAATAAGATGCATGGTAGACATCAGATAGCAAATAATGACAGATTACTGAAAACAGATGGCGAATAACAAATTGATGACAAATAACCAATTATATATGATAGAGGACTGATGATGTAGATTATATTGATTAAATAACGATACAAGATTTAAACCGGTAAATAAAAGAAGCCAGATAAGAAATAATAGATAATAGATATGAGATGACAACTAACAAATAAAAATTGACATATAACTAATAACATATACAAGATTATAAATAACAGATAACAGATTAATGATAAATGACAAATAATGACAACAGATGACATATGATAGATGAAAAATGACAAACGACGACTTAAAGATAGCACATTGTAATAATAAGAGGTGGTAGATAACATATAGCAAATAATGATAAATAGCAGATGACAGATAACGATGATAGATGGTAATTAACAGATTGCAGATGATAGAGGACTTAGTATAGACTATTTTTCACAAATGATAGATAACAGATGATAATTGGCACATTAAAAATATCAAATGATAAATGATAGATGAGAGTTGGCAGATAATAGATTAGGGACAATTAATGATAAATAAAAGATGACATTTAAGAAATAATATATAAAAGATGATTAATGGCAGATGGTGATAAGAGAATATAGATGATTAACGATAGATTATAGATGACTGATAACGATGGTAGATAACAAATTACAGATGACAGCAAGCAAATTAAATTTCTACAATATATAAGCAATTAATTCATTTTTAATTTTCCATAAAAACAATTGCCGTTTGGTAGGTTTGAACAAGACCACATCAACTCAAACTTGAGTAAATTGTTAAAAATACAATCGCTGGTCTGAAAAATTGTAGAAAAATAATTATTCAAAAAAATAACTTTAAAAGCTCAGGATATATAAACAATTGATAAGATTTGAATTCTCTATAAAAACAATTGCCGATTTTTACGTTTGATCAAAACCACATCAACTAAAACTTGAAAAAAGTTTTCAAAATAGAGTCGCTGGTTTGAAAAATTGTAATAAAATACATAATCAAACAAATTAACTATAAATGCAATTGATTAATTTTTAATTTTCCATTAAAACATTTGACGTTTTGTACGTTTGGACAAAACCACTTGAGTGAAAGTGTTGAAAATGCATGCCCCTAGTAGATAATTAGTAAATAATAAATAATTGATCTATTAGAATGTATAATTGAGCAGATAAATGTTCTCATTAGGCTCCCAAGCGATGAATCAAAACAAGCCGTCGGTGATAAAATTAGGCGGACTCGTCGAACATGTAAGAACTGCAACGTTAAGAATATTTGAATACAAAATGTGGGCCAACGAACCCCCAAAGGCATCATTGGAATAAAAACATACAGACGCCTTTGCGCAGAAATAAAAAAGAAACGAGACGAGTCCTGAAGAAAGTTGATTGTCCATCTTCGGAGGTATATCGATTCAATTCCGTCTGCGGAATCTCTTGGGGTACAACAAGTAACGGAAGCCGCTGAGAATAATATAAACAACGAAATGCGGCCCCAGACAGAAATAAGACGAGTTTCGTACCGTTTCCTCCCGCCAGTGTATTTAGGGAGAGTTCATTGGTGACTATTGTGCTAAAATATTGTTCAAAATTTTTGTATTATTAGATATTGGGAAAATTTTTTTAACAGTAATGACCAGATTAAATGTTTGACATAACATCCGTGTTGTGGTTTTCTGTACTGAAAAGACTAATCCGTACGAGTTGTAGTACTTCATGAAACATATGTGTTATACGTGTCGTTCAACTTGGGAGTGAAAATAACCCGAAGCCTTAAAAATACCCTCCGTTTGATTTAAGCGCCGCGCTGCTCGTTATGCATTGAGAAATGACACAGAATGGAATTTCGTCGGTGGTGGAGAAGTCGCAGTTTCTGCACCCTTGACTTATTCACCTTGAATCTATCAGGCGGGGCCACACACGAGCAGATAACTTCTTGAAAACAGATAAATCTTCCGTTCGTGTGACAATGATTGCAATTTGTAGGCAATTAGTACAGTGCGTTGTCTGTTTTATTGGCGTTTCATCCCTGGCCTGAAGATTAATGCATCCATTATCGGTTTACTTAAAAAAAATGCAAACTATTTCTACTAAAATAAATTCTCATTGGTATTTTCTAAAATATAATTTTTCAATTTTTACTAGAAGTTTTTTATGAATAACATTTTTTTATTGCAGAAAAAACCGAAATCAATAAGTTGGGCAATTTGTAATTTAATGAAACCGGACACGAGCGCGTTGCGTGCTCACACCACGAAAGAAATCATCCAGTCAATTTATTGGGTAATTGCATTTCGCCTCGGCGTGTAAGCAAAAGTATGCAATATGTTGTGTAATTTGAGACCTTTCGAAACCGGTAATTACCGCATGGGCATGTGCCCTCCGGATTGATGGGCCCGCCGCCACCGGCCGCGCCGGGGTGCGGATGGGTGGGCCGGTCCTCGTTAGTCTAATTAAGGTCTCGTTCGCACATCCATCAGGCTTTTCCTCCTCATTTCTTTTCCACACTCTTCCTACCACTGGAATTAATTTTGGGATGGGCGAAATTTACTGCTGCCCGTGTGGTAGGGATTTATTCGCGCCAGACTACAATGCCAACGTGCCGTAAATTCTGTTTGCTTTATTGAATTACAATTACAAATACGCTACCTGATTTTGTATTCAAAATAATAATTTATTATCCCCAAAAAATGTATTAGGTGTTACAAACTAGTTGGGCAAAATCTTTCAAAGAATAGATCATAAGGTTTGTATGTGTGAATCTTCTTGAGAATGATCAAGAGTTGAAACTAGTTGCAGAAAATATAAATCCAAAAAAAATTAATCATTAAAATCATCACCTTATTTGGTGACAATTTACGGTTACCAAATTACGAATTCACCTTATTAAAAATACAAACACTACCGAGTAGAAACAGTGTCATCACGTTTAAAATGTATGATGGAAACTCATGTTAATCACCTCTACGTTCCGATTGATTAAATTAATACGACAGTAGTAAGCCGGCGGTTGGTGGTGGTTTAGGAAGCGTGCGGATAGGATGTGGAGGATGATTTCATCGCGCTTCCGTTTTGAGGTGGCCCCTTCAAAATAGGCCGAAGAGTGATTTTTTTATTTTCATTTGATTCGTTCACACGCTGAACGCGCAATTAATTAAGGCTGCCACGCACGCGCCTCTTCCAGGTAGGAACCGTGACTGAAATCCCGACGAGGAAATTTACACAATGGCAGAGGGATTAACATACGGGCCAGGAAATGGTGCTGGCCGTCTACGAATCCACGAAAACAATGCTCGTGCTTTTATTGTTATTGATTCGTTGTCCATTGACGCGTCTTGTGATATAATGGAATAAGAATGTTTAATGAACTTAAATCTTCTTCACTTCTAATTTTATTGCAGTATTAATTGTATACGAATTTTCTTTCCAATTTAGAATTTCCAATTCTATAGTTTTCAAAAATGTTGGTTCTAAAATTTTGCGTTTTTCAAAACTTCTAGTGTATATATAAGAATACTTCAGACGTTTTCCTGTCATCTACTTAATTAGGAAAATTTAGTAGAAACTTTTAAACAATAGAGTTGATGACGTCTTGTTCAAACCTACAAAATGTCAATTCTTTTTATGGAAAATTAAAAATGAATTAATTGCTTATATATTGTAGAAATTTAACCAGCCATGTATGTCGTATCTAATTGTTAATATTCATATATTCATTCGACCTATATATAAGATAATCCTTATCACTCGAGTTGGCTCGTATATCAGCAACCTTTCTTTTTTAATTGAAACAACTTTGATTTAGAGAAGGAAACAATGGCAATAGAAGGAGAAATGTTTACACGTTCTGGAGGACCGGTGGTTCCAGGAATGCAGGAGGAATTGCGCAATTTGGAAGGTGATTCCCGAATGCTTTCCCCACTGTGACCATCTCACACTCAGGCCAAGGGTATTCCAGTAATTTCAAGCATCCCCCCACTCGACCCACGCTCGGGCAAAGGAATTTCCGGAGTGTTCATAACTTTGCTCGGACTGATATTGTCGATATCAAGGTATTGGAAGATTCGTAATGATTAGACTATAATTAATATAAACGTATAAACAAAATTACGATTAATTAAAACTTATTAAATGATTTAAATATATAAGTCCTTTACGTTGTAGATAATTCACTAATAAATAGAAAAAACACGAAAATATATTCGTAAAATCTACAACAAATGAGTCTTATTAAGACTACAAGAACAAATCACTTTTGAAACAACTACTTCTCTAGCTAATACTTCGACAGACATTGAATAATACAAAAGCAATTTGCGTGTTACAAAATAGCAAGGCTATCAAAGCAACACTAGTTTGAACGTATTTCTTTCTGTAAAATGAACTAAAAATGATTGAATGTACGTTAAAATAGTTTGTGAGTGACTATACTATGGTAATTTGGAAAAGGAAATGAATTTAGGTTGATGTAATTAAAAATAAATTAGCAAAAGCAATTAAATAATTCAATACTCAATTTTATAACCATCTGTAGACACGTGTTTCGATATTTCAATCTCTTCAGTACAGCTTTATTATAAAATTGATTTTAAACATAAATAAAAACGTTTACTAAAATAAATATGATGAAAAATAAATAACTTACTCAGATATGCACGGCAACTGACACAATAATGAAATATAATCGACTGAGGGTCTTATTTATACCTGCATGGATTACTGAATTCTACGGAAATAATTACGTTCGGGATTAAGGAAAATACCCAATTAGAGCATAATTTAATAATAAAATATATAAGTCCTTTACGTTGTAGATAATTCACTAATAAATAGAAAAAACACGAAAATATATTCGTAAAATCTGTATTATTTCCGTAGAATTCAGTAATCCATGCAGGTATAAATAAGACCCTCAGTCGATTATATTTCATTATTGTGTCAGTTGCCGTGCATATCTGAGTAAGTTATTTATTTTTCATCATATTTATTTTAGTAAACGTTTTTATTTATGTTTAAAATCAATTTTATAATAAAGCTGTACTGAAGAGATTGAAATATCGAAACACGTGTCTACAGATGGTTATAAAATTGAGTATTGAATTATTTAATTGCTTTTGCTAATTTATTTTTAATTACATCAACCTAAATTCATTTCCTTTTCCAAATTACCATAGTATAGTCACTCACAAACTATTTTAACGTACATTCAATCATTTTTAGTTCATTTTACAGAAAGAAATACGTTCAAACTAGTGTTGCTTTGATAGCCTTGCTATTTTGTAACACGCAAATTGCTTTTGTATTATTCAATGTCTGTCGAAGTATTAGCTAGAGAAGTAGTTGTTTCAAAAGTGATTTGTTCTTGTAGTCTTAATAAGACTCATTTGTTGTAGATTTTACGAATATATTTTCGTGTTATTAAATGATTTGTTTATTATGTCCTAGGTGCAGTTGATAGCCATGGGTCGTGAAAGTTGGATTATGCATTTATAACTATTTGTTGAAAATGCTTTTTTAAAACACACCTCTCGAACGGACATAACTTTCTATGGTTGCACAATAAATTACGCATTTAAAGCGAAATAATATATTCACATAATACGAGGAACATTTTAAAATTAAAAGTAAGAACAGTTTTGACATAAAAGTAAATTCAGAATTTTTTATTTCTATAATAACCAACATCCTTAACTACGTAATTGCTTAAGGCAATTGCTTATAAACAAATTATCAATTGTTGATTTTTGGAAAAAACAGTTGTTTTATTTATTATTTCTAACTGTATTTCCAACAATTTCAATCAATTAATTTTTTTATCAATTGTTTCCTCGTTGTGAAATTTTCTATTCTTCTTAAAAATATTTATTTTAATTGACTTAAAAGAAACACTGCTTTTTTATGTAATATTCAACTGTTTCACAATTTGTTACGAACTTTTCCATTATTTTTTATTTATAAATTCTTTAAATTCCAAAATTCACCAAAATCCTTTTTTTGTAGGATTTTAAAATGTTTTCACATAGTTTACAATCCTATTTTATTTACAAAAAAATTAATTGTTAAAAACTTTTCATCCAAATAATTTTTTCAAAATGTATTTTGCTTGTTTTTTCTACGAAATGTTTTTTCTTATTATAATTTCAACTGTTTGATTTTGTTTGTAAAATTTCAACTTTTTTAAACACTTTTTATAAAAATCCATTGTTTGTGCCAAAAGTTGTACGGCTTTTTAAAAAAATTTAGTTATTATTTTCTAAAGTTTAAGTGAAAAAAGTGCAAAACTGTGTTTTACTCATATCAACATTTTCACGTAATCAAACAACCAAATTAATAATTTTTTCTTACCCAAATTTAGAAATATTTCACGGATGTTTTTAAACGTTTTCTTAAATGAAATTCAATTGTATTTATCTGAAAAAAGCAACTATTTTTAACTGTTTTTTTAAGTAATTGTTAATTGTTTCACTTTTTGTTAAGAAATTTTCAATTGTTTTAATTGAAAATTTGCAAATATTTTAAAGCTATTTCTAAGAATTGTTAAATATTTTAAATTTGCTTTGGAGTAATTTCAACTGCTTAAAAATGTTTTTTTAGTCTTTAAATTTCTTTTGATTGTGTTTATACAGTTTATTTTTCTTAAATAAAACATAAATTATTCTTTGGACAAATGTCTAGTATTTTCTTTTTCTAAACACTTCTTAGCAGAATTTTTGCAACAGAATTAACTTTTTTTATCTATTAAATTTTAATTTATTTACTGTTTTTAACTGTTTTTTTTTAAAGTAATTGTTAATTGTTTCACTTTTTGTTAAGAAATTTTCAATTGTTTTAATTGAAAATTTGCAAATATTTTAAAGCTATTTCTAAGAATTGTTAAATATTTTAAATTTGCTTTGGAGTAATTTCAAATGCTTAAAAAATGTGTTTTTAGTCTTTAAATTTCTTTTGATTGTATTTTCAAATGTTTTTCTTAAATAAAAAATAAATTATTCTTATTATACAAATGTCTAGTATTTTCTTTTGTTAAACACTTCTTAGTAGCATTTTTGTAACAGAATTAACCTTTTTAATCTATTAAATTTTAATTTATTTCGCTAAATTTATCAAACTTTGTTTTTTTTTGTGTGTAGTAGTCCCAACTATTTTAAAGTTTAGGTTCATTTGTTTTAAACCTTAAATTACTTATTTTACTATCTGTTTTGCTAGTTTTTATTTATTGTTTATGTTTTCTTAATATCAATTGTTTATTTTTTTGACAAATTATTATTTTTAATAAAATTTTCAACTTTTCTCAATAAACTTTATTTTTCTATTCTTATTAGAAAAGAGAAAATAAATCGTTTAAAATGTTTCCAATTTAAAATATATATATTTTTTATTCTACTGTTCTTAACCGAATTTAAACAAAAATTGATGAAACCTTTCTTGACTTTTTAATCAAATTGTCCGTTTAAAAAAAAAACAAATATTTTTAACTGTCATTTTAGTAATTGTCAATTGTTTCGCCATTTGTTAACAATTTTTTAATGGCTTTTTGTTTTTGTTTTTATTTAAAAAAACAAATATGTTTAACGTCTTTTTAGTAATTGTTAATTGTTTTGCCATTTGTTTAAATTTTTTGAATGGCCTTTTGTTTTTGTTTTTATTTTATATTGTAAATGCCCGAAATTTACAAAATTTAAAAATGTTTTCTTAGACCGTTTAGTTTCTTTTCTATTTTTTGATATAATTTAAAGTTTTTTTATGATTATTTATATATTTGTTTTAGAATGTTTTCGACTATTTTAAATAAAGTAGCATTTGTTTTTTAAAACCATTATTTTTTAATTTTGTGAAATATCTATCAGATTTTTTTATAAAATGTTTAACTTTTTTTGATTATATTTTTAAATCTTACTAAACAAAATATCGTCTATTTCTTAAAGTTTTAAAGTGTTTTTTCTTCTTCAAATTTTAATTATTTTCCTTTTTTTTGAAAAAGTTTTCTTAAGGGAACTTACAGACCATTTTTATAAATTTTCAAAAAATTCAACTGATTTTTAGTAATTGTCAATTTTCGTTTCGCCATTTTAATTGTTTTTTTCCTGTAAATTTTCAGCTATTTACAGGCAAATTCTAAACTTCTCTCGTTTTGTAAAATTTACTAAATTTATTAAATTTGCTTTTTGTTTATGTTTATGTTTATTAATTCTTTGTACATCTTTCTTAAAAAAATACATTTCAAAACAAATAAATTACAAAAAACATACATAAAATTTCAGTTTTTCAATCTTAAATTTCTTTGGTTTTCATTGCTAAACTTTTAACTGTTTTTTCTATGCTAGTTTATATGATTTTTTAGAAAATTGTCAACTGTTTTTTTTTTCTATGATATCAATTATCATTTTGAACAAATTTCTCATTTTTTTTAAATTTTGTTAAACATTCTTCAATTTCATATTTTTCCTTTTTTAAATCAATTATTTTTTATTCGTAATAAAAAATATATATATATCAATTTTTTCTTAGTTTTCAAAAGTGTTTTAATAAACTTAAATTATCTTTTTTAATTTCAACTCTTCTTTATCAAATTTAAAAATATTTTAGGAACGTTTTGAAATTGCTATTATTATTATTACTATATTTTACGGACATCTCAAAATAGCAATCATTTACATATTTTTTTAAATAAAATCCAATTGTTTTTTTTAAATTTTAAATCAACTGTTAATCTGTAATCATCAGTTATTTTACCATTTGTACATTCAAATGTTCATCATCAGATTTAAAACTATTTGAAGAGAGCTTTTTCAAATAATAAAAAAATATTAGGCTTTAAAAAAATATATATTTGAGAATTTTTAAAGAAATGGCGAAACAATTTCTTTAATAATTCTCAAATTGTTTTTTTTTTGTTATGGTTGTAATTGTTCGGTTTTTGTGTAGTTGCAACTAATTTTAATCAAGATTAAAAATGTATTTTAAACAGTTTTTAACCCTGAATTTGGTTCGTTTTTTTTGTTTGTTAAATATTCAACTTTTTTGTACTAGTTCATTTTTATTTTAGAAAACTTTAAACTCTCAATTTTTTATAATAAAATATCAATTGCCTTTCAAACCTCTATTTTTTACTTTTGTTAAACATTTTTCTGCATTTATAAAATTTCAAAATTTTTCTTAATTGGTTTTCAACTTTTTGTTTATTAAACTTTAGCTTTCTTATTAACAAAATACACATAAATATACAATATAATGTAATCAGAATATAAATAGTTTTTTTCTTCTTAAAGTTTTAAACCAGTTTTTAAAATTTTTAATATTCATTTTATTCTTTTGGAATAAATTTCAAATTTATAAATATCTTGAAAATGTTTTTAAATGTTTTGTTTTTCTTGAAGAAAAAAGTCAACATTTTTAAATGTTTCATTAAAGTTTATAAAATTATATTTCATCATTTCACATTTTTTTTTTTTAGTAATCGTAATTTGTCTCGCCATTTTTTTAAAGAATTCTTTAATTGCTTTTTTCTTTTAATTTTGTTATACGTTTTTAACTAGTTTAAAAAAATCTTAGCTGTTGTTAAATTTAGATTTTTTTGTTCTAGTATGTGTAATTTCAACTGTTTTTGAGTTTGAGTTTTTAAATGATTTTTGAAACAGTTTAGAAATCCAAATTTGTTTTGGTTTATTTAGTAAAATTGTAACTGTCTTTTATGCTAATTGTCGATATTTTTTATTATAAAGCTAAACTTTTATTAAAATAAAATATCACTTGTTTTTTTTTTTTTGGACAACTGTCGACTTTTTTTGTTTGGTTGAATATTTTTGAGCTGTTTATTTATATAATATTTTTAAAATGGTGAAACATAAACAAGTGCTTAAATAATTCTTTTATTAACATAAAAATGTTTCATCGCGGATTAAGTGAGAAGTTAATTAATCGTAATATTTTTAACTTTTTAAATCAATTATTTTTCTACTGTTTTCTATAGTTTTTCTTGATTTTAAAAACTTTTTCAATTGTTTTTTTTTTTAAATTTCATTTCTAATATCAATTATTAACCGTCAACTATCATCTATCAATGTTAATTATCAATCATCAAACATAATCTGTCAAATATCAATTATGAACTGTCAACTATCGTTTGTCGACTATTAGATGTCATTTATTAATTGCCATCTATCAATTGTTATCTGGTTTTTATTCCACAATCATCACCTTCACCGAAAATTTTATGTTTGACTTTTGTCAATAGAGGATTTATCAAATTTAAAATTTCAAAGTTAAATAATATTTTAATGTTTTGGCTAACACTAACAATTTCAGCAAATTTTCCTAAACTAAAACTCGATCAGTGATTGAAGTTTGTATGTATATGTAGGGTGGGTGGGTGGCCTCTATCCCACCCTCCAATCAGTAAAACACGCGCAAGTGTCCTCTAAAAAATTCCTGCACCTAACATCTAAATCATTTTTTTAGTACAAGCAAATCAATTTGATTACAGTTTGTGGTTAATTAATTAAAACCCTCGCGTATGTTTTATTGATTGGAAGGTGGGATAGAGGACCCCCACCCACCATACATATACATACAAACTTTAATTCCTAATCGTCTCGCGGTTTCCAATAAAAATTAATTACAAAACTTTTTGAATAAAAAAGAAATTAACATTTTTGAGTAAGTAAATTAGTAAAAATTTGATGCATGATGGTGGGTGGGTGTTTGGCCTCTATCCCACCCTTCAATCAGTAAAACATAAGCGAGGGTTTTAATTAAAAGTTTTAAAATGTAATGAAACATCATAGTAATTTCTTTACATATTTATCGAAAACTATGAGGTTGATTTTAATCAGAAAAATTAATTATAAATGCAACAACCGATATGGAAATTTGATTAAACTATAATAGAAGAGTTTTTATAGGTTGATGTTTGTAAATTAGTAATTTTAACTTTAGTAATTCCATAGAGGGGAAAGATAGAGTTTGTTAAATTTGAAATTTTAAGGTAAAAAGGTATTGTGTAGTTTTTGCTCCCACTAATAATTTTAGCAACTATTTTTCAGCAAACGGCAACACGATCAGTGATTGAAGTTTTTATGTAGATGTAGGGTGGGTGGGTGGCCTCAATCCCACCCTCCAATCAATAAAACACGCGTGAGGGTCCTCTAAAAAAATTTTGCACCTAAGAACTAAATCAATTTTATTATTACAAGCAAATCAGTTTGTTAAATTAATTAAAACCCTCGCGTATGTTTTACTGATTGGATTGTGGGATAGAGGCCACCCACCCACCTTACATATACATATTAACTTCAATCACAGCAGTTGTTTGGGATTTTGCATATTGTCAGCAATAATATTTTCTATCAATTCCTCAACAAAATTTCGATCATTTTTTACGAGTATTCTAGAATTTGTTAATTATTTTGCTTGTAGATTTCTATAAATTTTAAAGCTTTCATGTTTTAATTTTTAGATTTCTAGAATTTTCCAGAAATTTAGTTTCAAAATTACAAGGATTTTTGAATTTATTTATTTTATCCGATATTTTTTCTGGAATATCTTATCCAGATTATAATTATTCTAAATTTGTAGAATTTTTAAGCATATTTTTTGAGTTTGAGTTTTCATTCATAGTTTATTGATTTATTTATTAATTTTTGGTCTCCTTTCTTGAAAATTACAAATCAATGAAATAAAAACAAACATACGTCAAATTTTGAGCGGAGTTCACAGTTACAATTCGTGTTCTTCCACTCAAACATTTCCTCTTTTATGATGCTGAGGGAGCAAATATTCTCTTGAGCATCAAGAATTCTTTTATATTTGTTTTTACTTGCTTTTTATCCCCTTTCTAAGAGTTTTTCCAATTTTTTTAGAACTATTCATCATTTTGATTATGATTCTTAATTTTCCATATCCTTGACGAAAATTTTTTTCAGAATTTCTTGCATTTTGTTTCTTCTAAAAATTCTAATATTTTCCAGCAATTCTAAAATCTTTACAATTATTTTCTTAGAGCATTATGGATTTTGCTAATTATTTTGCTGCTAGATTTCTATACATTTTTCTAAATTTTTAGAAACTTATTTTTGAAATTTTGAGAATTTCCTTTGAAGATTCCTATAAATTTTGAGGATTCTCCCTTCTAATATTTCCTTTGAGGATTCTTAGATTTAAAAATTTGTTTTGTATAATCGGATTTTTTTCAGAAGTTCATTATTTATTATGAAGATTCTACAATTTATTATTCTCTTCTAAATTTTTAAGCATATTTTTTGAGAATGTTTCACTATTTTTTGCTTCATTGTTATTTTCCGGCACTTCATCCACTCTTCCACTTTTTTAGAACTTTCTTCATTTGAATTACGATTCTAAATTTTCTAAATTCTTGATTGTAGAATTTCTAATATTATTCAGCATTTCTTGCATTTTGAGTTCCCTTCAAAAATTCTAATATTTTCTTAGCAATTCCTCAACGAAATTTCAATAATTTTTTACGAGAATTCTAGAATTTGTTAATTATTTTGCTTTCCATAAATTTCTATAAGCTTTGAAGATTTTACATTAATTTCTAGATTTCTAGTCGTTCGCAGAAATTTATTTTCAAAATTTTGAGAATTTTCCTTACTTTATCAGTTCTATTTTATGAATATCTTTTTCCAGATTATTAAAATTCTAGAATTCTAAATTTGTGAAATTTTCAAGCAATTTTTTTGAGAATTTTTCAGCATTTCTTGCAGTGTTGTTATTTTCTGACAAATATCCTTCTTCCATTCCTTCTAGAATTCTTCCATATTTTTATAACTTCGTTATTTAATTTTCTACAAGGATTCTAAAATTTGATAATTATTTTGCTTCTAAATTTCTATAAATTTTGACGATTTGGCCTTCCAAATTTTGTAATTTCTAGATTTCTAGAAATTACAAAAATTTCCTTCGAGGATTTTTAAATTTAGAAACTTTTTTTTCAGAAATGTATTATCCAGATTATGAAGATTCTGCAATTTTCCACAACTTGTCTTCTAAATTTGTAGAATTTTTAAGCATAATTTTTGAGAATTTTTCGCCTTTTTTGGTTTATTGTTATTTTCCGACACACTTTTATTTTCCATTCTTTCTAGAATTCTTCAATTCTTTTTAGAACCTTGTAAATCCTTGATCGGAAAATTTCTAAAATTTTCCAGCATTGGCATTCTAATAATACTTTCTAGCAAAATTTCGACAATTTTCTTCAAGAATTTTCAAATTAATTAATTATTTTGCTTCTGGACGAAAAATCATTTATCAATTCTTTTTGATCAATTTCAATTTTTTGATTGTTTATTTTCTTGATTCCAACTGTTAATAAAGTATAGTAAATTATACTGTTTTGTTTCTTTTATTAAACATTTTTTTCAGTTGTTCTCTAAATTTTATTGCCAACTGTTTCAAGTGGTTTGGAAAAATAAGTTTTGCAGAAAATTAATTTCAGGATTTTTCTCTGTTAGATTTTAATTTTATAGTCCAACACTTTTAATATTAATTTGAAAATAATTTCGTGGTATTTTATAAACCGACACCCTCGAGCATAATATCACGCATTAACATTCTCCCCCCCAATGTCGGGGCGTGCGTTCGAGGAAATGTGGCGCCGGCCGTGCATATAGGGGTGGATTATTCCCCCGAAACCTGTTTTATACAGTGTTTACAAATACGGGTTTCCTTTATAATCCATAAAATTAACATCTGGACGATGAAAAGTGTCGTATTTTAATTACATTTGTAGAAACGATGAAGAATTTTTTATTAACCTATTGATGGAAAAATAAGAAAATATATTAGAGCAAGATTCGAACCTTCAACCTCTCGTTGTTAGTGTACATCGCTCTACCAACTAAGCCGTTAAGGTAGAGTGGTGAACTTTGAGATTCTTATCCACTGAATGAATGATTGTGTGTATGTGTTCGTGGGGGTTTAACATCGCAAGCATTACCCAATTTCACTCGCTATCGATCCTCCTGCTGCTTCCCACTGGGAATACTTAGTCACCAGTGGAAAACTGCAGGCGTCGTCGAGGCGCTCTCAAGAAAATCGAAATCGTGTCGGACGGAAAGGGATGCGACTTGTTAAGCACAAAGAGGTGATTGTGGAAAAACATTTTCATTTAGTATAGTATTTATTAATAAATAAATAAATAATTGAATTGAATATGTAGTCTTAGTAAGACTCATTGTTGTAGATTCACGAAATGTTTTCGTATTTTTAAATTATTATAGTATTTATTATTTCGCTCACTTTTAATTAGAGATATTTGTGGTTAAAACATAGTGAATTTTTCAACTCAGTGTAAAAACTCCTCCCTTAAA
This sequence comes from Ontholestes murinus, assembly GCA_963969525.1. Taxonomy (NCBI): domain Eukaryota; kingdom Metazoa; phylum Arthropoda; class Insecta; order Coleoptera; family Staphylinidae; genus Ontholestes; species Ontholestes murinus. Next base: position 3,276,370 of record OZ018389.1, on the reverse strand, counting down.
GATATTATTATAAGTTATGTAACAGACTTAATTAAAAAATGTAATTCCGTTCCTGTTACATACTGTCGTCATTAAGCTTTAATTTTGACCAAATTGCCTCAAAGATTGCCGCGTTAATAACGTGACGTCGGCAGCAAGGTCGCTAATTGAAAAATAAAGGCTCAAATTACAGAACATGCAATTAAAACCGATCGTATAGAAGGTGAAAATCTATTTTCTCTTAATTAATCGTTCTAACACATATTATAATTTGTAATGATGATGAAAATCATCTATAATATTTTCTAAACCGTTTTCCATTCATATAATTGCTAATTTCCGCGATTTCAATGTGACATTGAAGTCTTGATCGAGGAACTCTAATTGCTAGACTCGCACACAAACAAATTAACACGTTTTTTTTCTTCTTATGTTTGACCAGATGATTCACGTCGCTTCTCGGTACGTTCAATTTGGTAATGGGGTTTTAATTGAATTACAGTTAATAAAGGCAAATTGTCCGGGAGCTGATTTCATTTTCTTGAAGCGACGCCGAACAGGAAACGTCTGGTAAATGGATAATTTTATAAATACCCATCAATAATTTAATGATAACTAATCAAATCTTTCATGAAAAACGTATTTGATTAATTATAAAATAAGTTTTGGTTGTACTCGTATCAATAATTAAGTAAACTTTAAAGATAATCAATTCATACAAGAAAAAAGTGTTTTAATAAGTATAAAATTAGTTTAGATTGTACAGTTTGTATCAGGTTTCATTTACAAATTTTTAACAAATCCAAAGTATCAAAACAAAACAAAAATTGTTTTCTTAATTATAGATGTATTATAAGAGGCGTAGTAAGAACGTAAAAAACAGTTTGCATCGTGCGGTGAATAGAGTAACCGCCTGATGTGTGCTAACATGTTCAGTTGTATTTCACTTATATGTGTGCAAAGTTACGCCTCGCTGGTATTGATTGTGCTGTTTATATGAGTGTCTTTAATGTTCAAGAAAATAAAAAATGCCGCCAGTTGTGATCTTAGGGCTGTAATTAGATTTAAAAACGATATGGAAGTGTGACCTTGCAATATTCATCATCAATTGAAGGATGTGTATGTAGAAAATGTTATGAATAAATCGTCCGTTCAGTGTTGGTGTCGTAATTTCAACACCTATGATGAATAGCGTTCGAGACGACAATCAGTCATTACGGATTTTCTTACAACCATCCACCCTACAGTTCAGACTTAACTCTTTCAGATTACAAAATTCAAAGACAGGAGAGAAATTTGAAAGAGCTGAAGCACTGAAATAAGCTATGATTCCGTATCCCAATACATTAGCGACGGAGAAATATGAAACTGGAATACAAAAACTCGTCACACGTTATAATAAATTGATCTTCCATTGATTTAGCGTACTCTTGACCTACCCTAACAAATTTTTAATTGCCTATGCGTACCCTTGATCTATCCCAATAAATTATTTGTTAACCTAGCGAACGTATGGCATAATTGAACAAAAAAGAAACCAAAAAATTATGTTAAACACACAACGGAATACATTAAAGATGGAGAACAAAAAGAGAAAACATAAATTTAAAAAAAGAAACAACATAAATGATAAGAGATTAAGAATACAGAATATATAAAACAGAAAACTAAATACAGAAAATAAAAGTTAAATCGGTAAACATAAGAGATGACAGAATACAGATAACAAAGAACAAAAAAGTACAAAACAGTAAAAAGATGACAAAGTTAAACAAAAAATACAAGACAAAATAAAAGATTAAAGATTTAAAAAAAATAAAGAATATAGAAGGCATACTAAAAAACAGATAATTTAGGATAGAAGATAGAGATAAAAGAATAAATGCTATTGGTAAAGAACAAATTATTAAAAACAATAGATAAGCATTAAAAGAGAAAAGATAGAAAGCAGAAAATAAAATATAAAAGACAAATAGGAAAAGCCAAAAGACCAAACACAGAAGGTAGAAGGCAGATAAAAACAGCTAAAATACTGAAGACAAATAAATAGAAAAGGTTAAAAAAACAGTAAACTAAAGACAAACGATTTAACATAGATGGCACAAGGCATAAGGTTTAAACAATTAACAAATGGCAGGTGAAAGAATAGCGTACATTTATCATAAAGATTAAAAAACAATAGATTATTGAATAAAGAAAGAATATATAATTCAGAAAACGGAAGATAGAAAAAAATATAGAACAGATGCGTTATAAATTTACAAAAACATCAAATCTTTGAAGACAGAATATGGAATATATATACAAAAAACAGAAAGCATAAAAAAGAAGATAGATGGAAATAGCTACAAACATAACTATGATCATAAAACACTTAAGATGGATGGAGGATAAAAACAGAAAGCATAAAAAAGAAGATACATGACAATGGCTAAAAAACGGAAGACTGATGATAAAACACTTAACAAAAGATAACCAGGAAAAAATAATACCAAGGTAAGTATATAGAAAATAAATGATAGAAGTCTAAACAAAAGAATAACAAATAAGAAGACACATGAAAATTTATATGATTGAAGACGGGTAACAAAGTTTAAACGATAAGGGACATAATACAGAAGACAAAAGACTAGAAACAAAAAAACAGAGAAGAAATGAAAATGCTAAAAAAATTAACAAAAGCCAATGTGGTAAAAAATAGTTTAGAAAAGATTTAAACCAAAATAAATACTAAAATGTAATAAAATCCTTTAGTTCGTTGTAGAAAATTAAATAATAGTAAGTAAGACTCATTGTTGTAGATTAACGAAATGTTTTCGTATTTTTAAATTTATTACAAAATAAATACATTTAAAAAAATCTCACAGAAACAATATTACAAAATCAATTGAAATTAATTGTTCTAGGTTCATATGGTTACAAGCACACATCAGCAATAGTAGCTAATTATGTTAAAGAATTCTGCCTTAAGCAAAATTATGATTTTTTTAAATAAAAAATTATTCACGATCAAAATAAAATATTATTTGAAATCGTTAGGCAATTGTTAACCCAAATACATCTTCCTATATAACTTTTTTATATAACAAACATAACAACTTTTTGCGTTTAAATATCTTACCAAAATTAATTATATCACGTTCTAATTGATTAATTTTTATTCTACTTAAAAGTAAACATTTCTGTTTTTCTTTTATTTATGTGATGTGGTATTTTCTTATCGAATAATTGTTACAGATTTAAATTATTTTCTTTGAGGGCTCTAGAATTTTCCAGTAAATTCATTTCTAAATTTTCAGTAATTCGATGAAGGTTTTTAAAATCCATTTTATCTTTTAAAATTTTACATATTTCTAACGTATTGTCTTTAATTTTTCGAGGATTTTCCAACACTTTTTGCCTTATTTTAGTGAAATTCAATTTCTACTACAAATTAATACGATTTCCTCTAAGAAAAAGTGACAAATCTTTGAATATATATCCCAAAAATTTAGGCAAAACAAGCATTTTAATTCATAAAAAGTACCTTTAAAATTAATTTCCAATTTTATAAATTAGTGGAGGAATGGATATCCATTAGTTTGAGTGGAAGAACATTTTACAACACCCTTCAATTTTTTTTTTGTAATAACTTTTTTAGAATTTCTAACGATACTTCAAGGATTCTAGATTTTTCAGCACACAATTTGAAATTTTTTAGAATAATAATAATAATACACATTTTTATTGACAAACTATTCATATTTACATTTAAATAATAAATAATGGATCATATGTTAGTAAATTAGTTCGTCAAAAGATTTTCTAGAATATTTTTTCCGTTTTTTAGGTAATTTTTTAACATTTCTTGATTTAATTTTCCAAAAAATGTCTTCCAGATTAAAATCAATTCCATTGATTCAATTCAGCTAATTTTTTTTTTTAAATTTTTAGAAAAATGGTTTTTGTTTCAAGAATTTTATATTATTTTATCCTAATTTTTTCCAGTATTTATACTATTCCTTGCTTTATCTTATAGAATTTTTTCAGCAATATGTCTTGCAAATCAAACTGAGATAATTTTCTCCGAGGGTTCTAGAATTTTTCTAGTTTTTATGAAGAATTTTTGAAGATTATAAATTTTTTAGAACTTTTCTTCTGAGAATTTACTTTTTTTTAGGATATTTTCTTTAATTTCCAGATAATTTTTCATTATTTCTTCTTTCATTTTATCAGAATTTTCTAGCAACATTTCTTGAAGATTTCAATCAATTTTTATAGAACCTTAAAATTTTCAGCAAATTCCTTTTCAAATTTTTAGAAAAATCTTTGAGAATTTTTTGTTTTAAAATTTTATATTATCTTAATTTTTCACAGTATTTTCACCATTTCTTGTTTTATCTTATAGGATTATAATATTCCTTTCAAATTAAATTGAGAAAATTTTCTCAGAGTGTATTTTTGAAGATTCTAAATTTTTTGTATCTTTTCTTATAAGAATTTACATTTTTTTAGAATATTTTCTTTAACTATTAGATAATTTTCCAAAATTCCATGTTTAATCTTATTAGAATTTTATAGCAACATTTCTTGGAGATTTATATAATTTTTTTAGTTTTCAGCAAATTACTTTTTAATTTTTTAGAAAAATCTTTGATTGCTCTTAAATTTTTATCAGTTTTGTTTCTAGAATATTATATTTTTCCAATACTTTGTCTTAATTTTGCCTAGTATTTGTCATAATTTCTCGTTTTATTTTATCGGAATTTTCAAGCATTTTTTCTTCCAAATTGAAATAATTTTCTAGTTTTGCTTTATCTTATCGAAAATTTCTCAACGATTTTCCAAATTCAGATATTTTTTCACAGGATTCTAGCTTTTAACATTTTGTTGAAAATTTTACTTTTTCAGATTTTCAAAAGAATCTTTGAGAATTCCTGATTTATTACTATTACCACTTTTTTCATAGAATATTTTCAATTTTACTTAATTTTCCAATATTTCCTGCTTCATTCTTCAAATTTAAAACTAAATTTTTTATAGGTTCAAATATTTTTCAAGAAATTACTTTATAAATTTTTAGAAAAATCTTTGAGGGTTCTTGAATTCTTATCATGTTTCTTTCAAGAATTTTACAATTTTTACTTTTTTTTAAGTTCGCCACCATCTTTTATCTTGTTGAATATTTCTTAGCGATTTTCCAAATTCACAGGGTTCTAGATTTGTTTCCATATTTTTAGTATATTCTAGATTTTTTTAGTACATTTATACTAGAAATTTACAATTTTTTTAGCACATTTTCTTTCATTTTTAGATAATTTTCGAACAAATCTTGCTTTACCTTAACAGAACTTTCTAGCAACTTGTTTTCAAAAGTTTTGGAAAAAACTTTCAGGGTTGTTGAATATTCACAAATAGAAATTCAGAATTTTTTTAGCAATATTTGAAATTTAAGTCACTTTCTTTGGGAGTGTAAAATTCTTAATTTCATCGGAATTTTTTTAGAAAATTCTCTTCCAAATTGAATTTCATTTCTACAAAGGTTTTAGAATTTTCTAGCAATTATTAGATTTTGTAGCAACTTTCTTCTAGAAATTTACAATGTTTAGGCATAATATCCATTTTTAAATAATTTTCCAATATTTCTTACCTTATCTTATCAAAAAATTTCAGCTACTTTTTCTTCCAGTTTTATTATTTTCTTTGAGTGTTTTAAATTTTCCAGCACATTCTTTTCTATATTTTTAGAAAAAAAATTATTGGGATTTTCAATTTTAATCACTAAAATTAAAGACAAACTGTTAGAAAATTGTAAAATTCTAGAAGCAAGAATTTTACAATTTCCTAACAGTTTGTCTTTAATTTTTCCAGTATTTTCTAACATTTCTTCCTTTATCTTAGCGGAATTTCTCATCAACTTCTCTTTCTAATTAATATAATTTTCTGTGCGAGATCTAGAACTTTTCCATATTTTTTTGGAGAATCTTAGAGGACTCAAAATATTTTGGCACTTTTTTTTCCAGAAATTTACAATTTTCTACCATATTTTCTTTTATTTTTAGATAATTTTCCAACAAAGGTTTTAGAATTTTCTAGTAACTATTTTCCAAATTTTAATAATCTTCAAGCATTTTAGATGTTGAAGCACTTTCCTTCTTGAAATGTACAGTTTATTGGCATAGTTTCTTCCATTTTAAGATAATTTTACAATTTTATTACATTTTTTTCTTTAATTTCATCTAGGAGGGACTATGCCTAATTCTTGTGCAGTCTAAATTATTGTGAATATTATTTATATTATTTTTGTATGTATTAGGTTACTAAATTAAAATAGATAAATACAAATAATACAAATACATTATTTTCTAACATTTCTTGTTTTATCCTAGCGGAATTTCTAATCAATTTCTCTTTCAAATTATTATAATTTTCTCTGAGAGTTCTAGAACTTTTCCAGATTTTTTGAAGAATCTTCGAGGATTGGCACTGTTTTCTAGAAATTTAAAATCTCATAGCATATTTTCTTCTACTTTTAAATAATTTTCCAATATTACTAGCTTTACCTCATAAGAATTTTCCAGCAAATTTGATATCGGATTTCAATAAATTTGAGGCTTTAAGAATTCTTCAGGAAATTCTTTTTCAAATTATTGGAAAAATCTTCTAGTGTTCTTCAATGATTATCACTTTAACCTAATTTTTTTCCCAGTATTTTCCACCATTCCTTCGAATTTTTTAAGCAATATTTCTTCCAAATCAAATTGGAAAAATTTTCTCCGAGGTTTTTAGAATTTTTCCAGATTTTTAGAATTTTAGATTTTGTAACAATTTTCTTCTAAAATATTTACAATTTTATAGCATATTTTGTTTTATTTTTATATACTTTTCCAACATATCTCGCTTAATCTTATTAGAATTTTCTAGCAGCTTTTCTTTCAGATTTAAATCATGTTTTTAAAAGTTCTAATATTTTCAACAAATTCCTTTCGAAATTTTTAGAAAAATTTTCGAGTGTTCTTGAATTCTTATCACTTTTCTTTGAAGAATTTTACAAATTTCATTTGTTTTAAGTTGCAGTATTCGCCACCATCTTTTGATTTATCTTATCGAAAACTTCAGCGATTTTTCTTCCAAATTCAGATAATTTTTTCACAGCGTTCTGGATTTGTTATAACATTTATGCTTTATTTCATCAGATTTATCCAGCAATTTTTCTTTTTCTTTTAAATTTAAATCATTGTCTTTAAGAGTTTTAGTATATTTACAGATTTTTTGAAGAACCTACAAGGATTCCAGATTTTCTAACACTTTTCTTAGGAAATTTTCAATTTTCTAGAATAATTTTTCCTTTTTTAGATATTTTTCCATTATTTCTTACTTTATATCACCAGAATTTTCCAGCAACTTTTCTACCAGTTTTAAATCAATTTCTTTAAGGGTTCTAGAATTTTTCAACAAATTCTTTTCTAAAGTTTTTGAGTGTTCTTGAATGACATTTTTTGCGTTAAGAATTTTAGGTAACTTTGTAACGTTTTGTCTTATTTTTTTCCCAGTATTTTCCACAATTTCTTGTTTTATTTTAACGGAGTTTTTCAGAAAAATTTCTTCCCAATCAAATCGAGATAAATTCCTCCGAGGGTTCTAGAATTTTTTCAAGATTTAGAAGAATTTTTGAAGTTTTTAAATTTTGTAGCACTTATATAGCAAATTTTCTTTAATTTTTTAACAATTTTCAACATTTCTCGCTTTATCAGAATTTTCCATTAACTTTTCATCCAGATTTAAATCATTTTCTTTAAGTGTACTAATATTTTTCAGCAAATTCTTTTATGAAATGGACAAAATAAAATTCTATTCTATGCTATTCTATTCTATAAGAATTTTCATAACCTTTATTATTAGAACTCTAACATTTTGTCATGAATATCTTGCTTTATTTCATTGGAATTTTTCAGCAGTTTCTCTTTCAAATTAAGTCCATTTTCTACAAAAGTTTTAGAATTTTCGAAAAACTATTTTCCCGATGTTTAAGGATCCTAGATTTATTTACACCTTTTTTTCAAAATTTACAATTTTCTAAAAAATAAATAAACCTTAACATTTATTGTTCTTGATAGTTCTTAACTTCCAAATAATAAACACAACAGCGTACTCTTGACCTACCCCAATAAGCTATGCATTAACCTAGCGTAGCCTTGACCTATCTCAAGTAACGGTTTGTTGAGGTAGGTCAAGAGTACGCTGAGCGATGTAACGATTTTATATGATAAGATTAGTGTGTCCTAGGTTAATGCATGGTTAATTGAGGTAGGTCAAGAGTACGCTATGCCAATTAACATTTTTTATTAATGCTGTTGAAATTGTTATGCGACTGCATACTTTTATTAAATTCTAGCACCTACAATAACATCTTATTTTAGTTACATGATTATATATATATATGGTTTCCTTCTGAAATATGCTTAATTACTTTTAGAATATATAATATTTTAAATTCTTTAACCGGTGAAACAATAATATTACACTTAAGAACCTATTGACGATTACAGGTTTGCAGTTAAGGATTGTCTCGTGAGCAGAAAATAGAAAATGTGCCAATCGCCGTCATTAACCTTTACATTTCTTCAGCAACCACCATTCTATTTCTGTACCACGATTGCGATTTCTCGGATCGCGATCGTGCGATAAATAACCGATGCTTACTGAAAGAACAGGTTTCGGTGCCACCGCGCCACTCAGGAGCAATAAAAAAAAGACAATCCACTGCGATGTCTCTTATAAATCGAATTGAAATGATTGATTGAATAGATATCGTCCAATTATGATCTTCTCTCCGTGCTATACACCAGGGGGATTGCAAATTTTAGACTTTATCACCACCGGCGATCAAATGGGAATTTCAATTGCAGACAATGCACCACCGTTCATCGACGACTATTGCTGAACAAGGTAAAGCAATGAAGACTTGTTGCCGGGACAAATGCGTCTATAAATCTGTCTCATTTGATATTTATAGGTGCGCTCCCGTCGCTCGTTCTTTTGTGCCATTGTTTTTAGGATTCGCAATGTGGGTAGTTAAAGGACGGACCGCGAATGTATTAATAGATGTAATGTGCACTCGTCTTTCTAGATATAATCTTTTAACGATATTATTGTTCGCCGATGTAATTGTAACTTTATTTATCTACTATAAAATAAATTGATTAAATTTACTATCCAATCCAAATTAAGATAAACTAAATATATTTACTAAAAATAGCAATTAAAATAAATACACCGACCTTAAGATATCTTTAATATACATGACAAATCGATTAAATTAATTGCTGTAAAACTATGTTCATTATAATTATCTCATTATCGTAATTTAAATATAATTAACTGCACAATACTAGACGTTTTCGTGTTCTCTCGCATTTATAAATACGGTCGTGAGGTTGCACAACTGTGGACGGTCTGTAAATAATTTTTCAGACAGAGCGCGCTTCCACCAAAAGTGCGAAGAGCGGGAGCGCTCGGATCGAGGCCAAGTAAATACTTTTTACGCCATCGGCCGTAATTGAATTAAGTGGATACTTGGCGTCGCATTAAAATTAGATCGGATTACTACTTTTCTAGATGTTACTGACCCTAGGCGCGAACACGCTGCTGAACGTGGAGAATGCGCGAAGACTTAGCGCACAGTTTTCAAACTGCAAAACCATTAAACGATTTTGTGGAATAGATGAATTGATGAACAAACTAATGTTATTAGGGTAAGAATGATTCGATAACAACATGAAGATTATTTGTAAACTTTTCCCGTACTCCCTTCAGCTAAAATGTTAAGTTTTTTTTAAATTTTGTACATGCTTTTTGGAATATTGTATTAGAAAGGAGAGCAAAGATGTATTAAAATAAAACATATCACATAACGTACATATAAAATGTATAGACATTAAAATTGGTGCTTAGTATATTCGATACAGATGAAGAAGTGCTGAAAATTCCAGAGCCATCGAAGGTTTTTCTGAAAATGTTGTAGAAAATTATCTTATTTTTTAGAAAAAAGTTGGTGCAAGATTTCTAAAGATAATATTCGTGAAGAAAAAATCTTACATTTTCTGATAATTCTAAAATCTTCAAAGATTCTTCTAACAATCTCAAAAATAAATTACTGAAAAACTTTTCAGAGAAAAACATATCAATCTGAAAGAATTGTTGCTAGAAAATTCTCATAGGATAAAGGAAGAAATCCAGAGGAAAAGTGTTAATTTTAATTAATCTATAATCTTCTGGAAGAAGCATTTTTGAAGAACCCCGACAGAAAAAAATCTGAGTTTTGAAGAGAAATTACGATAAGATATGATGAAAAATACAGGAAAAATTTACAACAAAATGTTAGAAAATTGTAAAATTTTAGAAGCAAAAGTGATGAAAATTCAAGAACCTTGATTGACAGTTTCTTTCAAAAATTTTGAACCGAAATTACTAAAAAGTTCTGTTAGGATAAATAAAGACTTGTTATTATAATAATATCTTTATTTACGGAGACCATTTAACAATTACATAAAAAAATACAATCAAAATATAGCTTAGTTGTAAAATTATCTACAAAATGAAAGAAAATATGCTAAAAAATTGAAAATTTCTAGAATAAAAGTGCTAAAAAATCTAGGATCTGCAAAAAATATGGAAAAACCCCTTTAAAAAAAATTATCTCAATTTGGAAGCAAAATTGCTTAAACATTTTCGATAAGATAATGCAAGAGGCTGGAAAACTTTAAGACAAAAAGTGAAAATTGTAAAATTCTAGAAACAAAATTGATAAGAATTCAAGAACCCTCTTTTTCTTAAAATTTAGAAAGGAATTTTCTGAAAAATATTAGAATTTGATTTAAAAATATTAGAAAATTATCTAAAAAGAATGAAGAAATATTCTTGAAAATTAAAAATATCCCCAAAGGTAGACGGTCTAAAAAATTGAAGAAAACATGCTTTACAATTGTAAATTCTTTAGAAGAAAAGTGCTACAAACTCTAGAATCTTCAAAAATTCTTCTAAAAATCTTAGAAAAATTGTATAACATTGTGAAAATATTATCTCAATTTGGAAGAAATAATACTGAAAAAACCGATTAGATAAAATTAAGAAATGGCGGAAAATACTGGAAAAATTTCAAGACAAAATGTTAGAGAATAATATATAAAATTCTTGAACGCTCAAAGATTGTTCCAAAAATTTGGAAAAGAATTTGTTGAAAAATTCTAGAACCCTCAAAGAAATTAATTAAAAATCTGAAAGAAAATTTGCTGAAAGATTCTGATGATATAATGCAAGAAATAATGGAAAATTATTTAAAACGAGGAAGAAAACTTCTGGGAAATTGAAAATATTCTAGAAAATTAAAAATATCCCCAAACGTAGACGGTCTAAAAAATTGAAGAAAACATGCTTTAAAATTGTAAATTCTTTAGAAGAAAAGTGCTACAAACTCTAGAATATTTAAAAATTCTTCTAAAAATTCTATAACCTTGTGAAAAAATTATCTCAATTTGATTTGGAAGAAATATTACTGAAAAAAAAAACGATTAAATAAAATAAAGAAATGGCGGAATATACTGGAAAAATTTCAAGACAAAATATTAAGAATAATATAAAATTCTTGAACGCTTAAAGATTGTTCCAAAAATTTGGAAAAGAATTTGTTGAAAAATTCTAGAATCCTTAAAGAAATTAATTAAAAATCTGAAAGAAAATTTGCTGAAAGATTCTGATGATATAAAGCAAGAAATAATGGAAAATTATTTAAAACGAGGAAGAAAACTTCTAGGAAATTGAAAATTTCCCGAATAAAAGTGCTAAAAAATTGTTAGTGTAATTAATTTTAGTTTTAATTTAGGTTTTAAGTACTCAATACCATTAATTTAAGTTCATTATGTAAAAAGGAGATTTTTCCGTTAAATAAATCTATTATTATTATTACTAAGATTCTTCTAAAAAATAATAAGGCAAAACAAAAACCATTGGAAAAATTAAAGACAAATTATTAGAATTATCGGAGAAAATTATCTCAATTTGGAAGAGAAATTGCTTGAAAACTCCGATAAAATGATGACAATTACTAGAAAAAATTAAGGTTGGAAAAATATAAAATTCTAGAAGCAAAAGCGATAAGAATTCAAAAACCTCAAAGATTTTTCTAGAAATATGCTATAAAATTGTAAATTTTTAGAAGAAAAGTGCTACAAAATCTAGAATCAAAAATTCTTTTAAAAATCTGTAAAAAAACTCTCGGAAAAAAATTACCTCAGTTCGATTTACTGAAAAAAACCGATAAGATAAAAGAAGGAAGGAAAATTCAAATTCAAATCTTTATTGGTCAAGTAAAATTACAAAGAGGATAATTATTTGACAGGTCAATTTTACTAAAAACTAAAATAAATTAAAAAATCCTGGAATATTTTTAAGAAAATATGTTAGAAAATAATATAAAATTCTTAAAGCAAACGTGATAAACATTCAAGAACCCTGAAATATCTTTTCAAAAATTTGTAAAAGAATCTTCAAAGAAATCGATTTAAATCTTGAAGAAAATTTCCTGGAAAATTCTGATGAGATAAAGCAATAGTTGTAGGAAAAAATATTCAAGAAAATTGAAAATTTCTCGAAAAAGAGTGTTAAAAAATCTAGAATCCTTGAAGATTCTTCAGAAAATCTGGAAAAATTCTAGAACTCTCGGAGAAAATTTATCTCAATTTGGAAGAGAAATTGCTTGAAAAGTCCGATGAGATAAAACAAGAAATGATGGCAATACTAGAAAAAGAATTTAGACAAAGTGTTGGAAAAATATATTTATTTATTACTTTATCAGACTTGTTTTATAAATGTAATATCGAAATACAAAAAACAGTTTTAAAAAAACCATACAAATAATTTCGTCAGCAAGCTGAAAGGCGGAGTTCACTCTAAAATAAAAAAAAGCAAAAGTGATAAGAATTTAAAACCCTCAAAGATTTTTATGGGTAAATTTTTAGAAGAAAAGAAAAAAGAAATAAATCTGAAAAAATTCTAGAAACCTCGGAGAAAATTATCTCAATTTGTTTTGTAAAAAATATTGCCGAGATAAAATCAGATAAGATAAAAGAAGGAATGGTGGAAAATACTCAAAAAAAAAATTTAATTGTTAGAAAATAATATGAAATTCATGAAGCAAAAGTGATGAACATTCAAGAAACTTCAAAAAAAGTTTTTGGAAGAGAATTTACTGAAAAATTCTAGAACTCTTAAATAAATTTATTGAAAACTGGAAGAAAATTTGCTGGAAAATTCTGATGATATAAAGCAATAAATATTGGAAAATTATCGAAAAAGAAGAAAAAATATTCTAGAAAATTTAAAATCTCCTAAAGAATAGTGCTGAAAAATCGAATTACCTTGAAGATTATTCAAAAAATCTGGAAAAATTCTAAAACTTAAAATTAAATAAATTTGAAAAGGTTAAACAAGAAATATTGGAAAATTTTGGAAAATTAAAGACAAATTGATAAGAAATTGTAATATTCTAGAGGCAAAAATGATAAAAGTTCATGAACCTTAATTGACTGAAAATTTAAAAAATAATTTGCTGGAAAATTTAAATAATTTAATTCTGGAAGAAAAAGTAAGTAAATTTTTTGAAAAATTATCTAAAAATTGAAGAAACTGTGCAAAAAAATGTAAATTTGTAGAAAAAAGGTGTTACAAAATATGGAATCCTTGAAGATTCTAAATATCTGGAAAATAGTTGCTATAAAATTCTAAAACCTTTGTTTGTATGGATGAGAAATTACTGAAAAATTTCAATGAAATAAAGCAAAAAATGATGGATAATATTAAAAATTTAAGACAGATTTTTAGAAAATAGTAAAATTCTTGAAGCAAAAGTTATAAAAAGTTTTAAAAAAATTAAAATTAGTTTGCTGGAAAATGTTACAACTCTTAGAGACATTGATTTAAATTTGGGAGAAAAGTTGCTTTAATTATGATAAGATAAAGCTAGAGAAATATTAGAAAATTATCTAAAAATGGAAGAAGATATGGTAGAAAATTGTAAATCTCTAGAAAAAAAAACCCTTAAAGAAAATGATTTAAATCTGGAACTAAAAATAGCTGAAAATCTTTCATAAGATAAAGCAAGAAATCTTGGAAAATTATCTAAAAAAGGAAGAAACTATGCCAAAAATTTGTAAATTTCTAGAAGAAAAGTGCCACAAAGTCTAAAATCTTTGGAGATTCTAAAAAACTAGAAAATGGTTGCTAGAAAATTCTAATATCTTTGCAGAAAATGAACTCAATTTGGAAGAAAAATTTCTAAAATTGTTCAATGAAATTAAGAAAGAAATGGTGGCAAATACGGGAAAAATTAAAGACAAATTGTTAGAAAATTGTAAAATTCTTGAATCAAAAGTGTTAAAAACCCTTAAAATAAATAAAATAAAATAAATAAGTTTGCTGGAAAATTGTAGAATTCTTAGAGGAAATGATTTAAATTTGGAAGAAAAGTTAGTGCAAAATTTTGATAAGATAAAGCTAGAAATTTTGGAAAATCTAAAAATAGAAGATAATATGTTAGAAATTTGCAAATTTCTACAAAGGAAGTGCCAACAAATTTTGAATCCTCGAAGATTCATCAAAAAATCTGGAAAAATTCTAGAGGAAATTTATTATAAGAAATTCCGGCTGAGATAAAGCAAGAAATTTTGGAAAATGCTGGAGAAATTAAAGACAAAATGTAACAAAATTGTCAAATTCTAGAAGCAAAAGTGATAAAAATTTAAGAACCTATTAAGGATTTCTTTTAATTTAGAGAAAAATGTGCTGGACATTTCTAGAACCCGTAAAGTAAATAATTTAAAACTGGAAGAAAAAGTAGCTGAAAAATGTTGATAAGATAAAACAAGAAATCTTTGAAATTATTTAAAAATGGAAGGAACCATGCCAAAAAAATTATAAAATTCTAGAAGAAAAGTGCTACAAATCTAAAATCCTTGGAGGTTCTAAAAATCTGGAAAATAGTTGCTAGAAAACTCTAAAATCTTTGCAGAAAATAAACTCGATTTTATTGTGTTACAAACATTAAGTTCTTACACTCGTCATACATAATAGACTTGTAAAACTAATCCTAATATAATAACTAAACATGAGAAATTATAAATATGTATACAAAATAAAAAATAATAATACTGTAATTGATTAAGAAAGAAATAGTAGAAAATACGGGAAAAATAGAGACAAATTGTTAGAAAAATGTAAAATTCTTGAAGCAAAAACCCTTATAGATTAAAATAAAACAGAAATTAGTTTGCTGGAAAATTCTAGAACTCTTAGAAACAATGATTTAGATTTAAAGGAAAATTTGCTGGAAAATATTATAATAAAATAAAGCAAGAAATGTTCGAAAATTATTAAAAATATGCAAGTTTCTAGAAAAAAAAAGTGCCAAAAAATGTTCAGTCCTAGACAATTCTTCAATAAATCTGGAAAATTTCTAAAACTCTCAACGAAAATAATAGTTATTTTGAAAGAAAAATAAATTCGACTAAGGTAAAGTAAGAATTGTTGGAAATATGGTGGTACTGAAGAAATTAAAGACAAAATGTTAGAAAATTGTTAGATTATAGAAGCAAAAGTAAAAACAATTTATAACCCATGTAAGATTTTTCGAAAAAAAATTTGAAAAGAATGTCCTGCAAACTTCTAACACTCTTAAAGAAAATGATTTAAATCTGGAAGAAAGAGTAGTTGAAAAATTTTGATAAGATAAAACAAGAAATTTTGAAAATTATTTGAAAATGGAAGAAACTATGCCAAAAAATTGTAAAGTTCTAGAAAAAAAATAATGCTACAAAATCTAAAATCCTTCAAGATTCTAATAATCTTCAAATTAGTTGCTAGAAAATTGTAAAACCTTTGTAGAAAATAAACTCAATTTAGACGAGAAATTGCTAATAAATTAAAAATAAAGAAATAAAGTAAAAATTGGTAGGAAATACTGAAAGAATTAAAGACAAATTTTTAGACAATTGTAAAACTCTTAAAGAATCAAATAAAATAAAAATGTATTTGCTGGAAAATTCAAGAGACAATTTAAATTTGGAAGAAATTTGCTGGAAAGTTTTGCTAAGATAAAGCTAGAAGTATTGGAAAATTATATGAAAATATGCTATATAATTGTGATTTTTTTAGAAAAAAGGTGCTACAATATTCTCCTGAAAATTTGGAAAACTTCTAGGACCTTTAGAAAAAATTATCTTAATTGCTGAATAATTCCGACAAAATAAATTAAGACATGATGGAAAATACTGAAAAATATTTAAGAGAAAATTTTGGACAATTGAAAAATATTAGAGTAGAGTAATTTATTAATGTTTTGACAGTAATGTCTTACATACGTCACATATACATACAGAAACATTCTATAAATGTACAAAGAATGCATGAAAATATATTAAAACTAACTTACAATTACTTATGAAACATTACAACAGATTAAGAGAAAGAAAAGAAAAGATGTTTTATGCGTACGGAAGCAATATTACACTGAAGGTATTAGAAGCAGAAGTGATAGAAAACTTAGACCCCAAAAGATTTGCTAGAAAATTTTACCTCAAAGAAAATGGCTTAAATATAAAAAAAACTTTGCTAAAAAAGCTGAATTTCTAGAAGAAATAAGCTAGAAAAACCTAGAATTTTCGAAATTTCTTCCAAACATCTGGAAACCTGTATTAGAGCCCTCGAAGAAAATTATCTCAAATTGGAAGTGAAATTGCTGATAAAATCTTATAAGATAACACAAGGAATGGTAAAAAATATTAGAAAAATTTAAGAGAAAATGTAAAATTTTAGAAGCAAAGGTGATAAAAATTTAAGAACGCCAAAATGTTATCTAAAAATTTGCCGAAAAATAGTTGAGTCTTCAAACAAGATGATTCAAATCTGTAGAAAAACTTACAGAAAAATTTAAAAGAGTTACTAGAAAATTCCAGAATCCTCATTATCTAGAAAAGAAATTCTTGAAAAAAATTAAAGAATCTTCGAAAAAATCTTATATTTTCGAAAATAAATTTTTAGAAATCTAGAAATTAATTGAAATCGCTAATTCGTCGAAATTTACAGAAATCTAGGAGCAAAATAATTGATTAATTCTAAAATCCTAGAAGAAGAATTGTCAATTTTTTTTGGGGAATTGCTAGAAAATATTAGAATGTTTCAAGGAAACGCTGACTCTGGAAAATTTTAGAAATTCTCCGATCAAAGATTTAGAATGTTCTAAAAAGAATTGAAAAATTTCAGAAAGAATGGAAAATTTGCGGGAAAATAACAATGAACTAAAAAAGCGAAAAATGCTATGCTTAAAAATTCTACAAATATAGAAGAGAAGTTTTGGAAAATTGTGGAATCTTCATAATCTGGATAATAAATTTCTGAAAAAATGCGATAAAATAAAACAAGTTGGGCTGAAAGACCACCGGTCGATAGCCATGGAGCAGAAGAACAAGAACATATCAGAATTTATTTTATTTTATCCATTACATGTATTAGATTTTATTTTTCTGTGAATAAAGATGTTTTAGTAGTAAAACAAGTTTATAAATTTAAAAATCCTCGAAGGAAATTCTAAACTTGGAAGGCAAAATCGTCAAAATTTATAGAAATCTAGAAGTAAAATAATTTACAAATTTTAGAATCCTTGTAGAAAAATAATGAAGTTATAAGAATATGGAAGAATTTTAGAAGGAATGGAAGAAGGATATTTGCCAGAAAATAACAATACAGCAAGAAATGCTGAAAAATTCTCAAAAAAAAAGTATGCTTGAAAATTTCACAAACTTAGAATTCTAGAATCTTTATAATCTGGAAAAAAAATTCATAAAATGATAAAGTAAGGAAAATTCTCATAATTTTGAAAATAAATTTCTGAAAACGTCTAGAAATCTAATAGGTAAAATCTTTAAAATTTATAGAAATCTAGAAGCAAAATAATTAACAAATTCTAGAATACTCGTAAAAAATTTGCGAAATTTTGTTGAGGAATTGCTAGAAAATATTAGAATTTTTCAAAGGAATGCTGACAATATGCAAAATTTTAGAAATTCTCCAATCAAGGAATCGTAAATAAAATGTTAGAAAAGTTCTTTAAAAAATGGAAGAAGATAGATGATTTTTTTTTAAACAAACGAGGGTTTGTAATTTATGTAAAAAAATGTATGTAGGGTGGGCGGGTGTCATCTATCCCACCCTCCAAATTGTAAAACATATACAAAGTTTTAATTAAATTTTTAATCGTATAAAAAGAGATTTTTAAACTGTAAATAATAAACTTAGTACAATTGAGTTTTTATTAGGAAATTTTATTTATTTTCTTGATTGGAGGGTGGGATTAAGGCCACCCACCCACCCTACATATACATATTTACTTCAACTAAACCGAGTTTTTAATTTTATTTATTATTTCACACATTTCTAAAAGTTATTTTATAAATTAAAAAGCGAGTGTTTCTACCTCGTATAAAAAATATATGTAGGGTGGGTGGGTGTTCCTTAACTCATCTTATAACCAGAAAACATGTAAACGGATGTGATTAAATTTTACCAAATTGGACGAATATATTTATTGTTGTCATTTATTATTGAATTCTCATCGTGTTTCAATTAATTTTCAATAAAACCCTTGTCTAAATTCTATAGATTGGAACGTAGGATAGAGGCCACCCACCCACCCTACATATATATTGTAATATCAACTGCAACACTGTATATGTTTTCAAAATTACACTCAAATTTTTGATAGATGAATTTTTTTACCATGAACAAGTGTTTGTAACTTATGTAAAAATATATATGTAGGGTGGGTGGGTGGCCTCTATCCCACCCTCCAACCTGTAAATCATACACAAGGGTTTAATTAATTTTTAATGGATTAATAAGAGAAATGCATAGATTTTTTAACTGTAAATAGTAAACTTAGAATTTTATTACACACGTTAATTAGTTTTATTAATTGAAGGGTGGAATAAAGGCCACCCACCCACCCTGCATATACATATTTATTCCAACTAAACAGAGTTTTTAATTTTATTTAATATTTCACACATTTCCAAAAGTTATTTTATAAATTAAAAAGTGAGTGTTTGTGGCTCATATAGCAAATATTTGTAGAGTGGGTGGGTGTTCTTTAACTTACTTTATAACCAGAAATCATGTACAGGGCTTTGATAAAATTTTGTCCATATTGGAAATAATATAATTCATGTTTTTATTTATTCTTAAACTCTCAAACCTGTTACAATTAATTTTCGATAAAACCCTTGTCTAAATTTAATAGATTGGTGGGTGGGATAGAGGCCACCCACCCACCCTACATATATATTGTAACATTAACTTAAACACTGTTTATGTCTTCAAAATTACACTAAAATTTTTGATAGTCGTTTTTTTTACCACGAACGAGTGTTTGTAACTTATGTAAAAAATATATGTAGGGTGGGCGGGTGGCCTCTATCCTACCCTCCAACCTGTAAAACATACACAAGGGTTTAATTAAGTTTTTAATGAACTAATAAGAGAAATGCATAGATTTTTTAACTGTAAATAGTAAACGTAGTACAATTGAATTTTATTACACACGTTAATTAGTTTTATTATTTGAAGGGTGGAATAAAGGCCACCCACCCACCCTGCATATTCATATTTATTTCAACTAAACAGAGTTTTTAATTTTATTTAATATTTCACACATTTCCAAAAGTTATTTTATAAATTAAAAAGCGAGTGTTTGTGGCTCATATAGCAAATATTTGTAGGGTGGGTGGGTGTTCTTTAACTTACTTTATAACCAGAAAACATGTACAGGGCTTTGATTAAATTTGACCATATTGAAATACTAAAATTAATGTTTTTGTTTATTATTGAATTCCCAACGTGTTTTAATTAATTTTCAATAAAACTCTTGTCTAAATTTTATAAATTGGAGGATAGGATAGAGGCCACCCACCCACCCTACATATGTATTGTAACATTAACTACAACACTGTTTATGTCTTCAAAATTGCAGTCAAATTTTTGATAGATTATTTTTTTACCACGAACGAGTGTTTGTAACTTACGTAAAAAAATATATGTAGGGTGGGCGGGTGGCCTCTATCCCACCCTCCAACCTGTAAATCATACACGAGGGTGTAATTAAATTTTTAATGGATTAATAAGAGTAATGCATAGATTTTTTAACTGTAAATAGTAAACATAGTACAATTGAGTTTTTATTAGGAAATTTTAATTATTCATTGAATGGAGGGTGGGATAGAGGCCACAAACTCACAATGAATATAGATATTTACTTTAACTAAACCGCAGTTTTAATTTTATTTAAATGTTTAATACATGTTTGAAAAAGTTATTTTATAATTTAAAAAGCGAGTGTAAAAAATATATGTAGGGTGGGTGGGTGTTTTATACTCACTTTAAAACCAGAAAACATGTACAAGGCTTTGATTATTTTTGACCATATTTGAAAGAGTATAATTCATGTTTTTATTTATTCTTGAACTCTCAAACCTACAATTAATTTTCGATAAAACCCTTGTCTAAATTTTATAGATTGGAGGGTGGGATAGAGGCCACCCACCCACCCTACATATATATTGTAACATTAACTACACCACTGTTTATGTCTTCAAAATTACACTCAAATTTTTGATAGATGTTTTTTTACCATGAACGAGTGTTTGTAACTTATGTAAAAAAATATATGTAGGGTGGGCGGGTGGCCTCTATTCCACCCTCCAACCTGTAAAACATACACAAGGGTTTAATTAAATTTTTAATTAATTAATAAGAGAAATGCATAGATTTTTTAACTGTAAATAGTAAACGTAGTACAATTGAATTTTATTAGACACGTTAATTAGTTTTATTTATTGAAGGGTGGAATAAAGGCCACCCACCCACCCTGCATATACATATTTATTCCAACTAAACAGAGTTTTTAATTTTGTTTAATATTTTACACATTTCCAAAAGTTATTTTATAAATTAAAAAGCGAGTGTTTGTGGCTCATATAGCAAATATTTGTAGGGTGGGTGGGTGTTCTTTAACTTACTTTATAACCAGAAAACATGTACAGGGCTTTGATTAAATTTGACCATATTGAAATACTAAAATTGATGTTTTTGTTTATTATTGAATTCCCAACGTGTTTTAATTAATTTTCAATAAAACTCTTGTCTAAATTTTATAGATTGGAGGGTGGGATAGAGGCCACCCACCCACCCTACATATATATTGTAACATTAACTTAAACACTGTTTATGTCTTCAAAATTACACTCAAATTTTTGATAGATGTTTTTTTACCACGAACGAGTGTTTATAACTTATGTAAAAAAATATATGTAGGGTGGGCGGGTGGCCTCTATCCCACCCTCAAACCTGTAAATCATACACGAGAGTTTAATTAAATTTTCTATGGATTAATAAGAATAATGCGTAGATTTTTACCTGTAAACATTAAAAGTAGTACAATTGAATGTTTATTAGACACTTACTTATTTTATTAATTGGAGGGTAGGATAGAGACCACCCTCTATCCCAACCTATAAAACATACACAAAAATTTAATTTAATTTTGAATGGGTTCTTCAGGCGTACAATTATTGCGAAAATAAAGGCAAACAAATTTCTTTGAAAGTCTCGTGTTTCAGTTTTAAAACTTAACAGTATTTTTTATATAAATGTTTGCATCCTTTGTAATCTGAAAGTACTTTTTAAGAATAAATTTATTTATGGCATTATAGTTAGCACAATACACAAAAGTTTATTTTTTCTTATAAATCCATCCATTGCAATATTGACGAACATCGATTAATCAATCGCATAACGATTGTCAGAAACCAAGTAGGGGGGGGGGGAGGGAATATCAATAATTAATGATTAATAACGGTTCGAAACGGACGAATATATTTTTATATGCGAGCATGTATCAAAGTTGCATGACCTGGACGATAATCGGATGATGACATTGTTATGCAAACATTGCAACGCGATGCTCCATTAAAGTGTATAAACAAAAACTGGGTGATGAGTTAAACGAACGAGATTTTCTACTCGAATGTCTTGGGAACATGCGTGACTGGCACGTTTTCGAATGGATGGATTTTAGAATAAATAAACGTAGAAATGATTTTGTGGATTGTAAATATTAAGAAAAATTTATATATAAACGTCTTTATTGACAAATATATACATTGAAATAATAAATAATGGATGAGGTGTTAGTATGTTAGTCTGTTAAAAGGCTATCGAGCAGTGTTTTTAAAATTTTTATAAAAAAAATTAACATCGTTAAAGTCTTTAAAATTGTAATTGTGTAATTCAGTTCTAAATTGTTTTAAACATAAATTGAATGATATTAAATATAATAGAATCAGTCCACACATGGTTTTTTGCCAGAATTAGTTATAATATATTAGTACAGATACAAAATTGGCATATGATATTGATGGAATCAGGTCTATCAAGTATTAATTACTAATTATAATTGTTAAAATTATGTTATGTTTTTATCCTCAGAAAAAATCCGTGACTGTTGACTCAAGAGCTGCCAATCCTAATTGTTTCTGAACAACTATAACAGTTCCTCAGGGGTCGATAATAGGTCCGCTTATTTACATGTAATTTTAAGCCATTAAATTGTTGATTTTCGATGAAAATAAAATTATGACTTATAATAATTACTCGTTTAAAATACTTATGAAAACCTTTTTTTAATTTTAAAACGCCGTTTGAATGATTCAGAGCGTTCAAATTTCAGAGCTTGATTTGCATTTAAATGAAAACTCACGCGGCGATGTCGGATGTTAAAAATACACGAAGAAAGTGTCAAAAGCGTACGGGGGCAATTAAAACGGAAACACGTGACTGACTGGCCTGGTTATGTCTGCACAGAATATTTCATGTGTTTAAATTAAATAAATAAACGTAATACAATTTTTTAACCTAAGATAATAAATAAAGTTATACTTAATTAGAAGGCTAATTAATATACAAATGTTTCCTCAAGGGTTAACTGATAAAGTTATAAGTTTTTATTAATAAACCAATTGTTTAATCATGATGATTGTTGCGACCGTTACTACATGACAATCCACAATTTAATGAATTTGTTTAGTTTCTCATTGAGGAATTATTATTGATAAAATTTCATAACAATTATCACCATCCAAAATTAGGTCAACAAGTAATATATCTCTAATCAATCACGAACGCACAAAGATGCAATATGTAAATAATAATCGCTTACAATAAAGCGCTTTCATTGCGTTACGGCATCTTAGATGGTCCGTTTGATCGTGACTAAGAGGTCGTAGGTTCAAATCCCACTTACGTATAATTCAATAGCCATCAGCTGCAATGAGACTTTCGATCCTCGCAATTCGTCCGTGAATCATGAGATGAGAGAGTGGAACAAAAAAAAATCGCTGGGAAGCTGAATGAAATTTAATACCGAGTAGGAATATTCGCGGAATGAATCGCCCGGATGCTAATTAAAATTGTTTGTTTCTTGAGTCCTTTTCTTTGTGTACAGAACGCACGCAGTAACGAGGGAGGACTATTTTCGTTTCGATTATTTTGTTAGGGTTGTTTTATTGAGCGTAACCTTCGATTTTATTGAATTTACGATGCGTTAAAATAAATTATTTAGTCTCGACTTTCTAATAAATGTTAAGAACAGAAAAATCGTTTTTATTTGCAAAAATCTATTCTGTAACGACTTCTATAAAAAAAGCAAAAGTTAGAATTTGTTGAACGATTTTATTGAAATTTCTTGAATCTTGTCGGCGTTTACTTGGTGGTACATTTTGATTAGAAATAAATAAAACATCTACTTAAACATGGAGCAGAACAAGAGTTTAAATTTACCTAGTGTAAACGTCTATTTCATGAAACAAAGTGATGATAGGTTTTTTTTTAACTTAAATACAAGCTTAAACGCAAAATTTCAAATAGTGTTTAGGGTATAAAACCTAAGAGTGCATTTAAAATGAACTTTCAACAATTAACAGCCAATATAATCAAAGTACAAATTGATGAGCCAATAATTTGAAGAAATAAACCATTCAGTGTGTAATTTTGCAAATTATTTATTCACGATTTCCTTCTGAACTTGAAAACAATGCGTCAACATCAACATTTTTCCAATAAACTGATTTTGAACGTGACTGCATTATTGGCATAAGAGAAATTGCTCGTTGTGTAAACCAAAATGTTACAACGGCATTGAAATGTTGGTCCAAATAGTCCAAGGAAGTGATTCAATAACTT
The DNA here is from genome assembly GCA_963969525.1 of Ontholestes murinus. Taxonomy (NCBI): domain Eukaryota; kingdom Metazoa; phylum Arthropoda; class Insecta; order Coleoptera; family Staphylinidae; genus Ontholestes; species Ontholestes murinus. The sequence goes on along the minus strand of OZ018389.1, from coordinate 3,252,073 downwards.
CGCCCTGAATCTGTAAGAACGTTGCTTAAGACTTTTGGCCACAAGAGACATATTTTCAACAACTCCATTGAATACGACGTGTTTTCCACTGAACTTCTTTTCAATTTACGAATAAACCTGGTCTGAATCTTTTGGAATTATTCCAAGTTGGATTTGGGCACATAAATAATAATGGACTCTTTATTGTTAAGCTCAATTTTTCTAGCCTTTGTAATTAACAGTTTTCTTTTCACTTGTTTTTCATAGCTATCTGTCTCTGCGCCTACAGGCTTAAAAATCTTTGACTATATCCTGTCAATTTCTTGACAAAAAGAAGGAAACGGGGATTTCTACAGTTTTTTTTAACTATTTGTTTTCCAGAATTTTAGATCAATCCAGATAGTTTTCTTTTATTTTTAAACACTTTCTCTTTCATTCGTCAAGCAAAAATTGCTTCATCTTATCGAAATTTCTAAAAATATCTCTTCCAAGTTGTGAGAGTTTTCTTGGAGACCACTACAATTTTGCTTTTGGTTTCTGTAGAATTAAGTAAATTATTTTCCTGCAGGGGAATTTGAACACTGGTGATTATCTAAATTTTCAAAGATCTCATTTTGAGAGGACCATATTCAAACTCATTTTCTTGAATATTTTGAATGTTTCTGAATTTTTTTTCTCTTCAAATTTTTCGAATATTTCAAAAATTTAAGCACCAAAAGCTAGTTTTGACTTCGTACTAGTACCTTAATATTTTGAATAGGTTGTTGTGAGGTATCTTGAAGAAATTTTTCCATGGACAATAAATAGCTCATCCTATCAAAATTATGAGACCAATTGTGTTGAAGAGAGGAGTTTAACTACTAAAACCTTTGTAGATGTTATATCGAACCAGAACTTTTTAGGACGTACTAGGGACCCACTGGGACGACTCTACCCTCCTTCCAAATGAACAAATCCAAATTCAAGTTGTTTTGTGTTTTTTACTTTATTCAATTAAAATATTTTACACATTGTTTTGAAACTTTCTTTAAACATCTGTTAAAGATTACTAGAATATTCTAAAAATATTTCTTCTAAATTTCAAGAATATTTCGTTAATTTTTTCTCCCGTTATTTAGAAAATTTTATAATTTTTTGATACATCTTGTCGAAATTTTTAGAGACATTTTCCCCAATTTGTGAGTTTTCTTTGCAAGTTTTATTATTTTTCAACAATTTTACTTTAAACAATTTAAAAGTATTTACCAATTTTTGTTTTAATAATAACAATAATCTTTATTCGGACAATTACATAATTACATTTATATATACATAAGCAAAAACAAATAATGTGGTGTTAGTCCGTCTGGACTATAGACCTGAGGTCTTTCAGCCCTTTTTGTTTTATTTTATCAAATTTTCTAGCAACTACGAAATTATTTTTTTTATGGATTTACGATAATTTTTTTGCAAGTAGTGAGATTGTTCTTAGATATTTCTAATCTTTTCTAGCAAACTTTTCCATTTTACTTTTTTCTTTTGGTTTCTAGAAAATTTTTGGATAATTAATTAGGTGTCATTGGTAATATTGTCCTAGCGAACTCCCATCTCATTCCAATAATTTATTTTATACCTTTCCCAATAAATTTTTCTTTCCCAAGCGCTCTTGATCTTTCCCAAATAATTTTTCTCTGCCCTATCGGACTCTTTTATTCCATTTTTTCAAAGATTTATTTATTTATTTATCTTCGGTCTTCTTTTGAAAATAATACATGTTAACAAATTAACAAAAATAAAAGAAAATACATAAAATTTCTTGGCTTCTGGAAATTTCTGGAACAATTGATTAGGCATCGTTGCCAATATCAAACTAAAACATTTTTCAACCTTAATCTTCCTCTGATCACTTCTATAATATACATTTTTTATCTCTAGTATCCAAATCTTTTCATTCTGACTGTACTTTTAAATCAATATCATCATATCCATTAATTTAATGCTGAAAGCATTTACACTTCAGACTTGATACATTCTCCTTCAAGGTTTCCCTAAATTCTTCCTGTAGATCCTTCTGATTAGCGTAAGGCTGCATATTTCAGCAGCTTTAAGAGTGGACGTTTTGAAATGGTAAATCTAATAGCATTACAATAATTTTTATTTGGATCTTCTAAAACATTTTGCACTAAAAAGAGAACATATGAGACGATTCCATATTGGGCAAAAATTGAAAAAACTCACCTTCACAGAAATAGAAGGCACCACATTAAGGAGGTTCGTGATAGCAGAAAAAGGAGACATAAAAGAAGAAAACAAGAAACCAAATAGATTGGTAGGACTAATGCAGCATGGATTGCTATACAGATCGCAGTCAGAACTTACTTATTAATCTACTACTTTATACCCAATTTACAAATAATCTAATGAGTCGAATGAGTTGTATGCAGATTGGAATATCCAAAGACTTGGTTAGATTTCTATCCCATCTACTGAGCTTGGTTCCAATTATAATTTTACAGTCATTGCTTACAATATTAACAAAGAGTTGTTCGATATCACGGTATATTAATGTATATTCAGAAATAACCACGGTTTTCTATATCACAATATAGACAAATATGTAGATCTAAATCCTCTACGGATCATAAGAATCCTCCGTGGTCTAGAAAGTCCAACATGCGCTATTTACCTGCTAAGTAGGTCACGAGGATTACCCCTTTATATACATGGTTACTAATGTTTTGCTTGTTCTCTACCCCGCCTGAACTGGTTGGTAACAGCATATTTCAGTAAGTTTTATATCGTACTCTTGACCTTTCCCAATGAATTATTCTTTGCCGTACTCTTGACTTTTCCCAAAAATAATTGTCTTTGTCCTAGCGAACTCTTGACCTTTCCAATAAATTCTTGCACTTTGGACCTTTCCTAATAAATTATTTATTGTCCTAGCGTACTCTTCATCTTTACGTTGTTAATTATAACCTTTACACGTGACTTATTGATTGGAGAGCGTGTTAGGGGTCCCTCACCCACCCTACATATACTTCTTTTTATTTATTATTTTTATTGTCAGTCGTGTGGTTACCAGGAAAAAAAGTACCAATATTTGTGTTGAAGTTTAAAAAATAGTAAAAATCGAAGTTTTAACAAAAATTAAAATATTCAACTGTCATATCCTCTAATTATTTTGAAACGCTTGACTTTTGCGAAAATAAATGTTTACAAAAATAAGTGAAATATGAAAGTCTATTATAAATATTATTATTAATTCACTATAATTAGGTATGGTTTTAACTGGTTGGAGGGTGGGTGTGTTAACGGAGGACGCGGAAGACGTCCTCGTGACGGACTGGCAAGGAAATAGCACCGACGGTACTTTCTGGAACCAACACGCACTGGAGGCGGCCCAGGGGTCCCTGGCGAGGCTCACCATCGATTAGCAGCCGCAGGCTTCGATTAAACAGTTTCCCCTCGGTGATACTTGCTTGAGCTTCCACGCCACGTCAACGTAGGGGCACCGGCTAGCTGTGAAACAGAGTAAAGAACAAGAGACATTTGTAAATTAAACCATGGGGCCGGAGAAGAAGAAAATATATTACAACAGAATAGACAGAAAATAGACATAGAAAAATATACAATATATACAAGAGCAAGAGGCTTGAATCGGCAAAGCCGACCAGGCCGACCACCGCTGCTGATGGCAGACGACTGGTGAAGAGCGATGGTCGGGCCTGGTTTTATATGGTGATCTCAGGTACCGCGGCTTTGTTCTTGTCACGTAGGCACGGTAATTCTTGGAACAGGTAATTATCCTCGTTCGCCGAAAAAGGGTCCGATTTATTGTTCGGCACTGGCAGCTGCACATTTTGGAAAATTATCTCGTTTGGATTATTTCAATAATGCGGAATTTATGCAAATTATTATTAGGAGCAATGGGTAGCTCGTAAAATGGATTAAAATATAATTACGCATTTGTTACCACGTTCATGTAAACTGAACGCCGGTAACAGGTGAAATTAGAGGCATTAAAATTAAAGATTTAGCTTAAATTTAAATGTATATGTAGGGTGGGCGAGAGTCACACTCTCTTGTTATTATAATAAAAATTGATTGTGTTCGTTTTCTATTAGAAACCATAGTGTTACTAATGATAATGATAAACAACGTAATTGTTGCCTAAAGTTTAGAATTATATGCACGATGGTTTGGTGGCTACTACTCACCTTAGAATATCTATAATATTAACAAAGCTTATATCAATTAGGAACTACGCAGAATGAGATAATTACGTTTTAATTAATCATGAATTTTGTCTTGGCTATGTTTTACTAATTGAAGATTGAGATAGTGGCCATCCACCCAACCTACATATTTATTTCTTCTCGAATCACTGCTTCTCGTTTAATTTTCTAAAAGCAAATATAGTATTTGGACGATGTTTTCAGAAGAAAGTAAAACGTAATTTTTAGAATAAATTTAAGTGTATATGTAGGGTGGGTAGGTAGCCAATATGTCAACCTTCAATATCCATAACCTAATCCAGAGTTGTAACAATTAAAATCTGCACAAACAGATTTTCTTACATATTAGGTAATCATAAATATTGTTATAGTTAAATAACTTTAAGAAAACTTCATGCGTATGGTTTAGTAATTAGTAAGTGTATTATAGAGCAACCACCCACCTTACATATGTATTTATACTTCAGTCACTGTCTTTAGATTAGGTTTTCTAGAAGCAACAAAAGTGTTATTGACATTGTTTCTAGGTAAAAAAAACGTAATTTTTAGCTTACTTTGAAATATAGATGTAGGGTGGGTGTTTATTATGACACTCTTTAATATCAATAATATAAATAAGAATTTTACTAATTAGAAATTACATAGAAAAACATTTTCATGAATTATTTAATCATTAATTTTGTTAAATTCAGATCTTTCAAAAGAAAAGCACATTCGTATGTTTTCTTGGTTGGGGAGTTGAGCAAATTAACTCTGTATGAAATAGATTGTATTTAAGCGTCATATGTAATGAAAGAAAATCGTTTGAATTAGGTAAGGTAAAAATTGAAGTCAATTAAGATGTTTAATAATTGACTTGCTCGTATTTCAATTAACTGAATTCTCTCGCCAATTTCATGAGTCTCTTATGAGGATTTTTTTCTATCACAATTTTATTAATTTCATTTTGTAAAGTTCTTTGAAACAAATCATTTTGTATGTATCATTTTGATTGCAAATATTTAATGATTTTTCTTTTAATTTCCATAGAATCTCATAAAGTTTTTTGAAATGTTCACAAATAATAAAATAATCTTCCTATTTCAACAAACTATAAATTAAGAACTATAAAAAATTCTAACACTTCTCTTTGAAGGTTTCCTTGGCAATTTTGTATTCTCTTGTAAGGAATTTTTTCTATCAAAATTCAATTTTTTTCAGCATCGTGGGAAATTCTCACAATCTATCTTCATCAGTAATATTATGGTTCTTTGGTTGTGTATATACCTCTTTTTTTGTATAATCGTGCAGTTAGCATTATTAGAAATTCTAAAACCTATTTTTTCTTCATCAGTAATTTGGTGTATGACTAATTTACCAAAATGCAGCGTAATTTAACCATAAACAAAATTTTTCTTAATCATCGTACGAACACGAGCCGACAATAAATCATCTCAGATATTAACGTGGCGTTTATTTTAAGCAAACGAGTAAACTCGCTCTTTGTCTTAATGGATACATGAGTAAGAAAGTATTGATACTGCAGTTCATAATTGTGTTGAGTCATTGCAACATGTGCATTATTAATTTTTTTTTTAATTTCAATTCGTCGAACGACGAAAAAAAATGTGATCCGGCGCCAAAATAGTCGAGGTCCGTTTTCTTTCGAGCTTCTTCGAAATCTATAAATAGATTCGAAGGTTGATGTGACAATTCGAATATATAAACAGTATGTAGAGGTAATTTGACTCAATAGAGTGCTAGAGAGTCATAAAATAATAAAATTTGATCATACAATAACTAAAATTTTCAGGATATGATTTCCTATCTGTTGTTGCTTTCATCAGATCTTCAAACCCCATCCCTGTCCATTTCCTAATGTTCCGAAGCCACAACATTTTTCCTTCCTTATATTTTTCTCCTAGATTATCAGACTTAGTAGTTCGTGCCTGATTACATAGCCAAGGTAAGCTGTTTTTTGCTTTTTGATATTGAGTAAGAGTTCCTGCTCTAGGGCCACTAAGAATTCTTTCTTCATTCGATACGTGTTCGGTCCATGATATTTTTTTTGTTGTGGTCCGATTTCAAAACTTCGCATTGATAATGTATAAAGCGATGAGAGTATGCTACCGAGAATAATTCGGTTTAAAGTAACAAGAAGATGATAAAGGAGGTTTTTTTTACAATCGTTATCACTTCGGTTCCGGTACCCAACCGCGAGCTCACGAAATTTCTACCACACCTTTTCCGTTGGAAAAAATGAGTTTACCTAATACTTAAATACGCAGTTCTAACTTTGATAATGATCCGTAAGGACCAAGACACGTATCAGTTTCCCGAAAATAAAGAAATTGATCATAACAAGAGTTTTACTTTTCCCAATTTAAATACACGGTGTTTTATATACAATTTTATTATAGAATTTGATTTTAATGAATTTATCAATTAAATATATAAGCTTGAAACGAACCAATTTAAAAATTGCAACGTTCACAACTATTTATACCCATTTAAAGGTATTCAAAAAGATTAGGCTTTTCTAAAATTGAATAAATAGGGAGATTGTTAACCATTTGTAAGAAATTTTCCCTATTTGATTAAAATAAGACACAAATACTTCAGAAATGATGATTAGTGTTTAGAATAATCTGATGAATAACATCCCCAGATGCCAAAAACAATGGAGCCTTCAAGTTTAGTGCTACAAATTTTAAAGTGATTTAATGTATTCAAGAAAAATGTTTTTGTACTGTTTCAATAAATCTATAAATAAAGAAAATAAGCGAATCTAATTTAAATTTGTAGACACTATTAGTTTGCTAAAGAGCAGCACAATCGTGTGATATTAATAAAGGAACTGTTTAATAATTTTTTAATTATATATATATTGTAAAATATAATATCTCTGCGTCCAAAGCACACCTGCCTGCACGAGGTACGAAATGAGGTAGATATCTCACCAAAAGGTAACATCTGGCACGTACACCCTTACGAGTCTTCAGCTGTCACGGATCCCACCGGTGTGAAATTGGCCATAAACCTAACGCGCGCGCTTCTTCACCATTTTTCTCCACCTCTTCTAAAATGCACTGTTTATTTATTTTCACAGTAAAAATTGATATTAATTATCCCCTTTAATTAAACAAATTGAAAAGAAAATCCGAAATACTCTTCTTTATATCCCCATAAACAAAATAATTAAATCTTGTTTACATACACATGTCAACTTGTGCCAAACATCGTCAATAACACTGCTGTTGCTTTTCGAAAATTAAACTAAAGTAAAAATATTGAAATAACACAACACAGTTGTGAGGGTCTCACATTTATTAAATAAATATGATATGTGAAACCCTCTCAACTGTGTTTTGTCATTTAGTATAAGTTTTATCTACTTACTTATTATTTATGAAGCACTTATTTTATTTTACTTAATTGTTTCATTTTATTATATTTTGACGTATGTAAAACCTTGTCTGTTAACATATTAATAAAGAAATTTGAATTTGAATTTGTGTTGTTTTATTTCAATGTGATATGGAATTTCATCATATATCCACCACGTCAATCAAAATTTATCTAGATTATTATTATGTATAATAGTATATAGAATCTTTTGTAGTAAGTTGGATAAATAAATAATAACATACCATACCATACTAATATCTTAAAGTAGAAATACGTATTTAAACGTGAAAGGTTTTCTTTAAAAAAAAACTATTTAACCCATGATTAATTAAAGTAAACCTATCTTTCTGCGCAGATTTTAATTGATATAAACTTAGTTTATGTAATAGTTATTGAAGGGTGGTTGGGTGACAATCCACTAAATAAAGTGGCAAAACAAAGTCATCGTTTCTCCTTATTCTCATCTTTGTTGAATTGATAAACATTGAATCATCTTTGAGCTAAAAAAACCAAAACTGAAACTGAAAAAGAATTTATAAAGAAGAAATAAAATAATTATGTTTCGTAGAATTTATACAGGAATGTGAAAATGAAGAAGAAGAAAAAATAGTGACAGCAAAACAGTCCAGTAATCAACTTGTCCGATACACACTTCATGGAAAAAATATTTAATGGGTTTGTTTACTTCGAATCAATTCTATCAAGGATGTACACGTTTTTTTTTTGGCAATGGTGTATAATCATCTATCGCAAATAACACGCTACAAATCAATATTATATTTATAATCGGTGTGCGTTATTAATTTTCAAATTTCAAATTATATTTTTTTGATAACGATAAAAAACGTAAGAGGTAAACATGGGATACCACAAGAATCGCAATTTGTTCTTTGTGGTTTAAACTTCGTTACCTAATTATGTACATACAATTTAATAATATACAACTAGGTACCAAAGATTAATCACCAAGGGACTAAACAACAAACCTTGTGGTAATATTGAAAACAGCAAGAACCAAATTACAAAGCTTGTAGTAATACAAAAAATGCTGAGAGTAAAATATATTTTTAAGAAAATGTCAGTTTTGACAATTAAAAGTACACGTATTTATTACCGTTAAAATGTAGCAGAGAGCAATTTTTTTAATGCCGATATAAACAGACTGTTTAGACAGTAATTGACATTTTTTTCATTTTCGTCAAATTTTGAAATTTTAATCTCAACAAATGTCAATTTTATAGTTAAAACAAGTAACCGTCAAAACAAGTTTATGGTAAAGAAAGTGATGATCAAAATAGTTTTTTGGACAGTACAAATACGACTTAGTGATACTTTTGAAAATATTGACTGCAGAAAATATTTGTGTTAACGATTAGAAAACCATTTGACATTCAAAAAACTTTTTTTTCTGAAATGAAATTCAATTTTAACAACCAAAAATTGCTAATCAGTTTTTCGAACTTAAAAAACCTGATACTTTGACAGTCCAAAAATCTCAATAAAAATATAACTTTTATAATAATGAAAATTTATTTTGACATCCAAAAATTTGAAAAAATTGGATAAAAAATAATATTCAGTACAAAGAATGTAGAAAAAATCTAATATTTGATGGTCAAATTCTAACAGTAGATAGTTAATTTTCACTCCTAGAAAAAGTTTTGAGAAATATCTCAACCAAGAAATAAACTACTCTATAAAAGAAAACCTGTTTTTGCAAACCCACAATGCAAGTGTTGATAGTCAAGAAATATCATCACAAACTATAAAATTTTGAGAGAAGAAAAATGTTCATTTTAGACACATAATTTTGATGATAAGAAAGCCTAAGTTCTGATAGTGGAAAATATTAGTTTTGCTAACTAAGAAATGATAACTTTAAGAATCATAAATTCTCAGAAAGAAATATTTAATAGAAATGAAACAAAGTTATAACTTTGTTTGTAAAACACGTAATTTATTTTTGTGACTTAACAGAAAGTGTTAAAAAAATGGTAAGTACAGTTACCGAAACTTAAGTCACAAAAATAAATTAAGAGTTATACAAAGTTACAAATGTGTTTCATTTCTATTCGACATCCATAACGAAGTAGAAGCCTTCAACATCAACAAAAGTTTAATAATCACAACGTATCTGTACAAACTGTATAGTTTTTATAAAAGAAAATGTAATATTTGGCAAAAAATTTCGATGATAATAAGAAATCGTCAGTTGTGACAATGGAAAATATCAGTTTTGAAAAGTAAAAATGATAGAATTTAGTTTTTCGAGAAAAAAATCAATTTTAACTAAAATGCTAATTTTGTCACAGAAAAATATGTTAAAATTTTACAAACAATTTGATGATAATAAAAAAATGTAAATGCTGATAGCAAAAAATTTTAGTTTTGATTGCCTTTTAAAAAATGACAATTTTAACAGACGAAAAATAATAAAATTCATTTTAATATAAGAAATACTAATTTTGTAAAAAGGGGCAAAAATAATTGCCGTGGAAGAATGTTTTGATACTCTAAATAGGAGATTATTTTGATAATCAAAAAACATTCCAGAAAAGAAAATTAATTTTAAAAACCAAAGGAATGCAAGTTTTGACAAAAAATTGCTACGGAAGTAACTTTTTAAAGATAATAAAAATGTTACTACTAACAATATAAAATCACCTAAAAATGTGATTTTCGTGACAGCCAAAGAATTTATCAAAAATATAACTTTTTTAGATTTTTTTTACCAAAGCTATGCTAATTTTGACAATCAAAAACTTGTGACGGAAGAATTTTTTGAATAGTAGAAAAACGTTTAACTTTTCTCTGTTATTCATTAAAAATGTACTACGAAGTGAACGCCTCCAAAATTCAAAAAATTAATTTTTGATGATAATAAGAAAAGGTCTCTTTTGATAATGGAAAACAGTTTTCACAATCTAAAGTATCGGCAGTAAAAGAATAAAAAGAATCAAAGATATTTTTACTAAAATATGATCAATTTTGGCAGCCAAAAATAAATACTAATTTGAACAGTAAAAAAGTACAAACAAGCAATTATTTTGACAGTCAACAAATTTTAAGCAAACAAATAATTTTTCATAGATGAAAAATAACTTGGTTAAAATGATTTTAACAGAAATATCAATACAAAGTGTAACGTTTTTTTTCAGAGGAAAATTTTAATAATTGACAAAGAAATTTATTGATAATGAAAAATCGTTAAAAAATTTGAGTTTTAAAATCGTGAAAACAAAAGAAAATGTTAATATTTGACAAATAATATTATAGGGATTAGTTTTACAAGTCTATTATGTATGAAGAGTGTAAGAACTTAATGGTTGTAGCACAATAAAATTCTATTCTATTCTATTCAAATAATTGTCGATAATAATACTATGAAAACGTCAATTTTGAGAGCAGAAAATTTCAATTTTAACAACTTAATAAAAATAATAAGTTTTGAAGTTTAAAAATTTGAGCAAATAATATATCGTTTCACAACCAAACATTTGAAAAAAACTGTCGATACAAATTATAATATATAAGATAACTTCAGTTTTGACAATAGAAAACATCAGTTTTGACAACCAAAATAATGTAAATATAATAATTTTAATATTCAAAAAAAAATCAGCAAAATTTTAATTTTTGAATGAAAGCAAAACAATTTTAATAAGTAAAGAAATACTAGTTTTGACAGTCAAAAATTCATCAGAAAAAATATACCTTTTTCACAAAAGACAATGAATTTTGAAAACAAAAAATATGAGTTATGACAGTCGAAAAAAAAGCTGTACGAACTATAACGTTTCTACGAAAGAAACCGTTAATATTTAACAAAGAAGCTTGATGATGATAAAAAAAGTCACTTTTGAAGGTAGAAAATACCAGTTTTGAAAGTCAGAAAATCAATTTTGCAAACTGAAACTTTTCAAAAAGTTTCAGAAAAAGAAGAAAATCTTATTCTTAAAAATGTAATAGTTTTTTGTTCGAAAACTATAACATTTCCACAGAGGAAAATATTAATATTTGATGAACAATTATAATAACCAGAAAACGTCACTTCATTGAGACCAAAATATATTTTTTGACAACTAAAAACAGCAATAGTTTTAAAAGATTCTACACTTTTTTTACAAAAAAATATTCTATCAAGGAAAAATTTGATAGAGTAAGTTTTTTTCGCACAAAAAAGTTAATATTTAATAATAAAACGTCAGTTCTTTTAGTAACGTAAAAAAAAGTTAAAGGTTTAACAGACAAAAATATTTAGCAGAAAAAATATAGTCTTCTCACAAAAGAAAGTTTATTTTGATAACAATAATTTTAAAAAACTTGAAAATCCAAAACTAACTATAAAAACTATGCTTTCAAAGAAAAAAAAAATGTTAAATTTTGACAAAACAATTTCGACAATAATAAGAAGCCCGCAGATTTGAAAGTTATAAAAAAATGGATGTTTCAATAGCCAAAAAATCAAACCTTTTCACAAAAATAAATTTATTTCATTTAATCATGTAGACTAGATTATTTAATTTTATAATTGACGTTCACATCCACTTTACAAATATATTGGTTGATAGATAAGGCGTTGAGATGTTGAAAATCCATATTCATTTGTATATTAAAGTTGTAAATAACTAAGATTTTCAAAATGTGTGTTTATTTTCACTACAATTGTTTCGCAAATTTATTGCTTCTTCAGGTGAATGAAAGTTTACAATAAAATTAGAAAAAACTTAGTTCTAAGTTTTCTAAAACTTTCATTCACCTGAAGAAGCAGGTTCACGTGAATAAAATGAATTGAATTGAACCAAAAATTTGAAAAATTTGAAATTTACACTTAAATGTTTTTATAAATGAAAATGTTAATTCATATTTGACAAATCATTTGGATAATAAAAAAAACCTTAGTCAATTTTTTAGACAATATCAATCTTGGCAACCTAAAATAGTTAAAATAGTTTCTATATTTTGAACCCTTTTTAAATATCAAATTTTTGAGTACAAAAAACAAAATTCTTTCACCATAGGGAAATTTGGTATTTCAAAAGTGTTCAAAATATAATATTTTCATTTATTAAATATTTGACAATAAAATGTGGATAATAATAATAATAATAATAATAATTTATTGGTCTTAGAAACTACAAAAAAGTTTTACACAAGTTAAAAAATAAGCGAACTGGTAGAAGCAATTAAAATAAAAAATTATTTAAAGTTGAAAATAAATGGACAAACACGTAAACATTAATTACACAAAACAATTTTCGCAAACACATTAAAATTGATTGTATAAATAAAATAAGAAAACGCCAGAAAAATATCACTTTTGACAACGTTAAAAATGCAAATAAAATTTTAATTTTTTTGCTTTTAACAATCAAAAATAGCTAGTTTTTACAGTCAAAAAATTGTCGGTACAAAATGACAAGTTCATAGAAGAAGTGGTTAAAATTAAAAAGACCTATTGAAAAACCTATTCAAAAATAGCTAGTTTTGACAGTGAAAAAATTGTCAGTATAATACGACGTTCACAGAAGAAAAGGTTAAAATTAGAAAGATAATTTTGAGTCATAAGGAAACGTCAATATTTTTTTAGAAAATATCAATTTTGGCAACCTATGAAAGTAATAGTTTTGACAGTTGAAACGTGTTTTAACTTTTATACAAAAGTAAGTTTATTTTGCCAACGAAGGTTTTTAACAATTTAATAATATTGAAAATTATATTATTATCTGTTGATAGTAAGAAAAGTCAGTTTTGACAATTAAAACTGTCAGTTTGAACAAACAAAAAAATGGTAATTTCAATAGTCAATCAAATCTTAACAAAAAACGACCTTTACACGAAAGAAAATTTATTTTGATAACTTAAAATTCTACAAATATCAAGTTTATCAAATTTTAGGTTATATTGATTTATCCAACATACTACAAAAGATTCTGCCTGTAGAAACTATAATATTTTCATAGAAGAACATTTGATAATAAAAATTCTCACAATATCAAAAAAAATCACTTTTGGCATCTTAAATGCTGGTTTAAACAGGCAAAATATTTTCAGTATAAAATATAACTTTTTCTCGAAAGACATTTTAATAATTTAAAAAAATCACTTTGGATAGTAGAAAATGTACAGTTTTGACAGTCAAGAAATCTCCGCAAAAATTTATTTTGACAATCGAAAAATTTAAAAACTTTTTATACCTGAACAAATAAAATATAACGTTTTCATAAAAGAGATTCAATAAAGAAAAATGTAACTTTTTCTAAAGGTGACTAGATTCAAGTTTAAAAATTTAATCAAATTATAACCGAATGAGATAATTTTATTCCGTTTGATAATCAATTATTAATATTAAAATTTACAAGTGATTGCTTTGAAATAATAATAACACTAATAATAAACAAAATAATAGAAAAGGACTATTAGTATTAATTTTCTAAACACCTAATGATACTGATTAAAAACATATTTTAATATTCATCGTATAGCTCTTAAAATTTCATGAATTTTGATACCGAACACGATTTGGTTAATGCGAAAAACTACGTAATTTTAAAGGAAAAAATATTTATTTTAAAGGTATCTAGCGTCTAACTTTAAAATTCTACAAAAATTAAAACCGAGAGCGATAATTTACTTCTGTTTGTAGATTTATGTTTTTAATGTACACAAATTTAAATTTGAGTAAAATATATATCAAGAAGGCTGAAAGACCAACGGTTGATAGCCGTGATGAAGAAGAAGACGAATTATAAAAATTATTGTTTATTTTAAAATTCTATGAAATTAAACTCGAGAAAGATAATAATTCTGTTTGTAGATTTATGTTTTGAATGCACACTAATTTAAATGTGAGTAAAAAACATATCAAGAAGGCTGAAAGAACTACGGTCGATAGCCATGAAAAAGAAGAAGAAAAAGAAAACGAAGAATCATAAAAATTATTACTTATTTTTATATACTGTAATTAATATCTTTAATAGAGATGTTTCTCTCTCTCTATTATATCAAGAAACTATTAATTTCTTCAGAGGTAACTAGATTATTCTTCTTTAAGTGCCGTGCTTCTTAGCGAACGTTGGCGACTGTCATGATTATTATTATGACTAGATTAAAATTTTAAAATTTAATCCAATCAAAATCGAATGAAATATCTTTAATTTTTGCCAATTTATTATCAAGACTATTCTATTTTTTAATTGATTATAATAAAAATAATCTTTATTTGCAAATCCTAAAAAATAAATACAAGTTAAATGCGAGAAAAGAAACCAAACAAAACTGAAGATTTATTTAATTCAATTTTTATATATCATCAAATGATCCTCATTAGAAACATATTTTAATATGCATCCTATAACCTATAAATTTCAATAAATTGGATACCAAACACGGCGTGATTACTACTAAAAACCAAAAAATTCTAAAAATTCAAGAATATCTAGATTGCAGTTTTTAAATTCTCCAAAATTATAACCAAAACAGATAGTTTTATTCTGTTTGTAGATTTTAGAACTGAATGTGTATGAATTTTGATACCTAACATGAAATAGGTAGCAAGCAAAATAACAGTATTACAGAAGAAATAGTATTTATTCCAAAGATAACTAGATTGAATTTTTTAAATTCTCTTAAATTAGAGCCAAAACAGTTACTTTAATTCTGTTTGCAGATTTCAGTTCTGAATGTGCACAAATTTAAATTTATTGCATCAAAACTAAATCAGTTTTTATTTAAAAAAACAATTTGTGTTTTATAAAGTTTGATACCCAACATGACATAGCATGCACAATAACATTAGGAAAAAGAAATAGTATTTATTCCAAAGGTAACTAGATTGAGATTTTTAAATTCTCTAAAATTAGAACCAAAACAGATACTTTTATTCCGATTGCAGATTTTAGATTTGAATGTGTACGAAATTAAATTTATTGCATCAAAATTAAATCAAGTTTTATTTAAGATACAATTTGCATTAAATAGGTATTTTAATCATAATCATATATGATGAAATTTTGTGAAGTTTGATATCCAAAATGATATAGTTAGCATGCAAAATAACTGTGCTACAGAATAAAATAGTATTTATTCCAAAGGTAACTAGATTGAAATTTTAAAATTCTATAAAATCAAAACCGAATGAAATTTTTCTACTGCGTTTGCTGATCTATTACCAAAAATATTAAAATTTTTAATTGATTGTTTTCCGACTCTCGAAAGGGCAAACGAAAGGGGTGAAAGAATGAATTATTTAAATAATTTAATTTTTAATGATGAAATTATTCTGATTAGTAATGACTTGTAATAAACATCAAGTAGCTTTTAAAATTTTACTACTATAAAATTTAATACAAAAACGACGTGGTTAGTACACAAAAAAAACATCCAGAGAAATGTAATGTTTCAAGGGTATCTAGATTGCACTTTTAAAATTGAATTTTGAGAACCAAAAATTGTCAGTACAAACTATACAATAAACATTTTCAAAGAAGAAAATGTTTATATTCGAGAATCAATTTTGATAATTATAAGAAAGCTTTATAATGAGGGTTACGACCGTTACTATATGGTTGTACAGAGAATGAATTTTAATGATAATAAGAAAGTTTTTTAATGATGATTACGACTTTTACTACATGGTTGTCCAAAGAATCAATTATGATGATAGTAAGAAAGCTGTATATTGATGGTAACGACCGTTACAACATGGTTATCCATATTGTAGCCACTGAATTAAACACTTACTACATTGTATTCAGTACCTATAAGAAAATTTTATTTATGAAAGTAAAAACTATTCAATTCGAAAATCTAAAATTGATATTAAGGGTTGTTTAAAATTGATAGTTTTAACAATAAAAAAACATTCTCTTCTATAATTTTGACAACTAAAAAGCTGGTTTTGACAGTTAAAAAACAGCCAGTAACTAATTGATTAATGATTTAGACGTTAAAATCGTGATTCATCTTGGAAATTTGAACAAAACGTTTTTTTTATTGATAGAAAGTGTAATATCAACAAGGAGAACGTTTTGTTTAAACAATCAGTAACTTTTTACGAAAATAATTGATAAACAATATTGATTGTTTTAAAAATACTAATCTATATCAAATATAACACAAAATGCTAATTTTGACTTTTGCTACGAATTAGATTAGGAATTTAAACACTCACAAACTTTTATTTTTTTATTGTAACTAGTTTCCTCCCATCATTACATTATTATATTATCGATATTATCAGGACGAAACTAGTCATAATAAAAAGTGAAAAATTCATGTTTTACACAGGAAATATACAGGGTGACTGACGAAAAACCTTTGGTGCTGTATCTCACTTATTTCTTATCCAATTTTAATAAATAAAACATTAAATTAAACCATTTTTAAAAGACTTTAATAGGATCTGAACTGTTATTTTTCTCGCACCCAGTTTTTGATAAAATACGATCAACATTTTTTTTTTAAATTGCACTGTATATATATTTTTATTGATTCGCAAGGAGATTTTTTTTCTGAATATAAAATTGTAGACAAATTTATCCATACATCAAACTTAAGTCGAGAAATTGAGGATTAAAAAAATAAATAAAAAGTCAAGTATCCATTGTAAACAATATACAGACCCTATTTTAAATGTCAAAAGTGACAGTGTCAGTCATTGGTACAATACTGCAACGATTTTTAATTATTTCATAATTAAAATGTTGCAATATTTCAAACACTGTACTAGAATTTTGTGCTTCTACAGAAATCGTTTTTCAGTTTTTGAAATCTTGCAACATTTTTTATTATGAAATTATTAAAAATCATTTCAGTATGGTACCAATGACTGACACTGTCACTTTTGACATTTGGAATAGGCTCTGTATATTGTTTACTATGGGTATTTGATTTTTAATTTTTTTTAATCCTTAATTTCTCGACTTTGGTTTGATGAATGGATAAAATCGTTTACAAATTTAGATTCAGAAAAAAATCTCCTTGCGGATCAGTACAAAATATATATACAGTGCAATTTGAAAAAAAAAAGTTGATCGTCTTTTGTCAAAAACTGGATGCAAGAAAAAATATCAGTGCAGTTCATATTAAAGTCTTTTAAAAATCATTTAATTTGATGTTTTATTTATTCAAATCGGATCAAAAATAAGCGAGATACAGCACCAAAGGTTTTTCGTCAGTCACCCTGTATATTGAAACTTCAAACTTTTGAAAAACACGTTCAAATATTGAATGTAAGATATGTTTGAAATAATTTTAAGATTCGATTTTCTCGTATTGATTTGATTGGATGAACAAGGCTATTGCGATTTTCTGCTGTAAACATTTAATCGAAGTTGTTTTCTAGCATTATTTATTTGTTTTTTTTATACATTTGAACATCATTAATTAATATGTGTTTATATTGGAATTTTCTCAATTATAAAGTAATAAAAGTAAAGTTTACTCATCTAGGTGAAGAATTTAATTACTTATACGTCATAAATAAAGAAAAACTTGTTTATTTTATTAATAATTAATAAGCGCGGGGTTCAAACACCGCCACACAGACTAATTATCGCTTATCTGGCCATTGACACAAACTCCGACGAAACTAACAAAAAAAAAATACGGAAAAAAATGATAGCATTGCGACAATTCCGGTCGCATTCTGTGAAAATCTGGGGCACTTCCACTCTTCACGTTTGCCTCCTATTGTTGCGAGCGCACGATTTAATAAGAATGCAAATGACGACTTACCACTGCCTCGTTAATATATTCCCTTTTCAATCGGACGGGGGCAGCGCACGGCAAACAAAACAACACAAAAAACATAACAACAAACACAAAAAACTTGAGCCACTGTGAACACAACATTTTCGGCGGGCACACGCACAATCGCACACCATAACAATCGGATCGAGAGTGCGGTGCGTGAGCGCGTGCTGTGTGTGCGGTGAAACGCGCGACCCGGAAAGGAGTTTCGGTGGTGATATAAAAACAAAACAAAAAAACAAAACACGGAGAACGGAAGGTGAAAAAAGGGCTAAACTGAGGACATCGCGGTCGTTCTTCGCTGAACGCGGATATTCTGATAGCGACGATTGCGGGCGTTTTGTTGGTAGTGTTGATTGAGCATTTGTGCGGCGGGAGGGCGCGCTTTCCTTTATTGTCGTTTCTTTTCGCTTTCGGTTTCTGTTTTCGGACGCGTTTCCCGGCCGATCGGGGGAATCTGGGAATGGATACGAACGGCGGCGTCGGAGAGAGGAGAGAGAGCTAGAGAGGCAGCAGACAGCGAAACGAGTGGCAGTGCGACGTGAACTGAAGACTGAATGTACTATGTAGACGAGCGTGGAGTACACACGCACGAGCACGAGCATTGACCATATATTAATACACGCGACTGGCCCCCCTTACATTGCAATCCTACAATTCCTACAATCCGCCGATGAGACGATGAGACGATGAGACGATGCTCTCAGGATACTGAAACTTATTGTTATTTACTCCGAACCTAATTACCTCGTACACTTTTATGTATTATATTAACAAAGAATATACAATAGTGTACAATATTTACACCTCAATTTTTACTAAACAACAGTTGATAAATGAAGATAAGATTTAAATATCTATGATAACAGATTACTGTTGATACATGCTAGAATAAAAATATCAAATGATATAGAACAGTTGACAGTTATCAGTAGAGAGCGGATAAAAAAGCTTAAAAAATGTGAAAAAAAGCACTTAAAAAGGCACAAAATTTAGAGAAAAAAAGCATTAAAAAGCATTAAAACAGGAAAAAAGCATAAAAACACGAAAAAAGCACTAAAAAAGCATTAAAAGGCACAAAATTTAGAGAAAAAAAGCATTAAAAAAGCATAAAAACAGGAAAAAAGCATAAAAACACGAAAAAAGCACTAAAGAAAACTATATTTTCTTGATATGTTACACGTTTATCAACATATTTTACAAAGAAATTTGGCTTAAAACTAAAATAAACATACTTTCTTTACGCAATATATAATATCATGTAAGTATTTAAAAATTAAATTGTAATTTTGTATACGTTTCAAAATAACTAAAATCTATTCATAAAAACAGTAGATCATTAAATGTTGTTCTAAGGGTTTAATTGTAAAAATTATTACTTCTGACGCTCAATAAATTTTTGAAAGTAGAAAAGCTTCTCTTTATTTTAAATTATAGCTGGATCCATTTGAAAATTGCCATTCAAAATCAAGTTTAATTTATTTAATATTAAAAATCCTTCATTTTCAACGAATACTTCTTTCGATATTATTTTGATTTCTTGGCCAATGCATGCAGGTATTTTCTAAAATGAATCTGCTTTTATAAAGATTTGATTGTGTTGCTCACAAAATTTAAACGCGATTTTATGTAACTCAATTGTTTTAAAGGAAGCTCTTGTTTCTTAAGAACTGTTTAACAGTCTTTAACTGATTTGCTTGTCGTTTCGGGAAAGTTGTATATAACCTTATTAAATTCTTCAAAATTGTTCGCATAGTACATTGTAGCATATAGCCAAATTCCCCGTTTTGTTAGCACTGGTTTATGGGGCAGTGAGATATCAGATAATGACTTCTTGAATAATTGTACTCACAGAAGAATATAAGAACTATTTTTCCATATTTAATTAAATCTACAAATGGAAATTTCATTCTTATAGTTTCAGAAATTTCTATTCATGTGCTAAACTTGTACAATGCACAAAATGCATTATTAGTAAAATTTTGTAACTTGGTATTGTCTACGGAAAAATAAGCTTGTCAGTCCATCATTTATGAATTTTGCTATAATTTTATTATCAGTTTTCTTCAATTCTTTTGTATATATCAAAATACTGTTGGTCGGATGTCTTCATGTTAAACTCATATTATTAAATTAAACAAGTATGTGGTTTCATCCACACCAAACCACATATAATTATTGTTAATAATATCTTTAATTTTTTGTATGGTTTCATAGTATCTAAGAGCTACATAATTTTTTCTCGGGAATGCGTATTTTACAATATTTTCCCAAGAAAAATTTAAATGCATTATTTTGTAATTTTCTTAAAGGGATATTAGAATGTAAAAGTATTTTGCACAAATGTGAATTTAATTGAAGATGATGCTAAAGATTGTGAAATTGTGCTGTTTTGTTAGTTCAGCTTTGAACTTTTTCAAACGTTCTTGACGTAGTGTTGTTATAACATGTTTTACATACAAGTCTTGACTAGTTAGGATGCAGTTGGGAACTAAAATAAAACTTACTATTTTTAAACATGCCTTACAAAATAATGTATAATTTTCACTTATTAATTCTGGATAGCCTCTAATTAATTCTTGTATTGTGGTTTTCACCTTTTGCATTATGGGTTAAATATACATGTGAATTATATAATATAATTTATCTGTGATTCCCCAGGTTAATACGATTCACGCATATAGTAATTTTTGATAAATAAGCAAAGTTTTTGGAATGTCAATTCAATAGTTTATGAATGCGAGTTTGAATATGAAAATTAACGAAAACAGTAAATATGCGCCAGTCGTCACATTGGTACTTTTGCCGAGAGAAGGAAATTGATACGGTTGCAGAACACCTGATTATTAGCTATCACTTAAATTTGTTTACATTTAATACTTACTGGGGCCCCTATTTATTTTTTAACAACGTTACATCCGGAATATCATAGGTGTGATTCCTATGAAGCGTTCGTCTGTATTATCTGAATAATGAGACGGTCTATTATATCTACTTATTTATAAACGAATCCATTGTAAATTGGTAATTTATACTAATATTTATTAATAATAAAATTCATTATAATTATTGTATCATATTATGAAGATTTTTAACAATTATGTTGTCAAAAGACACGAAGAAAATATGTAATACAAATATAATCTATAAATGATGGGATACAGATTTTTACGAAAATTCTCTATATTAGCACATTAATTTAATATCAGCGTGAAATTATTATTAAATGTTTTTTAAATGTTTAAGAAAATGCTCCAAATAAGCATCAAAATCTAAAAAAAGCATGAAAATAAGCATAAAAAGTCAAAATAAGTACAAAAAGTCAAAATAAGCAAAAAAGCCCAAAAAAACTTAGCGCTAAGTAATCACATTCTTCAAGATTCGTATAGATATTAAGAAATTTTTTCGATGCTATTAATATTATGGATAAGCATAATGCTAGAAATCCGCTCTCTAGTTATCAGTTAATATTAACAAATGATAGTTAATACTTGACAGATGATAGATGACAAATAACAGATGACAAAAGAAAAATTTGTGACACATATCTGTTGGCAAATAATAAATTTAAAAAGATCAAATGTCTTTTCGCATTTATTATATTATTTTATCTACGATCGTACAGAAAGTAGACACGTTTCGCATCATTTTTCATTGTAAAAGTGGCTTTTTAAAGCACTAGTGCTTTTTTACGTTTTTATTGCACGGTAATGTCAAACTGTTTTTATTGCACAGAAATGTCAAATTTGACAGATTAATGAATAGCACAAATTTTCGACGAAAAACTTAATTTTTACTAATTGATACAAATAACTAATAAACTATAAATAAAATATATAATACAAACCAAATGGCAGATTTAGGAACTCCGAAGATTTCATTTAATGCAAGTCGAAGCGATTACAATAAAGCGAACATTTTTTCCATAAATAATAATGGCGGCCGACATTTGTGCAACTTGTTTACTGGTTGCTAAGTAACGCTTTCATTAGTGCACTGCGGGTAAAATATGTTTTCATTAATTGAATTATTGAAATGACATTAAAATATTACTCATAAGAATATATTCTTTGAAATCCTTTACGATCGAAGATAAAATTTTGTAAGGCATACGTGTAAAAAGTTTCTTTATTGCACTCCTGGCTTTAAAAAAACTCGCTCGTTCCTCGCTCGTGTTATTAAACGCCAGTTCGTGCAATAAAGCATCACTTTTTACACTTGTACCTTAAATAACTATTATTTAATGTTAAACTAATAAAAAACAGAATTTCATCCAATAAGTTATGATAGTTGGGACATTTAAATTAATTACTTAATGTCAAACGGCAAACGACAATTAACAGTTATTTAATAAATGATTGTTGACAGTTGACAGATGACAGATGATAGATTACAAATATCAAATGACAAATAATAATTTTGATAAGACATTTGACAACTGTACACATTTGAGAAGTATTATTCTACAAATTAAAATTTTATATAAAAAATGCCAATTAAGATTATAAATATCAAATAACAAACAGTAGATGACAGTTTACAGATGTAATTTAACCAATGAAAAATTAATAAAACAGTTGATTTATCTTTTAATAAATAATAAATTGAAAAATATTTAATAACTGTAACCATTGGTCCTAAAGCAGTATTTTTTTTCAATGCCGACAAAGAGTAGATTACAATTGTCAGACAGTTGACAGTTGACAGTTAACAGATGACATTTAAGAAATGACAATTGAGAAATTGATTATACAACTTACATACAGACAAATAATAAATTACGGGAATTAAACAATTTTAAAATATTATAAATATTATCATTAAAATGATGAGTAAAAATTCCATATGATAGATTATACTTAAAAAATGACAGATGACCATTTCCTGATGACACTTATTAAAGTATTTGACAGATAATTGTTTAAATTAAAAATTCTATAGAATGACAGTTGACAAATAACAAATTTATAAATATCAAATGATATTATTTTTAAAAAATAAAGAAAACTTATAACTTTTTTATACCACTTTTTTTCAAGATTCAAGAATCAAATGATGTAAGTTGTCAATTGACTAATCACTGTTGATAGGTGATAGACAAGATTACGAACGAGAAATACCTTAGGACAGTATTTTCTATCCAAATTAAAATTTAATATCACAATTCACAGATGACGATTGACAACTAATACATGAGCCGTTTATTTTGAAAGTGGCCTAAATCCATTTTTCAATTTTTTTCAGTTGGCGGTAGAAACGTGTATTATTTGAGGTTATCTGTCATAAATAACAATTTGCGATTATGCATATTTAAAGTATATGATAATTATTGACACATAGATTTCCACAGACAATTATTTATTAAAAAAACATTATTTTGAAAGTGACCTAACTCCACTTAATTAGTAATAATGTCCGAAAGTGCGGATCTTCAAATTTACGAAGGTAGTGATGAAGGTAATTTTATTTAATCAGTATTAATTATGTTTAATTATTGCAGTGAAAATAATCACTTAATACACACTTACAATTTAATTTTAAGATAAAATATTTTTATAGAAATTACACCTTTGGGGATGAATAAAAGTACAAGACTATTTAATTCCGAGAGTGAAGACGAATTCGAAAATAATGATTTTAACCAGAATCGAAAGAGAAGTAGAATTTTAGTTCAATATTCATCATCTGAAGATGAAGATACAGGTGAAGCTTTTCACGACAATACCTCCAGAGTAAGATTTAGAGAAAAGAATGGTGATACCTACATTCAAAAATTGCGAAAAATTAAACGAAATACCGGGAAAAAATACTATACTCAAATTGGAAACATTATACATGCAAAAGTGTTTCAAAATAAAAATTGCCTTTGTCGAAAAGTTTGTATAAAAAATTATAAAGAAAAAGAAAGAAAGAATACTTTTGAGAAGTTTTGGAATTTGGAAGATTTTAATAAGCAAAATGTACTGCTATACGAAGCTACCGAGCGCTATGCTGTGAAACGAAGACGTCCAAAAAACGGAAAAAAATCGCCAAGAAATTATAGTTTTAGGTATTTTTTAAATTCTAAAAACGGGAAAGTTTCCGTCTGTAAAAAATTCTTTTTGGATACCTTTAATATATCTGAAGAACGATTAAAACGTGTATTAAACTCTGCAAATGTAGGAAATGATTTACGTGGACGTATGGCTGGATCATCGAGAAGAATTTCTGACGAAGAGAAAAAGGATGTTCAAAACCATATTAATAGTTTTTCCAAATTTGAATCCCATTATACCAGATCTCATAACCCTAATAGAAAATATTTACATCCTGATCTAACTATAAAAAAAATGTTTAATTTATACGAGCTTCATTGTAAAGAAAATAATAGAAAAGCAGTTAAAGAGTGGACTTACAGAAAAATATTTAAAAAGAATTTTAATTTACATTTCCACCAACCCCGCAAAGATACATGCCAAAAATGCGACCTATTAAACATAAAAATTAAAGCATTGGATGATGATGATGATGAAAAGAATAAACTTATGGAAGAACATGATGTACATTTAATATTAGCAGAATCAGCAAGGAGATCATTAAAACAAGATCAAGAACTAGCATTACGTAATCCAGATTATTATTTCGCATCTTCTTTCGACTTGCAAAAAGCATTACCTTACCCAAAGTTGACAAATTCAGTAGCATACTATAAACGTAATATGTACGTTCTAAATTTGGGAATTCACAATTTTCATGACGATACTGTTCACATGTACGTTTGGGATGAAACTATTGTATCTAGAGGTTCACAAGAAATAGCTTCATGCATCTTGAAACATCTTTAAAATCTAAGAAGTCAAAAACATATTATAACTTACAGTGACATGTGTGCAGGACAAAATAGGAACATTAAAATAGCCTTAACATGGCTAAAAATTTTCCAAACTGTTGAAAATAATGTAGAAATAATAGATCATAAATTCCTAATATCAGGACATTCGTTTTTACCGAATGATAGAGATTTTGGCGTCGTAGAAATGTCATTAAAGAAAAATAATTTACTGTTTGTCCCTCAAGATTATTATAATGTTATCAGAAAGTGCCGGAAAGGTAATAACTTTATTCTAAATGAAATGAAACAAGAGGATTTCAAATCAACAAGATTATTGGAGGACGCGGTTTTTAAAAGATTGAAGAATTCTAACGGAGAAGCAATAAATTGGTTACAAATATGCTGGATGCGTTTTTTGAGAAATGAGCCATATAAAATGTTCTATAAATTATCAATGGATGAGAATGCAGAGTTTAAAATCCTAGATTTATTACCACGTCGGGGTAGACCAAAAAAGTTTGGAAATATTATATTGACACAGCTTTATAACAATGTGAGACCAATTACGTCATCGAAGTACAAGGACATGATGGACTTACTTCGATATATACCACCCGAACACCATGACTTCTTTAAATTCTTCCCGCATACATAAAATGTAAATGAACAGTAAATTTTTATATAATTTATATAGTTAGAAGATTTCTTGAATAGTATAAATTGTGTTTTTAAAGTGGTTTAATATATTCAATAAATTGAGGTTTTTTTTTTTCATTTTGAAACAATTTAAAATATGTCAAATGGACTTGAGCTCCTTCAAATTTTCTAACATATATAGGTGTTAATTTTGAAAGTGGCTTAAATCCATTTGTGGTAAGAAAACAAATATTATTCATTTAATTTTTGCTATTATTTTAATAGGAATTGTAAATTTACCGCTCTTAGATACGTTTAAGCAGTGTAGAACATTGCTTTACTATACGTATATTTTTAATGTTATTGAAATGCAAACTTTTAAATATCTCAATTTAAACATAAATGGACTTAGGTCACTTTCAAAACAAACGGCTCACATATCTGATTGTACATTAAAAAAACAGATGACAGTCAATAGATGTCAATTTGTAAATGACAAAATACATTTGACAGTTGGTAGTTGATAGTTTACATTTGACACATGATTATTGACATGTGATAGATGACAGTTGACAGATAACAGAATACAGATACCAAAATTAGCAGTTAATAGACACAAACTAATAAATGACACGAATCTGTAATCTGACAACTCTTATCGGTCAAATGTCATTTACTAATTCTCATCTATCAACTGTCATATGTTTTTTTTTTACAATTTACAAATCGTCATTTGTCAATCATTATTACAATAATCATATAACATCTGCAATTTACCATTGTATTCGATTGCAAATAACATATGATAGATTATTGCTGTAGATGATAGTAGACATATAGCAGTTAACAGATGACATTTAAGAGATGACAATTGACAATTGACAAATAATACATTGCAGGTGACAAATTCTAAAACTTAGGACAGTATTTTCATTCGAATTCAACGCGAAAATTACATGTGATGACCGTCGGTAAATAATAAAATTCTATAACAGATGACGGATGATAGATTTCAGATGACAGATAACAATTAGCAGATGACAGTTTACAAATAACAATTGACAATAGACAGATGGAATTTGACAGTTAATAATTCTAAATAAATATTCTACAGATAATAATTCCAAAATTACAAATAACAGATTGTATACAGGGTGACTGACGAAAAACCTTTGGTGCTGTATCTCGCTTATTTTTTATCCGATTTTAATAAATAAAACATCAAATTAAACCATTTTTAAAAGACTTTAATAGGATCTGAACTGTTATTTTTTCTCGCACCTACAATCAACATTTTTTTTTTAAATAGCACTGTATATATATTTTTATTGATTCGCAAGGAGATTTTTTTTCTGAATATAAAATTGTAGACAAATTTATCCATTCATCAAACTTAAATCGAGAAATTGAGGATTAAAAAAATAAATAAAAAGTCAAGTATCCATTGTAAACAATATAAAGACCCTATTTTAAATGTCAAAAGTGATAGTGACAGCCATTGATACAATACTGCAACGATTTTTAATTATTTCATAATTAAAATGTTGCAATATTTCAAACACTGTACTAGAATTTTGTGCTTCTACAGAAATCGTTTTTCAGTTTTTGAAATCTTGCAATATTTTTATTATGAAATTATTAAAAATCATTGCAGTATTGTACCAATGACTGACACTGTCACTTTTGACATTTGGAATAGGCTCTGTATATTGTTTACTATGGGTATTTGATTTTTAATTTTTTTTTAATCCTCAATTTCTCGACTTTGGTTTGATGAATGGATAAAATAGTTTACAAATTTAGATTCAGAAAAAAATCTCCTTGCGGATCAGTACAAAATATATATACAGTGCAATTTGAAAAAAAAAAGTTGATCGTCTTTTGTCAAAAACTGGATGCAAGAAAAAATATCAGTACAGTTCATATTAAAGTCTTTTAAAAATCATTTAATTTGATGTTTTATTTATTCAAATCGGATCAAAAATAAGCGAGATACAGCACCAAAGGTTTTTCGTCAGTCACCCTGTATAATAACTAAGGGATGATAGATTTTATTCAAAAATTAGTATAAAATATCATAAACACAAAATACAAAACAAATATGCACATAAAAAATTACCAATGACAGCTGGTAGATGAGATTACAAATGTCAGCTGATAGATGACAATTATTAAATCAAATATCACAGTAGGCAAATGATAACAATTGACAGTTAACATTTGACAGATGGCATTTGACATATTAGACATAACAAACTATACAAAGGTATTTGTATATTCAATATTAAAGTAAAAATTCCATGTGATAACAGCTGACAGACAATAATAACCAAATAGCAAATGACGGCTAATAGATGAAAGTTGATATATCATAGTTAATAAATAACAGATTGGCAGATGACAGTCCGAATTTGACAGATGACAAATAGCAAATATTAATTCTACAAGTGAACTTTTATTTCAAATAAAAATAAAAATTCCATGATATGACAAATAATAGTTGACAGATGTCAGTTAGCGAGTAATAAGTGTTAAAAGTGACAGATCATAGTTGACATAAATTCTAAACCTTTTATTTTTATTAAAAACTAATTATAATTCTAAATAATCATAGTTAATAGATAAGATATTGTCAGATGATAGTTGACATATGACAAATTGTAGTTTAGAAATGATTAATGGAAGAGAACAATTATGATTTTTTTGTATATGACAGATGACAGTTGACAGATAACGGATGGAATTTGAAAGATTATTTACAGTTGAGAAATGATAATTGATAGAAGATAAACCATAGAAGAGAGACACATGGCATTTTTCAAGTGACAGGTGACAGTTGATAACAATTTATTAATGAGATTTGACAGTTGATTAATTAAAGATGACAAATAACAGATGAAAGTTAAAATTGTAATTTACAGATGACAGAGGATGAATGACAAATAAAAGAACAGATGACAGTTGACAATAGACAGACAATAGGTGATAATAACAGATGATATACTACAGATGTCAAATGACAAATTCTAAACCATAGAAGAATATTTTCTTTGGACATTTAAGTAGAAAAAATATAGATGATAGATGACACATTACAGTTGACAGATGACAATAAAAGATGATAGATAATACATGACAGATGTTAATAATAAATGACATGACAAATGGCAGATGATAGATGATATGAATATGCAAATGCCGAATTTTTACATATTTTCATTACAGACGTCAAATGACAAACTCAAAACTTATGTCAGTTGTAAGATAACAATTTACTATTGGCAGTTGACAAATTAAATATGACAAATAGCAGATGATAGTGAATAGATGATTGCAGATGACAATTAATAATTGACAGATGATAGAGTGGCAGATGACTTATAACAGATGGCAATTGAAAGAGAATAGTTGACCTGTGACAATTTGAAAGAAAATAGGTGATCACGTCAGTTGCTATATTGCAGATGTCAAATTTAAAACCTTAGGAGAATAATTTATTTTTAAAATTAAGTAGAAAAATTATATAACATCACTAAACTCATACAAAATTATTTATTGGAATTTCTACTTGATATTTGACAGAGACAATATCTAAATTTTGTAATTGGTCATTTGACAACTGTAATATGACAACTGTTATTATCACCTACTCTCTGTCAAATTGTCAACTGTCAACTATTCTCTCTCAACTGGCATCTGTTATAATAATAATTTATTTCCCAACAGAAAATATACATCTCTAATAACAGGGAAAATATAAAAATAAGATTTAAATTTGAATTGAAAGAACATACATAAATTAAAATTAATATCCAAAATACAATAAATCAATATAAACAGAAAATAATTACATGGCCTAGTTTTAAAACTATATACTATATTATAAGCCATCTGTCATTCATCCTATGTGGTCAGTTATCATCTTTCAATTGTTTCAATTATTATCTGCCATCATCTGTCATTAGTTATCTTCAATTTGTCAAAAATTGTATGTTTTGATAATGGCACGTTAAGATGCCGAAACTATAGTCAGCAGTAAATAAATTGTGTTATACAAACAAAGTTACAAAGTGTTTATTATTTATACTCAACATGTATAACGAAATAGAAGCCGTAAAAATCAATAATATATTTGCCAACTGCCAACTGTCAACTTTCATTAGTTTATTATGGAATTAACGTTGATTCTGAAATTTCTAAAGATTAAAATTTGTCATTAGTCACCTGATATCATTGTTATCTGTCAGTGTGACATCTGTTATCTATCATTTATTCAGTGATATTCCATCTTTGACAGTTAAGATAATTATTCACCAATTACAGAGGACAATGATAAATCGTATATTATAAATAACAGTTAACACTGTCATCTGTCATAATTGACAGTTGATAGATGGCAGATGACAGATAAGAAAGATAAATGATAGATGGTAGATGATAGATGGCGGATGACAGGTGACAAATGACAAATTTTAATCTTTAGGATTAATAATCATATATTAAACTTTACGAATTTTCATTAAAATCATAGAAAAAAAATATTATGTTATAGCAGTTGAAAAATAACAATTTACTAAGGACAGTCGGCAGTTAACAGTTGACTAATTGAACATGGCAAATGACAGATGATAGTAGAGAAATAATGGCTGATGACAATTAAAAGAATAATTGACAGATGATGACTCACAGATGACAGCTGATAATTGACAGATGACTTATAACAGACGACAGTTGAGAAATAATAGTTCACCGTTGACAATTTGATAGACAACGGTTGGTAGTAACAGTTGTCATATAACAGATGTCAAATGAAAAATTCCAAATTAAAATCAAAGAAAAAGGTTTCTGTTATGTCAGTTAAACCATAACAATTTGCTAATGATAGTTGACAGTAGTAATTTAATAGAAGCATTATATGATTATATTCTAGTTGATATATGATTGATTGAAGATGACAGATGACAGATAATATCTGCCATCTATTGTTTATCCACTAATAGATGTCAAATGACAGTTTAAATAATAATTGATGATTACTCACCGATTACAGATGACAATTATAAATAATTCATGGCAGACAACAGTTGACAGATGACAGTTGATCATTTGATAATTTATAGGTTAACACATGACAGCTGACGGATGAAAATAATAAATGACAGATTAACATATGTCAGTTAATAGATGACAGATGACAGATGAAAATAATAAATCACAGATTACAGATGAAAATGACTAATAGTTGACAGATGACACATGATAAATGGTAGTGATAAATGACAGATAACAGATGGCACACTGACAGATAACAATGATAAATCATATGACTAATGACAAATTTAAATCTTTAATTCCATAATAAACTAATTAAAGTTGATAGTTGGCAGTTGACAAATTGAAGATAACAAATGACAGATGATGGCAGATAATAGTGACCACTTAGGATGAATGACAGATGGCTTATAATAGATGACAGTTGAGAGAGAATAGTTGAGAGTTGACAATTTGACAGACAATAGGTGATAATAACAGTTATCATATTACAGTTGTCAAATGACCAATTACAAAATTTAGATATTTTCATTAAAATCAAAGAAAAAAATGTATTTGTTGTTAGTTAAAAGATAACAATTTACTATCAGTAGATGATGGCAGATGACATTTGAAACAATTGACAGATAATAATTTATAGAAGACAGAGGATAAATCATATCTAGCAGTTGAGAGATAATAGTTAACCGTTGACAATTTGATAGACAATAGATGATAGTGACAGTTGTTATATTACAGATGTCAAATGACAAATTCCAAACTAGATATTTTTATTAAAAATAAAGAAACATTTTCATGTAATGTCTTTTGGAAGATAACAATTTACTAATGATAGTTGACAGTTGGCAGTTGAAAATTGAGATAACAAATGACACATGGTAGATGATGACAGAGGACATTGGACACAATTGACAGATGATAATTTACAATTGATAATTGACAAATGATAAATGATGGTATATAGATGATAACAGATGACGGTTGAAACAATATTTGACAGATGATAATTTACATATGATTTACCTATGACTTATAACAGATGAAAGTTGAGCGATAATAGTTGACAGTTGACAGACGATAGGTGATAGTGACAGCTGCCACATAAATTTTAAAAAAAATGTCAGTTGAAAGATAAACATTCACTAATAACAGTTGGTTGTTGACAAATTGAAGATGACAAATAACAGATGACGATGGCAGATAACGATTGACACTGCTAAATAACAGATTGTAAATTTAAAAAAAAATTGATGAGAGTTGATAGATGACAATTAGTAAATGATATATGATAGTTTGATTGACACATGATAATTGACAGTTGAGCATTAACATATGACATATGACAGATAACACATGACAATGATAACTGACAGATGAGATGACAATGATAAATGACAGATGACAGATCAAAGAAAATACATTTTATGTTGTCAGTTGAAAGATAACAATAGTGGATAGATGATAGCAAATAACAGTTGAAACAACAATTTACAAATGATAACAGATGACAGAGGATGAATGGCAGATTACTTATAATAGATGGTAATTGAGAGAAAATAGTTAACCGTTGACAATTTGACAGTCAAAATGTGATAGTGACAATTGACATATTTCACAGATCAAATAGCAAATTCCAAAACTTAGGAGAATATTTTCTTTTGACAACTAAGTAGAAACATTATATGATTATATTCTAGTTGATATATGATCGATTGAAGATGACAGATGATATCTGTCATCTATTCTTTATCCACTGTTAGATGGCAAATGACAGTTTAGATAATAATTGATGATTATTCCCCGATTACAGATGACAATTATAAATAATTCATGACAGACAACAGTTGACAGATGACAGATGAACATTTGATAATTTATAGGTTAACAGATGACAGACGACAGATGAAAATAATAAATGACAGATTAACAGATATCAGTTAATAGATGACAGATTACAGATGAAAATGATTGACAGATGACACATGACAGATGGTAGTGATAAATGACAGATAACAGATGTCACACTGACAGATAACAATGATAAATCAGATTTAATTCCATAAAAAACTAATAAAAGTTGACAGTTAGCAGTTGACAAATTGAAGATAACAAATAATAGATGATGGCAGATAATAGTTGAAACAATTGAAAGGTGATAATACACTGACCACATAGGATGAATGACAGATGGCTTATAACAGATGGCAGTCGAGAGAGAATAGTTGACAGTTGACAATTTGACAGACGGTAGGTGATAATAACAGTTGTCATATTACAGTTGTCAAATGACCAATTAAAAAATTTAGATATTTTCATTAAAAACAAAGAAATTTTTTTATGTAATGTCAGTTGACAGATATCTATTTACTATTGATAGTTGACAGTTGATAAATTAAAGATAATAAATGACAGATAATAGATGACATTTGAAAAATTGACATATGATAATTTACAAATTTAAGATGACAAATGACAAATGATAGTGGATAGATAATGGCAGATGGCATTTGAAGCAATCATTGACAGATGATAATCAACAGATGACAAAGGATGATGACAGATCATTTATAACAGACGAGAGTTGAGATATAATAGTTGAGCGTTGACAATTTGACAGACAATAATTGTATTTGTTGTTAGTTAAAAGATAACAATGTACTAACAGTAGATGATGGCAGATGACATTTGAAACAATTGGCAGATAATAATTTACAGAAGACAGGGGATAAATGACAGATGACTTATCACAGTTAGCAGTTGAGAGATAATAGTTAACCGTTGACAATTTGATAGACAATAGATTATAATGATAGTTGTCTTATTACAGATGTCAAATGACAAATTCCAAACTTTAGATATTTTTATTAAAAACAAAGAAAATTTTTTATGTAGTGTCAGTTGACAGATAGCATTTTACAAATGATAGTTGACAGTAATAAGAAATAACAGATGATAGATGATAACAGATGACATTTGAAACAATTGACGTATGATAATTTACAAATTGAAGATGACAAATGACAAATGAAAGTGGATAGATGATGACATATGACAGTTGAAACAATAATTGACAGATGAATATTTACAAATGCTAGAGGATGATTGACCGATGACTTATAACAGACGAAAATTGAGCGGTAATGGTTGACAGTTGACAATTGAACAGACGATAGGTGATAGTGACAGCTGCCACATTACATATGTCAAATGCTAATTTCCAAACTTTGGATATTATCATTTAAATCAAAGAACATTTTTTGTTATGTCAGTTAGTTCACTAATAACAGTTGGTGGTTGATAAATTGAAGATGGCAAATCACAGACGATGACAGCAGATGACATTTGAAGCAATCAATGACAGATGATCATTAACAGATGACAAAGGACGAACGACAGATCATTTATAACAGACGAGAGTTGAGAGATAATAGTTGAGCGTTGACAATTTGACAGACAATAGGTCATAGTGACAGTTGTCATATTACAGATGTCAAATTTCAAACCTTGAAATAGAAAATTTATCCGCTTATTGATATAATATTAAACAAATTTACTAATTGGAATTTCTACTTCATATATGACATCTTGAAGATGACAAATGACAGAAGATATCGGTTATCTAAGGGCAATGATAAATAATTTATATCAGACAACGACAGTAGACAGATGAGAGTTGGTCATTTGATAATCGATAGATAATGGTTGACAGATGCTTGTTAACATATGACAGATGGCAGATGACAATGATAGGTGACAGATGACACATGACAGATATCAAATGATAATGATAAACGACAGATAACGGATGACACTTGATAGATGACAATAATAAAGAACAAATCAAAGAAAATAAATGTTTATTTTCAGTTGAAAGATTTTATATGACTACAGTTGGTAAATAATAATTGACAGACGACGATTGACAACTGCCACATAACATATTGTAAATTTAAAAAAAATCAAATGAGAGTTGCTAGATGATAATTAGTAAATGATGTTTGACAGTTTGATAGTTTATATTTGACACATCATA
This sequence comes from Ontholestes murinus, assembly GCA_963969525.1. Classification (NCBI taxonomy): domain Eukaryota; kingdom Metazoa; phylum Arthropoda; class Insecta; order Coleoptera; family Staphylinidae; genus Ontholestes; species Ontholestes murinus. Next base: position 3,217,206 of record OZ018389.1, on the reverse strand, counting down.
ATTGACAGTTGACATATGACATTTGAACCTTTGACAATTGATAGGTAATAGTTGACCATTGATAGAAGTCAGTTAACAGATGACAGATGGCAGATGGCAGATGAAAATAATAAATGACAGATTACAGATGAAAATGATAGTTGACAGATGACAGATGACACATGACATATGGCTATGATAAATGACAGATAACAGATGACAGATAACAATGATAAATGACACAGATGACAAATGAGAAATTGTAATCTTTAGGAGTTTTAAAATCAAAGTTAATTTCATGTGTTATAATAATAATAATAATTGACAGTTTGAAGAAAATAATAATAATTGACATATCATAAATATTATATAATGCAGACAGAGGGGATTTCCAAATCTGTTTTAAATACTTGATTGTAGAGGCTTTCACTTTGTGATACATATTTTAGTTAAAGTTACAAATCTGTTTTGTTTGTAAATTAAATAATTTAATCAACTGATAACTAAAACAGATAAGTTCTTAAGTACGTAATAATAATATAGCTGTTGATGGTTTACGTCGCGGAAACAAAATTCAATAGCTCAATCCCCTCCTGTCGTAAGTGTATAATTTTATATACTGTAATGTATAAAATTTTATCTTAACATCACGCATTTATCAGCCATTGATCATACGATCGTGGTAATCAGGATTTTTTTTTGTTGTCTCTAACAATTTCTAAAGGAAATAAGCACCTGCACATGCGTGCCGCAATAAATAACGGCGGAAAGCAATAAATAAAATGTGCAGTTTCTCACCGAGTCACGTTCGGCGCTAAGTATATTCTTCGGTGATGAGAGGCTGTGATTCTATGGACAGCATGCATATTTATGAGAGGCGATAGGGCGCCAAGATAATTGGGAGATGTCACCGTTGAGCGGTTCGCAGATTTTATCAAACGTCCGGATGATTTATTACGTGGAAATTGTTGGTAAATAGCCGCGCGTTTACGGTGTAGCGAAATAAAAAAAAATGTTTAAAAAAAAAGTCGGGCTCAACCGGGATTTGAACCCGGGACCTCTCGCACCCAAAGCGAGAATCATACCCCTAGACCATTGAGCCGTTGAGAAAACGTAGTTAAAAATACGAATGACATCAGTTCTGTTTAGCAAATCGTAAAAATTATAAGTAAATCATTAAGAAAATCCTTATTATTTACACAATTGGTGATTTAATATTATATTAAATAACTAATAATGGTTAATAAAAACAGAACAAAATAACTAATAATTAAATTGAATAAACTAAACGTTAAGGAGGAGGGTTAAATAGATAAGAACTATTATAAAATAACTTGTAATCACTTTCTCCACAGTTTAAACTATTAAGGGTTAATTTATATTGGATCATCTTTACTTAACTCATTAATCAACAATATAAGAACTATTGTTGCTGATTATTGGCCTATATTTTTTATCTGGGTAAGTCTCTAAAAGTTAATTAAATTGAGAATGATTAGAAATGATCATTACAAGTCCTCATATTTATTATTTTTTTTATTACACACTTAAGTATAGAAAAGTAGCGGCCACAGATTTTAATTTACCATTTCCAATAAATCGTGATTTATGTCTCGGCCATTAAACCAGAACAAACAGGAAAAATGCTCGAAAAATAATGGAACAAAAGTTTCGGCTGTACAATTGGCTCGATTCGCGACACCAACTGTATAATTGGCCGGTTATTTCGTTTAGAGCATCGCGAAGGTGTGCAATTTTTCAATTTGTCAGCATGACGCCCTAAAGACACCACTTAAGCAATTCCGCCGGAGTATTGTTTTCGAGTATAACGACCCGCAATCTCTCGCAAAACAACTCCAATAATTGATAATTGGAGTGTGGTCGAGGATGATAAAGATTGTAATTACGTTTACAGTGTTGTTATTGATTCCACTGTATAAATAGAATTTGTTGTTATAATAATTAAACTAAACCAGATTTCTCTACTTATTATATTTACGTTAATATTTTCAAGGACTTTTAAGAGCATTAAAATTTTCAATTACGACCTTTTATTAATTAATTAATGTTTGTTTTCTTTTTGTAAGCGGTAGCTTTTGCATTCCGCGTCCATTAAGTCTAGTTCTTGCATACAAAAAGTGACGTACAGCGCTGCATGGGCAGTTTTATTGGAGTCTGCATTAACCTCATCTGCCTTCTTAATTGTAATTCGCAACATCTGTTTTATATGTGAGGGAAACGTCTAAATAAACCTTGCATCCTCAATGCAACTCCGACCGTAAAACGGAATGGCACCGCATTAATAAACAAATGTATACACACAGGGTCGATGGAAGAGAAAACCCCCAAAACTGGTCAAGGGTGGGTGGGGAAGTTCGGATGACTAAATGTTTGTAGTCGTTGCGGTCACGGCGAAAATTTATTTATTAAGGGTCCAACCCCTTGACTTTAACTAGATACCACACTAAAATATTAATTATGTACACTGAAATAAAAAATTCATAGTTAGTATAAATTACGCAATCATTCTCTTTATTAATTATGTATATTTTAAAAATGTAATTCGAATATTAAATATAATCAAGTAGCCTACTGGATTATATTTACTTATTTACTAATAGTAAATATAATCCAGTAGCCTTACTGAATTAAATTTGCTATTATAATTATATTTTTAAATGTGTTTATCAAAATAGTATTATTAACAAGGTAAAAATAATTATTAGATTCTACCTGCGCCGTCAATATCTCAACGAGTTTGGTCCATTTAATTGCATTAACATATTAAAGACTAGAAGGTTGTGGTTTTTAAAAATAATACTTTTTGGGCGTACACTCTCAACAGGTGAACGAGCTCATTAAACCGTTTACGGTCGGTATATAAATATAAACATTGCTGATCCTTTATTAATATGCATATTTAAGGTCGTCCGCTGTAACGTAAAACACTATAAAAATTTACATGGCCAGGCGGCTACTTAATCATAACGTATTCTTAGTTGGTCTCTCCGGCCATCTGCACGAGATCCTTTAACCGCGTTGTTTGTGCGAAATATTAATGGCTTAAAATTTTAAAAACAATTTCTCTTCAACGAATTATAATTCAAAGGTTTTTATTTTTCATTTGTTTTTTTCTTCGTATAATAATTTATAATTGTTTAACAAAAAATGTTAGAAATTTTCCACTATATTTTAAGAATTGTTTTTAATTTTTTTTGTGAATTTTTAAGTTGTTGCAATTTTTTCAAAGGTTTTTTATTAAAAAATTTTTAATTGTTATTTATTTTTTTTGTAAAAATGCAATGGTTTTACAATCTACATTCAATTATTTTGATACATTTTCAATTATATTTCAACTGTATTGTTTTTAATAAAATCAAAAGAGTTCTAATTGAGAAAATATCTACAGTTTTTTTACTATCATCAACTATTTCTTCTTTTCTATTTTTATGATTGACTGATTAAAAAAAAGTCACTATTTTTTACTTTAAAATTTAATAATTTGTAAAAAAAATGAAAAATGTCAAAACCGATATTATCTATTGTGAATTCTCAACAGTCATCTGTCATTTTTAATAGCAAGTTATATTCCCCACCGACTTTTCCTTCAGACTTCAAATTGCCATCTCTCAACTGACAACTATAATCAAATGCCATCTATCAACTGTCATATGTCAATTGTCATCTTTCAACTGACAACTATAATTTACCAAATTCCATCTATCAACTATCATCTGTCATATGTCATCTATAATTTATCAAATTCCATTTATCAAGTATTATCTGTCACATGTCAACTGGCATGTGTCATATGTTTTTGCAATCTGTCAATTATTATCAATCAATTTTCATTTTCCATTTATCATCTGTCAACACCCATCTGTCAATTAGAAAATGTCATCTGTCATTTTTATCTGCTATTGCCATGTGTCATTTCTTATCTGCAATATTTCGTATGTAATTTATTTTAAAAAAAACTGTCATTTATCAATTATTATTATCTATCAACTGGTTTCACTAAAAAAATTTACTCAAATTTTTAATGAAAATATTTTCTTTATATTTTAAATTTGTCATTTGTCATCTGTAATATGGTTATGACAGATGCCGTATTATAAATGACAAACCAGTTGATAGATAATAATTGACAAATGACTGATTGCTGAAAGCAAACGACAAATGTCATATTGCAGATAAAAATTGACAGCGGACAGATAAAAATAACAGATAGCATTTGACATTTCTTAATTTGATTTGTAAAGGTTATGTGTAAACTGTCAACTGTCATTTGTTATTTACCATCTATTATCTACTCATTGGTGTATATCATTTGTCATTTATCAACTGTTATCTATCATATGTTATCACATGAAAACTTTAATTTAATTTTAAATGAAATTATTTTTCTACGGTTTAAAACTTTTTTCATTTGCCATTTGTCATTTCTAATCTATCATCGGCCAACGTTATTTCTCAAATATCAAATATCATTTATTGTCATTAATTATCTCTTTACTGTCATTGGATAGAATTTCTTTTAATGGTTTAGATTTTGTCATAATTTATTATCTGTCATCATCTATCAACTATCATAAGTCAACTAAAAATGTCAAATGTCATCTATCATTTTGATCTGTCCTTTATAAATTATCGTGTGTCATTCCTAATCTGCAATATGTTTTTTTTAAATTTTTGTTCTTTGTTATTTGTCAATTATTATTTATCAACTCTTTTCACGTTTCTTCTTTGATTTTTAATGAAAATGTTCTCAATGTTATCTCCCATATGTCAAATGTTATTTATTAACTGTCATCTATTGTTTTTATCTGTGATCTGTTGCCATTTGTCAATAGTTATCTCTCAACTGTCATAACTATCAACTTTTTTAATTCAAGGTCATCTGTCAACTATCAATTATCATCTGTCAAATAAAAAAAAAAACTATTATTTTTAACTGTCCTCTAACAATTGCCATGTGTCTTTTATTATCCTCAATATATCATCTGTCTATTATCAATTGTATATAGAAAAATTTTACTTTATTTTTTTGAAAGAACATAGTTTTCTTGGGGTTTTTAATATTTGGCTTTTGGCATTTGTCATTCGTCATTGGTCATTTGTCATTTGTCATTCGTCATTCGTCATTCGTCATTCGTCATTCGTCATTCGTCATTGGTCATTCGTCATTCGTCATTCGTCATTGGTCATTCGTCATTGGTCATTCGTCATTGGTCATTTGTCATTTGTCATTTGTCATTTGTCATTTGTCATTTGTCATTTGTCATTTGTCATTTGTCATTTGTTATTTGTCATTTGTCATTTGTCATTTGTCATTTGTCATTTGTCATTTATCATTTTTCATTTGTCATTTTTCATTTCTCATTTGTTATTTCCCAATTGTCAACTGTCAACTGTTATTTTTATATGTTGCCAATTGTCATTTCTCAACTGTCATTACATGGAATTCTTAATTTCGTGTATAGACTTTGTCAATTTCATTGCAATTTATCAAATGTCAACTGTCAACCATCACATATCGTCTTTCAACCAAAAACTGTCAAATGTCATCTGCTATTTATTTCATTAAACATTTGTCATTTGTAATCTGTCAAGTCACATCTGTCATCAAATCAATCAATCAAATGTCAGTTTTCATCTATCAATTATCATCTGTCAAATAAGAATCTATTATTTTTATCTGATCTATGTCATCAATATATCATCTGTCTATTGTCAATTGGGAATATGAAATTTGTACTTTAATGTTGAAAGAATATATTTTCTTGTTTTTTTTTTTAATATTTGTCATTAGTCATTTGTTATTTGTCATTTAGTATTTATCATTTGTAATTTGTAATTTGTAATTTGTCATTTGTCATTTGTCACTTGTCATTTATCATTTATCATTTATCATTTATCATTTATCATTTATCATTTATCATTTATCATTTATCATTTATCATTTATCATTTATCATTTATCATTTATCATTTATCATTTATCATTTATCATTTATCATTTATCATTTATCATTTGTCATTTGTTAGTTGTCATTTATCATTTATCATTTATCATTTGTCATTTGTTAGTTGTCAGTTGTCACTTGTCATTTGACGTCTGTAATTTATAATCTATTCCATATGTCAACAATTATCTATCAAATGCCAGTTTTCATCAGTAAATTGTCATCTCCCAAATGTCAAATGTTATTTATTAGTTGTCATCTATAAACTGTCATCTGTTAGAATATATTTTCATGGGGTTTTTAATATTTGTCATTTGTAACTTGTCATTTGTCATTTGTCACTTGTTGATTTGTCATTTGTCACTTTTCATTTGTTATTTGTCATTTCTCATTTGTCATTTGTTATTTCCCTTACTGTCATCTGAATTTTTTATTTCATGTTTAGAATTTGTCATTTTTCATTGCAATTTATCATATGTCAATTGTCAACTATCATCTTTCAACTAAAAACTGCCAAATGTCATCTGCTATTTATATAGTCATATTAATTTGTCAAGTCACATCTGTCAATAATTATAAATAATTTGTCAGTTTTCATCGATTAATTATCATCTGTCAAATAGAAATCTATTGTTTTTATCTGTCCTCTAACAATTGCCATGTATGATTTGTTATCCTCAATATATCATCTGTCTATTGTCAATGGTATAATAAAATATGAAATTTGTACTTTAGTTTTGAAATAATATATTTTCTTGGGGTTTTTAATGTTTGTCATTTGTTATTTGTCATTTGTGACTTGCCATTTGTCACTTATCATTTATATTCTGTCCCATATGTCATCAATAATCTATCAAATGTCAGTTGTCATCTATCAACTGTCATATGTTATTTTTATCGGTGATCGATTACCATTTGTCAATTATTATCTCTCATCTGTCATAATAATGAATTTTTAATTTTGGTTTAGAATTTGTCATTTTTCATTTGTATTTTATCATCTGTCAACTCTGTCAACTATCAATTATCATCTGTCAACTAGAAAATGTCAAATTTCATCTATCATTTGTATATGTCAATTACCACGTGTCATTTGTTATCTACAATATGTCATCTGTCATTTGTTAATTGTAATTTGTCAATATGAAATTATTACTTTAATTTTGAAAGAAAATATTTATCATTTGTCACATTGTCATTTGTAATCTGTCAAGTCGTATCTGTCAATAATTATCTATACTATAAAATGTCAGTTTTCATTGGTCAATCGTCACAATCTCCCAAATGTCAAATGCTATTAATAAACTCTCATCTACCAAATCTCAACTGTTATTTTTATCTGTTGTTAACTTTCAATTATTATTTCTCAACTGTCATTACACGAATTTTTTCATTGTATGTTTAGAATTTGTTATTTTTTCATTGCAATTTATCATATGTCAACTGTCAACTATCAACTATCACCTGTCTACTAAAAACTGTCAAATGTCATCTGGCATTTATTTCATTTGTCTTTTGCCATTCGTAATCTGCCAAGTTATATCTGTCAACAATTATTAATCAAATGTCAGTTTTCATCGGTCAATAGTTTTCTCCCAAATGTTAAATGTTATTTAACATTAATTGTCATCTATTAACTGTCATCTATTATTATTATCTGTGATCTGTTGCCATTTGTCAATTATGATCTCTCATTTGTTATAACAGTGAATTTTTAATTTAAGGTTTAGAATTTGTCATTTTCCATTCGCAATTTTTAATCTGTCAACTGCCATCTGTCAACTAGAAAATGTCAAATTTCATCTATCATTTTTATCAGTCCTCTATCAATTGATATGTTACATTTGTTATCTACAATATGTCATTTGGCATTTGTCAATTGTAATTTGTCAGCATAAAGCTTTCACTTTAATTTTAAAAGAAAATATTTTGTGTTTGTTATTTGTCACAAGTCATTTTTAATGTGTCAAGTACCATCTGTCAATAATTATCTGTCAAATGACAGTTTTCTTTGGTCAATTGTTATCTTCCAAAAGTCAAATGCTATTTATAAACAGTCATCTACCAACTGTCAACTGTTATTTTTATCTGTTGTCAATTTTAAATTATCATTTCTCAACTGTCATTACACGGAATTTTTAATTTTACGTTTAGAATTTGTAATTTTTCATTGCAATTTATATGTTAACTGTCAACTAATAACTGTCAAATGTCACCTGCTATTTACGTCATTTGTCATGTGTCATTTGTAATCTGTCAAGTCATACCCGTCAATAATTATTAATCAGATGCCAGTTTTTATCGGTCAATTGTTTTCTCCCAAATGTCAAATGTTATTTATTAACTGTGCTGTACCAACTGTCTTATGTTGTTTTTATCTGTAATCTGTTGCCATTTGTTAATTATATCTCTCAACTGGCATAACATTGAATTTGTAATTTAAGGTTTAGAATTTGTATTTTATCATCTGTCAAATAAAATGTCAAATGTCATCTGTCATTTTTATCTGTCCTATAGCAACTGCCATCTATGATTTATATTATTATTATTATTTATACTATAATTTATTATCTGTTCAACTGTTATTTGTCATCTGTCGTTTTTAACTGTCATCTGTCAATGTCATATGTAAATTTTGAATTTTTTTCAACTGTTTTTTGTCTATCTTTAATAAAATCAACAGTTTTTTTATTGAAAAAATTTCCACTGATTGAAAAAATGCATGTGAATCCTAGGATAGTATTTTGTGATGATTGTTGAGAGCTGACAATTGACAAATTATATATAATAATTGATAACAAAGAAATTAATAAAGTTAATCAAATTTATTGTTTAGTCATTAATCACGTTTTTCCATGTAAAAAAAATTGATGATTATTATACCACAGTATTATTAATCGATGGCAATAATTCCAAATACGTTAGACAATAACCAAAGTTCGTGTATAAACTATAAACAGATTTAACAACTCAATTCCAAATGGATAATCGACGAGGAGCACGAACGAGAGATACGTCCACGCGACAGATTGGCGCCCACCCACGCACCCTCCATTCATAGAACCGACGAAAATCCCACAAGTCACGACCGAAATGCTTCAATTAAAAAAAAAAAAACATAATAATTACTAATCGCTGAATGAAATCGCGAAGGCCGAGCACCTGCATATTTAGGTTGACGTCGTTGTATAATCGAAGGCTCCTAACTGGCATTTCCTATGTGCTCACAGCGAGTCGCTATCAATTAAAATGTATTAATTAGTGCGGTAATTGCGAACCGCCAGATAAATGAAAGTAACCTTTGGTTTTTGTGATCGTGCCCTTATATAGTAGGGTATTTAATCATTGTCCGTGTTGCGCAAAAACGGCGGCAAATATTTCTTTAATGACTCAAATATTGAATAATTGCTAGCGAGCCGGAATTATCCGTGTTGGCGCTGTTACTCGACCGTGTGAAAATAGATTAGAGGATTTCATTATATGAACTTATTGAAAAATCATCTATAGTAATAAAAATCAAAATTTGCAAGTTTCAACGTACATACTCTAATAATATAAATGTACCTCATTCCTTACCTTGCAGCGGGGCCTAAAATGTTAATCCAGAACTGTCGTCGTTGAAAAACTGTTTATAAATCAGGCTTAAATTTCATTGTTTGCATTGTGAAATATTAAAAATGATTTGGCTATAATTTAGAAAATGCATTCATATTAATAACAATAAACCGATTACACCTTGAATATTAAAGTAAGAGGTGAATGCGTAATGTGGCACAAAGAAATGAAAGAAGTATCCTTGCGGTGAAACCGATAAACCAGCATCCATAACTACGTCCGCGTATCGAAGACATTTTTATTTTTCTTTTACGTTGTAATCGAGTGTACATAAATCCACTTATTGGCGCCGGGGTTGAATAATTTATCCACATATGCAAATCGACGTAAACTTCAATATTAGCCAGGCAGCAAGGCTTGATAAAGGAATACGTCACACTGCGTTTCCTCGTCGATCTAATTTACATATCCAGTGCGCTTTGATGTGTATAAAGTTATTGTTGTCTAGCCTCGAGGCTTTGCTAGAACGGCTGGCTGTTGCAATCCTTCAATCCCCGAGCTGAACAATTTCTTTGTTGGGAATGATTCATTTACTTTAGACTATTCAATTGTTTCTACACGTTTGTGATTTTTTACTTTGCAAGTTCTTTGAGACAGAAATTTCAAAGGCTTGAGTTCATTTCTTGTGTTCTTCCACTCGCAGACTTTAAGTTCCTTTATCGTTATCCTTAATTTTTATTCAAAACTTTGAGTATTTTTTTACTGACCTCAGTGGTAAACAATAGGGATAGGAATGCTCTCTTCTGGATTAAGTTACAATCAAACATATTTCTATTTTCAGCAATGTATTAATGATATAATCTTAATGTTTTCTCTATTAATGTTAAGGATTAACTTTGAAGAAAGAGAAAGCATCTGAAAATTTACAACATACACTTCAAGAACTTTTCAAAACTCTATCTAAAATCCAAAACAGATGACCACTAATTAACTGATTCATAAGAAATTTATCATCTACATGATGAAGCCACTGTGTGGCGAAACAATTGTAGCAGTGCATCGACATTAAATTGTGTAAATTCTCAAAACCCAACATAATACATAATGGAATTTCAAGTAAAAGCCTCATCAATACGTAAATAAATAGAAGTAGAAAAGTCTTGAAGGCATTTTCAAAGTAATCCTTTTTTTAATGTTTTCATTATATAAATTAAATAATTTCAAGATCAAACAATTTAGGCATTAATTTCTTTTCCCAAACCACAAATCTATCCATTCCTAATTCGCTTACGTAAGTAATAAACAAACAAAAATTGAAAGTGATAAGCAACATAGGGAACACTGTACCGTTCCTCTCAAGTGCACTTTTATTGCAAACTCTTGATACCCCCCGAAAGTAATACCATTACACATCATGGCATCATAAACCATAAAGATACGCACATAAAGAGCTCCCTATATGGCCAAGCGTAATTTAGGACTGTAACATAAAATTCGTGCGCACGTGTACAATCAACGTTTTTATTTTTATTAGTGTGGCAACAACAATGGCCGCAATTGTGGCGGCAGGTATATTAAATGGAACGGGGGCACAATGGAACATCCCCGCGCCTCAACCTATAAAAAAATCGGTCATTCGAGGTGAATCCGAATGTCTCATTTAAACGGTCGTAACGATATGTAAATATCTGCGTTCCAGTTCGGTTCGCCATTAGGAGACACCCGCCGTATTCCTTTAATGGTGTACACACAAAATTGCCCCAATTTTTCCGACATTATGCTTACGCAAATATTGCACTTAAGTAATGATCAGGAAGGAAAAGAGATGTAATAAAATAATCCTCTAAAACCTTTTTATTTTTTCTGAATAGAGTTGAAACAATTAATGATTTAGTAAATGAATTGGAGTGACGTGGAGATAAACTTGATTCTAAAATGTTCTTTTCTTCACGCAGTTTATTTGAAATACCAAATATTTGGTATTTCAAATAAACTGTGTTTTAAGTGCTGTATTTTATAATTAAATAATGATTTATTTTATATATATTTTAAGTGACATAGAAATCCAATCACCTAGTATAATAATTATTTGCTTTACTTTTTGATTGAATTTTTTACATTTTTTTTCATTAACTTAGCGTACTCTTGACCTACCCCAACAAACTATATATTGACATGCTACATAGCGAAACAAAAGGTTCATTAGGGTAGGTCAGGGTAACGCAAGCTAGGCCAATGACGTTTGGTACTGTGCGACCTAACTGAAGTTCAATGAGGGCGCTAGATTAATACAAAAGGAATTGCGGTAGGTCAAGAGTACGAACGGTTGAATAAAAAGGAGGATTTATTTCCGATTTATTTTAATTGCTTATATTATTGTATGCATAATTGATACCAAAGAACATTTACAGTCAAGTAAAAAAAACACGAAACAAAAATATTTCATTCCATGAAAAATTAAAAATACTTTTACTTAGTTAACTAAGTAAAAGTATTTTTTTGTCTACAACATCAATTAGTTAATATTTAATTAATTTAATTTCATACATTCATACATTTATAAATAAATTTCCTTTCAGTATAGTTGGGGATGTTTTATTGATTGGAGGGTGGGATAGAGGCCACCCATCCACCCTACAAATTTATTAAAACTTTCATCGCTGACATTATTTTTGCCTTCAAAACTTTTAAACTGTTAGTACGGACGTTTTCAGAAATTTCAAAGCAGTGTTTTGGCTTAAATTTACCAATATATGTAGGGTGGGTGGGTGGCCACTATCACACCCTCCAATTTCTTAATCATTAACAAAGCATTATCCTAAATTATATTGCACATAATAAATAAATTAGTTAAAAAATCAATAAGTGGGAGAGAGACCGCCCACCCACCCTACAAATTTATTAAAACTGTCATCACTGACACTATTTTTCTTTCGAAACTTTCAGAGTGTTAATATAGATATTATCAGAAATTTAAATGCAGTGTTCCGACCTAAATTTACGAATATATGTAGGGTGGGTGGGTGGTCACTAATCCATCCTTTCATTCCTGAATCATTAACAAAACCTTTAATATGTGAAATTTGTAATGACAGTTGACAGATAACAATTGACAAATGTCAGACTACACATAATAGGTAACAGATGATACATGACAGATAAAGAAACGACAAATGACAGATAATGAATTCAGATAAGAAAAATCTTAAGTGATTATTTAAATAAAAAAGTAAACATTCCACATTCGATGCTATGACAGTTGATAGATTGACAAACGTCAAATAAAAGATAACAGAAAATTATAGAATAAAAAAACAGATAACAATTAATAGATGATAATTAACAAATGACATTTGATAGTTAACAGTTGATGATCGACATTTGACCGATGATAGTTGACAGTTGATAATTCACATTTTACAGATGATAATCGACATTGATAGATGATAGTTGAAAGTTGACATTTGACATTTGACAGATAACAATTGACATTTGATAGATGATACTTTAGAGATTACCGACAAAAAATAAGAAATTCTAAACCCAGCATGAATATTTTTTATTTACTATCGAAGCAAAACTTCTCTGGGATGACAGTTGACAGAAAACAATTGATAAATGACAGATAACGTATTATAGGTAATAGCAGACAGATGACATTGCAGATGATATTTGATATGGCGGTTGACAGTTGACAGGTAGCATTTAAGAGAAAATAATCACAAATTTTAGATTGCAGGTAATATATGACAAATGATAGTTGACAGGTGAAATTTTATAAACAGTTGATAGATGTAGTTTGATATATTGTAATGATAGTTGACAAATAAAAATTGACAAATGCTAGATTACACATAATAAGTAATAGATGTCAGATGACAAATAAAAAATGACAAAATGACAGATGACAGATAATAAATTTCAGATGAGAAAAATCTTAGGTGACTGTTTTTATTTAAAAATTAAAGTAAACATTCCATATTCCATACTATGGCAATTGATAGATTGACAGATGACAAATATAAGATAACTGATGACTGATAATTGTACAACAAAAAATAGGTAACAAATAATAAATGACATCTGACAATTGATGATTGACATTTGACAGATGATAGTTGACAATTGATAATTGATATTTAACAGATGACAGTTGACATTTTATAGATGACAGATGATAGATTACCGATAGAAAGTAACAGATAATAATTGGTAAATGGCATATAACGGATTATAGATGATAGTTGACAGATGACACATCACAGATGATATTTAATCTAGCTGGCAGCTGATAATTGACATGTGTCAGTTAACAAATAGCGTTTAAGAGATGATAGTTGACAACTAACAGAGTATAATATGTTGGATGCTTGAAGCCATAACTTTGTGATACATATTGAATCAGGAACTTTATCAAATGATAAATAAAACTTACTTTGTTAATATCACACACGGATATTAACAAAGTAAGTTTTATTTATCATTTGATAAAGTTCCTAACAGAGTATAGATTATAGCTTAGATGTGAGAAATTTTAAATCATTGAAAGAATATTATTTTCATTCAAAAATAACGTAAAAATGACACGTGACAACAATTAATGGAAAAATTCACATGACTAATAATGGATTGTAGATAATGTATGACCGATGATTGATAATATATGACATATGACAGTTGACAGCTACAAATTCATAAAGAATAATTGACACTGAATTTAAACATAGTGAATTTTTTAATTCAGTATAAGTTTGAATTACTACGTAGATTAATTAAAGACGAGTTATTATTAATATTAAAAAATACAGATGACCTTTGACACTTGACAGATGGCAGTTGACAGTTGACATTAAACAGATGATAATTGACAGACGACAAATGACAAATTATAAACTCTACAATTTTTATTGTTTACTGAAAGAAAAAAAGACATGTAATAATATATGACAAACAACAAAAAACAGTTGATAAATGACAGATAGCAGATAACAAATAATAAATGTTAGTTAAAACAAATTGACAGATGTTCTTTGCCATATTAGAGATGACAAATACAGTTGACAAATAATAAATTAGACATAATGAATAACAGATGATAAATTATAAACATTGCATATTTTAAGTAGTGACAGTTGGGGATAATAATGGAAAATACCAGGCGGCTAATAACAACTAATAAGTGACTGATTGCAGATAAAAAAATACAAAAAAACAATATAAATAACATTTGACACTTGACAGATAACAGTTGACAGTTGACATTTAATAAATGGCAGCTGACTGATGACAAATGACGCATTATAAATTCTATAACTTTGATTGTTTATTCAAAGTAAAAAGAAAACATGCGATGACATATGACAGATAAAAAATGACATCTAACAGATAACAGATGATAAATTTCAGATGAAAAAATCTTAGGTGAGTGTTTTTAATTAAAAATTAAAGTAAACATTCCATATTCCATGCTATGACAGTTGATAAATTGACAAATGTCAAATGTTGCAGAAAAATTAAAAAAAAACAGATAACCTTTGATAGATAACAATTAATAAATGACATCTGATAGTTGGCAAATGATAGTTGACAGTAGATGGTTGACATTTTACAAATGACAGTTGGCATTCGTTAAATGACAGTTTTTAGATTACAGATGATAAATTACAAACGTATAGATACATGTGATAATAGTTGATAGAAAAAGAATCAAAGCAGATGATAGATTGCAGATATTGTATGACAAATGATAGATTGCATTTAATGTATAACAAATGACAGATGACAGTTGAAATTTTATAAAAAAATAGTTGATAGATATAATTTGACATATTGTAATGACATGTGACAGATGATAATTGACAAATGCCAAAGTACACATATTCAGTAACTAATGACACATGACATATAAAAAATGACAGTTGACAGTTGACAGATGATAAATTTCAGATGAGAAAAATCTTAAACGAGTGTTTTTCTTTAAAAATTAAAGTAAGAATTCATATTCCTAGCTATGACAGCTGATAGATTGACAAATGTCAAATATAAGAAAACCTTTGATGGATGATTTCAGAATAAGAAAAAACAGTAACCTTTGATAGATGTCCATTAATAAATGACATCTGATAGTTGGCAAATGTTAGTTGACAGATGACAGTTGATATTTGATATGTGACAGTCGATAAATTACAGACGTAAAAATACATGTGATAAACAGATGATAGATTGCGGATAATATATGACAGATGATAGATTGCATTTAATATATGACAAATGACAGTTGACAGGTGAAATTTTATAAAGATGGATGTAATTTGACATATTGTAATGACAATTGACAGATAACAACAAATGTCAGACCATACGTAATAAGTAACAAGTGATAGATGGCAGACAAAAAGTGACAACTGACAGATGACAGATGGTAAATTTCATATGAGAAAAATCTTTTCATTAAAAAATTAATTTAAACATTCCATATTTAATGCTATGACAGTTGATATATTGACAAATATTAAATATAAGATAACAGATGATTGATGATTGCAGAACAAAAAAAACAGATAACAATTAATAGATGACAATTAATAAATGAGATCTGATAGTTGACAGTCGATGGTTATCATTTGACAGATGATAGTTGACAGTTGATAATTGACATTTGACAGATATCAGTTGACATTTAATAGATGGCATTTGAGAGATGACAGTTGACATTTAATAGATGACATTTGATAGATTACCGCTAGAAAGTAACAAAATCTAAACTCTACAAGAGTGACATTTGACAGATAATAATTAGTAAATAACAGATAACGGATCATAGATGATAGTAGACAGATGACAGATTAGAGATAGCATATCTCAGATGATATTTGATATAAATGGCAGTTGACAGTTCACATATGTTAGTTAAGAAATAGCATTTAAGTTATGACAGTTGACAAGTGACAGATTATAGAATATAGTTTACATATGACAAATTTTAAATCATAGAAGAATATTTTCATTCAAAATTAACGTAAAAATTACATGTGACAACAGTTGATAGAAAAAATAACCACATAACAAATGACAGATTGCAGATAATATATGACAGATGATAGATTGCACATAATATATGACAATTGACAGCTGAAACTTTATAAGGAAGTTGATAGATAGATAGATGGCATTTGGCATATTATAATGACAGTTGAGAGATAGTAACAGATGATAGATGACAGATGGCAATTGACAGATGATAATAATAAATTTAAAAATACGAAAACATTTCGTGAATCTACAACAGTGAGTCTTACTAAGACTACAAGATAGATAAACAGATGATAAATTTTAGAATGAGAAAAAACTTTTGTTGACTATTTTCATATAAAAAAATTCCATATTTTAAGCGGTAACAGTTGAAGGATAATAATTAACAAGTGGCAAATAACAGGTGGCTAATAACAACTGATAGGTGACAGATTGCAGATAAAACATACAGATGACAGTTAATAAATGACATTCGACACTTGACAGATGACAATTGACAGTTGACATTTAACAGATGCTAGTTGACAGATGACAAATGACAAATTATACACTGTACAACTTTTATTGTTTACTCAAAGTAACAAAAAACATGTGATGAAATATGACAAACAACAAAGAACAGTTGTTAGATTGCGGATAGCAGATAACAAATAATAAATTAAAGTTGACAGATGATGTCGCCATTTTAGAGATCGCAAATGACAAATTCTAACCTTGGAAAAATATTTTGATTAAAACCAAATAAAATTCTATATTTTAACAGTTAATAGATAAAAAAATTGACAATTGACATATGACATATGGAGGCCAACAATTGACACATGTTAACCACCATATATAATCAGTAATTAAAAAATGATAGATTGTAGATAACAATGACAGATCATTGAAAGTTGACAGATTGGCATTTAAGTGATGACCGTTGACAGTTGACAGATGATATTTGACAGTTGTCGGATGGTGGTTGGCAGTTGTGAGATAAAAATTAACAAATCAGTGATAATCTATTAAAGGAACATTTTAAACAGTAAGAGAACATCTTTTTATTTCAAAAACAAAGTAGATATTTTACATAATGACAGTTAACAGATAAAAATTCATAAATCACAGATAACGAATAACAGATGACAGAGTACAGATGAATAAGTTGCAGATAACGTGCAATAGATGACAGATGATGACAGAGAATGACAGATGACAGATGTCTGTTAACAGATGGTGTTTGACAGTTGTCGGATTGTAGTTGTCAGATAATATATGATCATATGTAATTAATAAATGACATTTGATTATTGGCAAACGATAGTTGACAGATGACAGTTGGCTGAAAGATGACAGATGACAAATTAAAACCACTAAATCTTAGAAGAGGATTTTCATTAAACATTATTAAAAGTAAAAATATCATATGATGACAGTTGTGAGATTATAAGTGACACATGTTAAATATCAGATGACTGATGACAGTTGACAGATGTCAGGTTGTAGATAAAATAATAAACAGCATTTATATATAGACGACATTTGATAATTTCCAAATGATAGTTGACAGATGACAGTAGATTCAAAGATGACAGATGACAAATTGTAAGCTCTAAATCTTAGTAGGGGATTATCATTATAAATTTAAAGTAAATATTTCATGCGATGACAGTTGCTAGAAAATAATTGACACATGTTAAATATCAGATGACTGTTCACAGCTGACAAATGTCAAGTAGCAGATTAAAAAAAAAAAACAGACAACATTTATGCATTGATGATAATTAATAAATGACATTTGAAAATCATTGAGTCTTCTTTGTCTATCAATCATTATTTACTATATTTAATGTTTGTAATTGTTAAACTTATTGCTACAGATGAATAAGCAAACAATCCCTTCTTTCTTCTTTGTGTGTTGAGGATAATCACATTAATTTAATTTCGCAGCAAATGAATCCAATTGTTGGGAAATTAAATCGACGATCGGTTACGACTTAATTAAATGATAACCGACGTCAACAAACCGATTATCGTGATTCTCCGTAATCCTGCTATGAGTTCACATCATGTGAACTCTTTGTTTTGGCGCGGCCCACGTCAATACGTTTCGGAGGGATGACGAATTGTCGAAATTCCTCACATCGTCGTCGTGACTAATTTCGTGTTTGAGGCAACGCTGAACGTTGTGACTTGCACAGCGAGCGAAATGTCACAATCGAATATCGCGGGGCTGCAGACACTTCGCAGAAGTGGAGTATAATTGCGACCTTGCCCGAGCCACCTGGGGCATTAGTGCCGTTTCTCGGAGCGGGATAGTGGTAAAAATCCGCCCACGTGATTAGTCGTGTGTGCGTGGTGGCTCGGCAACTGTTTTACATTAATATTTTATGGTTGAAATAACCATCGTGGTTTATGTACGATAAAAAGGGCCGAAATGTTCTATTGTGATAAGGAATCATCTTAAAAGTTATATGTGGGTGCCACAAGGTTCCAATTTAGGTCCATTTAAATTTAAACGAAAAAAACTGTATGAAGAAATCTACTTTTAGTTTAATTTTAATTATATAAATCAACGATTACAATTAATTCCTTATTCAGGTTTCCTGACTTATCATTTTCTTTCTAGCCATAATACAGCAATTATTGTACAGTGATGTTACAAATACATTAATTCTTTATAAATTTTGTAAATTTTCAAGTCAATTCAATGAGAGGTATTAATTTAACAATATTTTCAACCAACGAATACAATTTAATTCCTTTATCCGTGTTTGCAGCGTTGCCATTTTGTTTCTAGCCACAATACAGCAATTATTATACAGTGATGTTACAAATACATTAATTCTTTATAGATTTTGTAAATTTTCAAGTCAATTCAATGAGGGGTATTAATTTAACAATATTTTCAACCAACGAATACAATTTAATTCCTTTATTCGTGTTTGCAGCGTTGCCATTTTGTTTCTAGCCACAAAACAGCAATTATTGTACAGTGATGTTACAAAAACATTAATTCTTTATAGATTTTGCAAATTTTCAAGTCCATTCAATGAGAGGTATTAATTTAACAATATTTTCAACCAACGAATACAATTTAATTCCTTTATTCGTGTTTGCAGCGTTGCCGTTTTGTTTCTAGCCATAATACAGCAATTATTGTACTGTGATGTTATAAATACATTAATTCTTTATAGATTTTGTAAATTTTCAAGCCGATTCAATGAGAGGTATTAATTTAACAATATTTTCAACCAACGAATATAATTTAATTTCTTTATTCGCGTTTGCAGCGTTGCCGTTTTGTTTCTAGCCACAATACAGCAATTATTGTACAGTGATGTTATAAATACATTAATTCTTTATAGATTTTGTAAATTTTCAAGTCAATTCAATGAGAGGTATTAATTTAACAATATTTTCAACCAACGTATACAATTTAATTCCTTTATTCGTGTTTGCAGCGTTGCCGTTTTGTTTCTAGCCATAATACAGCAATTATTGTACAGTGATGTTATAAATACATTAATTCTTTATAGATTTTGTAAATTTTCGAGCCAATTCAATGAGAGGTATTAATTTAACAATATTTTCAACCAACGATTACAATTTAATTCCTTTATTCGTGTTTGCAGCGTTGCCATTTTGTTTCCAGCCACAATACAGCAATTATTATACATTGATGTTACAAATACATTAATTCTTTATAGATTTTGTAAATTTTCAAGTCAATTCAATGAGAGGTATTAATTTAACAATATTTTCAACCAACGAATACAATTTAATTCCTTTATTCGTGTTTGCAGCGTTGCCATTTTGTTTCTAGCCACAATACAGCAATTATTATACAGTGATGTTGCAAATACATTAATTATTTATAGATTTTGTAAACTTTCAAGCCGATTCAATGAGAGGTATTAATTTAACAATATTTTCAACCAACGAATACAATTTAATTCCTTTATTCGTGTTTGCAGCGTTGCCATTTTGTTTGTAGCCATAATACAGCAATTATTGTACAGTGATGTTACAAATACATTAATTCTTTATAGATTTTGTAAATTTTCAAGTCAATTCAATAAGAGGTATTAATTTAACAATATTTTCAACCAACGAATACAATTTAATTCCTTTATTCGTTTTTGCAGCGTTGCCGTTTTGTTCCTAGCCACAATACAGCAATTATTGTACAGTGGTGTTACAAATACATTAATTCTTTATAGATTTTGTAAATTTTCAAGTCAATTCAATGAGAGGTATTAATTTAACAATATTTTCAACAAACGAATACAATTTAATTCCTTTATTCGTGTTTGCAGCGTTGCCATTTTGTTTCTGGCCACAATACAGCAATTATTGTACAGTGGTGTTACAAATACATTAATTCTCTATAGATTTTGCAAATTTTCGAGCCGTTTCAATGAGAGGTAATTATTTAACAAATTTTTGAACCAACGAATACAATTTAATTCCTTTATTCGTTTTTGCAGCGTTGCCATTTTGTTTGTAGCCACAATGCAGCATTTATTGTTTAGTGATGTTGCAAATACATTAATTCTTTATAGATTTTGTAAATTTTAAGCCAATGCAATTTATTGTCTGTATTTTTTTCATTTCTTTTCGTACATCACTTTCAATGATTAAACGTGCTTTTTCGTGCATTCACCGAGGACTCTTTTCCACACATCTTCCATTTATATTTATTTTTTCTATGCACCTCACGGTGGAATGCAGCCTTTCTGTAGCAAACTCGCGGGAGTTCGCGATTTCGCTATGAATGGCCGGCCATTATGTAAAAATCGTGTAGACGATGCCCGCACAGATAAATTTCCACATATGCGGCCATATTCGTCTGAGCTTTTCAAGTAAAAAGTAAAAAATAATAAAAAAAGCAGCTGAAGCTCGGAAATTAATAGTGGTTAGATGGTCGTTAATTATCCCCGCAGTCATCAGTGCCAGACCGAGCCCACGTAAAGAGCGAGAGTAATGTTTACTCACCAGCTTTTTTCCAAGTCCATTATTGTGATAATTTCCATATTTGCTGTGTTATTATGCTGTGTATATCATACGGCTTTGGAGTTAAATAAAGGAACGTGGATATGAATTGTTGTAATGCACGAACGAGATATTGTTGTAACGCACTCTTTTTTTTTTTTCAAAGGGGAGATGGACGAACGCAGATAAATATTTAAATGGTGGTCATTTGATATGGTGGTATGGTTTGGAAGATTGTATTTTTACGTGTAAGTATTATAAATGAGAAAATTAATCGTGTAGGTAAATAAAAGAGATTAGGAAATAAATTATAAGACTTAGAAACTACCTTTTTTGAAAACAGAAGCTTAAAAATTTTGTTGAAAGACAATATCTGTCAGCGTAAAATAAATATAATACGACTAAGAAATTATAATTTTAAAATTAATGGAAATTCCTGCACGCAAGTTAATTACATGCCCATATAAATATAAGACTTATCCCTTTTTAATGAACAATGATGCATCTGGTAACACAATCAATTACGTACCCCCCTATTTTGTTTATGAAGGCCCTCTCGCTACTCTTTTTGAGGTTGCCGCTCGGTACTACCCACGCCTGTCTCATTACCACCTTTTTTTTATATATATACGTATATCGTTTTTCCATTTGCATGTTTACAACCACTCTTTTCTCCCGTACGAATTTAATGGAATCGATGAGGAGGCGTATAATTGCGATCGTCTGGAGGGAAGTTCCAGACCGTACACCCACTCTAGACTGGCCGGATACTAATTACCAGCGAGAGGAAGAGCGAAACCTTGAGGATCCGAGCTGATATCTTTGTTATCATCGTCATTCCTTATTTTTATTTCGCCACTTCCTAGACGCGTGGGGCGACTTTTTTATTAAACGCGATGGATGCGAATGCGAACGCAAACAGTGACCGTCTATTATATACATCCATCACAACTTCTATTTCTGTTTGAATAGAGACTTTGTACGATGTAGTACCACCGTATTCATGCACCTAATCACTTTGCATATTATCCGGAACGTGCGCGCGTCCGTGATGTTACTTTATTATAGGGAATTTGTATTAAAAGTGCAGTGACCGGCGGAAGTGCACCCACGCCCTTCGGCCATCACACCATCGCGGCATCCGGCCCGGCGATATGCCGCAGAAAGAGACGGAGAGAGTGGGCAGCAAGGGCCGAATTATAAATTAGGGTGCTGCACTCTCATTATCTTTATTTTCTTTTTTTAGGTGCTTGCTACAGTCATAACAAATTAAAAGTACAATGGTTTACGACGTGAGAAGAATAATCTGCACTTAATTTATGTGAATTATAACAAACTAAAATAATACTATTGCATATCAACTATCACTTACCAATTGTCATCTCCAATACGCCATCTAGGATCTATAATCTGCCAATTATTATATATCATCTTTTATGTCATTTTATATTTATCGGTGTTCGTCACATATAATTTTTGTTTTGATTTTGCATGATAATACTGTCCTAAGTTTTAAAATTTGTCAATTGTCATCTGTTATCTATCATCTACCAACTAACAAATATTACCTTTTAAATGTCACATGTCAATTGTCATATTTCAACTGCCATCTGCCATATGTTATCTGCAATCTGTTACTTAACAGATGACGATAAGTTTCAGATGTCATAATTGTTTGGTTTAGAATTTATTATCTGTAATCTCTCAACTCTCGTCTATCTAATGTCAATTGCCATCTGTCAAATGTAAACTGTCAATTGTCATATGGTATGTGTAATCTGTCAACTCTCATCTATCAAATGTCAATTGTCTTCTGTCGAATGTAATCTGTCAATTATTAAATAGTTTAGAATTTGTTATCTGTGATCTGTCAACTCTCGTCTCTATCTAATGACAATTGCCATCTGTCAAAAGTAAACTATCAACTATCATGTGGTGTGTGTAATCTATCAACTCTCATCTATCAAATTTCAATTGTCTTCTGTCGAATGTAATCTGTCAATTATTATATAGTTTAGAATTTGTTATCTGTAATCTGTCAACTCTCGTCTCTATCTAATGTCAATTGCCATCTGTTAAATGTGAACTGTCAACTGTCATATGGAATGTGTAATGAATGTGTCAACTCTCATGTATCAATTGTCAATTGTTTTCTGTCGAATGTAATCTGTCAATTATTATATAGTTTAGAATTTGTTATCTGTAATCTGTCAACTCTCGTCTCTATCTAATGCCAATTGTCATATGTCAAATGTAAACTGTCAACTGTCATATGTTATGTGTAATCTGTCAACTCTCATCTATCAAATGTCAATTGTCTTCTGTCGAATGTAATCTGTCAATTATTATATAGTTTAGAATTTGTTATATATAATCTGTCAACTCTCGTCTTTATCTAATGTCAATTGCCATCTGTTAAATGTGAACTGTCAACTGTCATATGGTGTGTGTAATCTGTCAACTCTCATCTATCAAATGTCAATTGTCTTCTGTCGAATGTAATCTGTCAATTATTATTTAGTTTAGAATTTGTTATCTGTAATCTGTCAACTCTTGTCTCTATCTAATGTCAATTGTCATCTGTCAAATGTAAACTGTCAACTGTCATATGGTGTGTGTAATCTGTTAACTCTCATCTATCAAATGTCAATTGTCTTCTGTCGAATGTAATCTGTCAATTGTTATCTATTAGCTGTTACTCTATAGAGTTGTCGAATGTAATCTGTCAATTATTATATAGTTTAGAATTTGTTATCTGTAATCTGTCAACTCTCGTCTCTCTAATGTCAATTGTCATCTGTCAACTGTCATATGGTATGTGTAATCTGTCAACTCTCATCTATCAAATATCAATTGTCTTCTGTCGAATGTAATTTATCAATTATTTTATAGTTTAGAAGTTGTTATTTGTAATCTGTTAACTCTGGCCTATCTAATGTCAATTGTCATCTGTCAAATGTAAACTGTCAAGTATCAAATGAAATGTGTAATCTGTCAACTTTCATGTATTAAATGTCAATTGTCATCTGTCAACTACCATACGGTATATGCAATCTGTGAACTATCGTCTATCAAATGTAAATTGTCATATGTCAAATGGAAACTGTACTTTATTGTATGGTTTAGAATTCGTTATCTGTAATCTGTCAACTCTTATTTATCAAATGTCAATTATCATCTGTTAAATGTCATTTAATAATCAATATCAACTGTCATCTGTCTCTTTGAATATTTAATTATCAGTTGTCATTCGCTATTAATCAATTATTATCTGTCAAGAGTTGTCACGTAGAATTTATTTTTATTTTTATTAATATTTTACTCATTCGTAATCTCATCCGTCATCTATCGACTGTCATCAACCAAAAATCAACTTCAATTGTTATTTGTCAATTGTTATTTATTAGCTGTTACTCTATAGATTTTTTGTTTGGAACTATGAACTGTCAAATACCTTATTAAGTGATATCTGTCATTTTGTCAATGTCACTTGTTATGGAATTTTTACTTTCCTAAGAATTTAAATGTTTCGTCTTTAATCCATCATTTGTTAATTGCCATCTATCAATTGTTAAATGTCATCTATCAATTATCAGTTTTAAGCTGTCAGCTCCCATTTATTATTTATTAACAGGTTAGCCATCTGTCACTTGCCATTGTAATCCAACATATATCATCTGTCATAATAATTCAATTATTGTTAACTGTCATCTTATTTTCGTAAACTATCATACTAATTTATAGTTTGTGGTTAATGTCATCTTTAATTAATTATTTGTCTACAGACAAATCTGTAAGAAATTTGACAATCAGTTATTAATAATTAAAGATTAGATATTTAAATGGGTTTTGAAAAGACTGATGTAAATGAAATGTATTAAAAAATTGAAGAAAAAGATGCATCGGCCGAGAATCGAACCCGGGCCGCCCGCGTGGCAGGCGAGCATTCTACCACTGAACCACCGATGCTATAGAATATATTTATTTAATAATAAATGTGATTTATTCCAAGATATAATAAATTAAATTTTAAATTTATGATTAAATTTTTGTATTTATTAAAAACTTTAAAAATTAAACTAACGAGAAAAAATTTAATCACGAATATTTAATAAGTTAAATGATATTAATAAAATGTATTTTTTATAAAATTGCTCGTTACAATGAAATAATGTTTTAATAGATAATCATAACTATAGTATGTACTAATATTATATAAATAATTAATTGTAACTGATTGAAATACTTTGCGTATTTCAATCAATAAAATAATCAAATTCCTTTAATATTTAACATTCGATATAGGCAACACAATATACTGTCGAAACGGAATCCATAAATTTTTTAATAAATACAGATTAATTAATGCTTTTAAATAAATATATACCTTGTATTTTGCTAAAATATATAAGTTTTACTGTGTTTATAAAATATTATTATTATATAAATAATCAAATTTCTACAATATTAAACTTTCAGTATAGGCAACACAATATACACTTGAAATGGAATCCATAATAATTTTAAACAACACAAAACAATAAATGCATTTAAATAAATATATACCGTATATTTTGCTGAAATAAATAAGCTGATCATTGTTTATAAAATATTCTTATTGTATAAATAACAGGTTGTGTCGTCAGTGTTTAATTGTAAATGTAATTTTGTCAGTAGAGTGGATAAGAATAAGAATAAGAATTTATTGGTCTTACTCATTGTTAAAAACAATATAAGACAAGTCAGTAACACATCATAACTAATAATAATTTTACAATGATTAAATATAGTAGTAAAAAATATTATAGTTAACAAATAATTAAAATTATAGCTAAATATTCAACTTAATGCTTTTAAATTTTGAACGCAGTTAATAAATTCATTAATATCGTAAAAGGCATGTTGGGAGAGAAATGTTTTGAATATTGATTTGAATTTTTTATTCGATAACGATGTCATTTCATAAGGAAGTTTATTATAAAAGTTAATTCCGGAATTATGATGAGTTTTTTTGACATACGTATGCTTACATTTGTATTCGACAATTTTGTAGTTATTTCGAGTTGGGTAATCATGAACATTGCTGTGTTTTTTAAACTTTCCCCTGTTGCAATGAATGAGATATAGTGTCTTCAAAATATATATACATGGCAAAGTTAATAATTTGTATTTAATAAGTTTATTTTTACATGTCTCTGTATAGTGTAAATTAAATATTATATCCCTAAATAATTTGTCCATTCGGTTGTCTGTATTATCTTATTATCAAATGTAAAGCATGTTGTTTCAGTCTTGTTGTGTATATTTGATATATGTAATATTTCCGTTTTTTTGAACATTTACAATTAGATTATTTTTTTGACACCATTCTTGAAATTGATCCATAACTTTAGATAATTTGTCTTTAGCCCCCTGGAATGATTTGTCGGACACTATAACGGCAGTATCATCTGCATACATAAATACTTCTCCATCAACAATATAATCATTGACGAAAATGAGAAATATTAGTGCGCCAAGATTACTTCCTTGAGGGGTTCCTGTATTAATTGTGTATTGGTGTGAGAATGCATATTTGTATTTTACAAAATATTTCCTATTGCTCAAATAAGACACAATCCATTCATTTATGAAGCTACGATGGGTGTCCTTTTATTTAATGCAAAGCTTTTTGTTGTAATGAATAAATTTGAACATCTGTGTTTAATGAAAGCATTAATTTAGCAAAACAGGAGTTTATATTATATTGATTGGAGGGTGGGATAGTGGCCACCCACCCACCCAACATATACAATGGTTTTCCAATCTCCAACACTGGTGTAGTTTTTTTGAAACTATACGATTAATAATGTTGGTGTTGCTCAAAAATTAAAGTGGTATTATAGTTAAAATGTATTTGCATATATAGGGTGGGTGGGTGTCAACTATCCGACCATCCAATATTCATTATAATACTAACAAGAGTTTATCGAAAAGATATTCAATTGAAAATACGATTTTTGTAATGAAAATATTTTAATATTTTTGTTTAATTAACCCATTTATTTAGCAAAACAAAGTCCTGTGATAGATTGTTCGAAGGGCGGATAATTACTATTATTGCTAATATTACATTAATATAATTAATTTTAACTAATTGATATATGCAAAAACAATTAATACAATAATTAAATTCCTCTAATATTAAGCGTCAATATAGGCAACACAATATACACTAGAAGCGGAAAATATATATTTTTTTTTAATAAATAAAGAATAATAAATATATACACTGCATTAGTTGGTTTCAAAATCAAGGATGGATAATCCTAAACCAGTACTACTTTAAGAATGGCCTTTTAATATATAAAATTTTTTATCAATTTATTATTGAAATCAATAAATTCTTTTGTATACATTTATGCGCCATCTATTTTCAAAAAGTAGAATCAATTACTCTCCTCGGTGAACCCTCAAATACAAACAATTTTAACAGCAATCACCGATTCTACATTCAACCGCCATCTATAATCTAAATCCAAAAGTAATTATAATTGCAGCACTATTATTTATTAGTCGTACACTGCTCTAACCGTTGTGACCTTCTTGACTTATAATCCTTCCACTTGTGTACATTTTTAATACCATGTTAACACTAATTATGATTAAATCACTTAACAATAATCCCATCTAATATAACATCGATTCTTTTATTGACTTTATATTTTGTTATCAGCACTACCACCAACATCAATATTTCTTGCTTTTGTTTACACTAACAATAGGCAAATATAAATGTCCGAACGTACATCTCGTTCATTCAGATAAGAAAAGGTCGTCGGTCAACAACAAGGCATTAAAGCAATGTGAAAACTGACAGTACTCATTTTAATTAATTAATTTACAATATTAATAATTACCTTGAGAAGGTATATACAAAAATAATCAAGTGTGTGTTGATGCATTTTAAACAGTGAAGTTGTTTTTATTTTTAAATAGAAGCTATCGACAGTATTTATTTACGTAAATTAAATAAATGTGCAGTTATGTTTTGGATTACACTAGTGATTACGACAATAGTGTTTGGATTTGCAAACTGTGGCGGTATTTTATATCCACGCGAATCGGAGTCTAGGGAGGTGAAATCGTTGAACGGATTATGGAAATTCGTGGCGAATTCCGGACGAGATGGACATTTGGAAGAGTGGTATAAACCGGGGATAAAATTTGTAAGTTTAGTTTCATTCATTGTTAAGTAATAATACTCAAAAGTAAATCGTATAAACTTAAGACAGAATCGTTATTTAATGAAAGTAAATGACTAATTTTATAATATCAAGTCTATTTAATTAGTTTACCAGATTAAAAAGCATTAATCATATTAACTTAATAGAGACTATATTTTAGAAGGATGTTGCAAACACGCTTCTTATGCCAGTACCCTCCAGCTACAACGACATCACCACCGACACAAATTTGAGGGATTATTCTGGTTACGTCTGGTATCAAAGGACATTCTACGTGCCGAAATCGTGGTCGTCGAAAAGATTGTGGATTCGATTCGAATCGGTATCATATGCTGCTGAAGTTGTAAGTTTAAATTAAAACTAATAGACATTAAAAAAATATAAATATTCCATTGATTTGTAAAATTGTTAAAATTACTGTCATTAGCTTATTCTTTAGTTTTTCTTTCTCTATATAGAGAAATAACTTAAGGTTTTATCGTAAAGATCTGGAAGTGAAAAGTTATTTACCCAATAGTTTTTTTTATGCACTAATTTTAGCTATTTTATTTTTTATGCAATAGTTTTCTTAGCTGCAAGAAATAAAAAAATTGTCTACTATTAATTTTTATGTTTATTATTATTTCGACAAAAAAGCTAACATTTTACTCACTATTACAGTGGATTAATGGAAATTTAACGCTCATTCACGAAATCGGCCATCTGCCATTCCAGGCGGAAATAAATAAGTTCGTGAAGTTCGGCAAAGAAAACTTAATCACCGTGGCTTGTGATAATGTATTAACCGACACGACGATACCACAGGGTCAAATCGATGAAGTTTCAACGTAAGTACTTGAAAAAAATACGTGTGTTGCTTTTTATATTTCGGGAATGTACGATCATGGTGCTGCCATGGAAATACAGCTTCCTGAGTATGCATAAGTGTATTAACCTTACTAGAGAATATTTTGAAAAACAAGAAACCGTAAACTATCATCTTTCAAATGTTTTTTTTTTATGGTGACAAATTTAAATCTTGCAAATTAATAAATTTCTTTTAGTGATTTCGGAACGAAATTTGAACAAGCTTACACCTTCGACTTCTTCAACTACGCGGGAATACACCGATCCGTTGTCTTATACACAACACCAAAGACCTACATAGATGATATAACGATTTACACTGATATTGCAAATGATTCTGGTGAGTGTATTACGTTAACTTTTCTAGTATTTTAAAATAAGGTAGAGTTTTAATTGTAGGCCTGGTGTATTATGACGTTTCCATTGTTGGTTCTGAAAGTTATATTCTTGCATTGAGGCTGCACGACGAGGAAAATTCATTCAGTGATTTGAATTCCACGGGTTCGGGTTTGTTTATTGTTCAAAGGCCAAATCTCTGGTGGCCTTACCTCATGGATTCGAAACCTGGACATTTATACACATTAGAGGTAAAACAAAAATTAAATTTTACATATATCCATGTTAAGAAATATATTCTGATTATATTTTGATGATTTTAACCATGTGTCAATTGTTTTTACATTTTTTTCAAGCTCTCGAACGCGAACGCAACTTTAAATAAAAACGAATTGATTCTGTTGCGATTACTACAGAAATTAGTGAGGGTTGTGTACTAATTATTACGCGTACTTATTAGGAAATGCATTTTGATTGAATTTTAAAAATTTTAAGCGTCTGTCAATTGT
Source organism: Ontholestes murinus (assembly GCA_963969525.1). Classification (NCBI taxonomy): domain Eukaryota; kingdom Metazoa; phylum Arthropoda; class Insecta; order Coleoptera; family Staphylinidae; genus Ontholestes; species Ontholestes murinus. The sequence continues at coordinate 3,186,781 of OZ018389.1, read as the reverse complement.
TTTGATATTTTTTTCAAGCTCTCGAACGTGAACGCAACTTTAAATAAAAACGAATTAATTCTGTTGCAATTACTACAGAAATAAATGAGGGTTGTGGACTAGTTATTACGCGTACTTATAAATAAATGCGTTTTGATTAAATTTTGATAATTTTAAGCGCGTGTCAATTGTTTTTACATTTTTTCAAGCTCTCAAACGCGAACGCAACTTTAAATAAAAACGAATTGATTCTGTTGCGATTACTACAAAAATTAATGAGGGTTGTGTACTAATTATTACGCGTAATTATTAAAAAATGCATTCTGATTAAATTTTGATAATTTTAAGCGCGTGTCAATTGTTTTTACATTTTTTTCAAGCTCTCGGACATGAACGCAATTTTAAATAAAAATCGAATTGATTCTATTGAGATTACTAAAGAAATTAATGAGGGTTGTGTACTAATTACCACCTGTACTTATTAAGAAATCCATTCTGATTAAATTCTGATAATTTTAAGCGTGTATCAATTGTTTTTACATTTTTTCAAGCTCTCGAACACGAACGCAACTTTAAATAAAAACGAATTGATTCTGTTGCTATTACTACAGATTTTAATGAGAGTTGTGGACTAATTATTACGCGTACTTATTAAGAAATGCGTTTTGATTAAATTTTAATAATTTTAAGCGCGTGTCAATTGTTTTTACATTATTTTCAAGCTTTCGAACGCGAACGCAACTTTAAATAAAAAACGAATTGATTCTGTTGCGATTACTACAGAAATTATTGAGGGTTGTGTACTAATTATTACGCGTACTTATTAAGAAATGCGTTTTGATTAAATTTTAATAATTTTAAGCGCGTGTCAATTGTTTTTACATTATTTTCAAGCTTTCGAACGCGAACGCAACTTTAAATAAAAAACGAATTGATTCTGTTGCGATTACTACAGAAATTATTGAGGGTTGTGTACTAATTATTACGCGTACTTATAAATAAATGCGTTTTGATTAAATTTTGATAATTTTAAGCGCGTGTCAATTGTTTTTACATTTTTTCAAGCTTTCGAACGTGAACGCAACTTTAAATAAAAAACGAATTGATTCTGTTGCAATTACTACAGAAATTAACGAGGGTTGTGGACTAATTAATACGCGAACTTATAAATAAATGCATTTTGATTAAATTTTGATAATTTTAAGCCCGTGTCAATGGTTTTTACATTTTTTTCAAGCTCTCGAACGCGAACGCAACTTTAAATAAAAACGAATTGATTCTGTTGCGATTACTACAGAAATTAATAAAGGTTGTAGACTAATTATTACGCGTACTTATTAAGAAATGTGTTTTGATTAAATTTTGATAATTTTAAGCGCGTGTCAATTGTTTTCGCATGTTTTTCAAGCTCTCGAACGTGAACGCAACTTTAAATAAAAACGAATTGATTCTGTTGCAATTACTACAGAAATTAATGAGGGCTGCGGACTAATTATTATGCGTACTTATTAAAAAATGAGTTTTGATTAAACTTTGATAATTTTAAGCTCGTGTCAATTGTTTTTACATTTTTTTCAAGCTCTCCAACGTGAACGCAACTTTAAATAAAAACGAATTGATACTGTTGCGATTACTACAGAAATGAATGAGGGTTGTGAACTAATTATTACGCGTACTTATTAAGAAATGCATTTTGATTAAATATTGATAATTTTAAGCGCGTGTCAATTGTTTTTACATTTTTTCAAGCTTTCGAACGCGAACGCAACTTTAAATAAAAAACGAATTGATTCTGTTGCGATTACTACAGAAATTAATGAAGGTTGTGGACTAATTATTACGTGTACTTATTAAAAAATGCATTTTGATTAAATTTTGATAATTTTAGGCGCGTGTCAATTGTTTTTACATTTTTTCAAGCCGTCGAACGCGAACGCAACTTTAAATAAAAACGAATTGATTCTGTTGCGTTTACTACAGAAATTAATGAGGGTTGTGGACTAATTATTACGCCTACTTATTAAGAAATGCGTGTTGATTAAATTTTGATAATTTTAAGCGCGTGTCAATTGTTTTTACATTTTTTCAAGCTTTCGAACGCGAACGCAACTTTAAATAAAAACGAATTGATTCTGTTGCAATTACTACAGAAATTAATGAGGGTTGTGTACTAATTATTACACGTACATATTAAGAAATTCGTTTTGATTAAGTTTTGATAATTTTAAGCGCGTGTCAATTGTTTTTACATTATTTTCAAGCTCTTGAACGCGAACGCAACTTTAAATAAAAACGAATTGATTCTGTTGCGATTACTACTGAAATTAATGAGGGTTGTGGACTAATTATTACGCGTACTTATTAAGAAATGCATTTTGATTAAATTTTGATAATTTTAAGCGCGTGTCAATTGTTTTTACATTTTTTCAAGCTTTCGAACGCGAACGCAACTTTAAATAAAAAACGAATTGATTCTGTTGCGATTACTACTAAAATTAGTAAGGGTGGGGTACTAATTATTACACGTACTTATTAAGAAATGCATTTTGTTTAAATTTTGATAATTTTAAGCGCGTGTCAATTGTTTTTACATTTTTTTAAGCTCTCGTACGCGAACGCAACTTTAAATAAAAACGAATTGATTCTGTTGCAATTACTACAGAAATTAATAAGGGTTGTGTACTAATTATTACGCAAACTTATTAAGTAATGAATTTTGATTAAATTTTGATAATTTTAAGCGCGTGTCAATTGTTTTTACATTTTTTTCAAGCTCTCGAACGCGAACGCAACTTTAAATAAAAACGAATTGATTCTGTTGCGATTACTACTGAAATTAGTAAGGGTTGTGTACTAATTATTACGCGTACTTTATTAAGAAATGCATTTTGATTATATTTTGATAATTTTAACCGTGTGTCAATTGTTTTTACATTTTTTTCAAGCTCTCGAACGTGAACGCAACTTTAAATAAAAACGAATTGATTCTGTTGCAATTACTACAGAAATTAATGAGGGTTGTGTACTAATTATTACACGTACATATTAAGAAATTCGTTTTGATTAAGTTTTGATAATTTTAAGCGCGTGTCAATTGTTTTTACATTATTTTCAAGCTCTTGAACGCGAACGCAACTTTAAATAAAAACGAATTGATTCTGTTGCGATTACTACTGAAATTAATGAGGGTTGTGGACTAATTATTACGCGTACTTATTAAGAAATGCATTTTGATTAAATTTTGATAATTTTAAGCGCGTGTCAATTGTTTTTACATTTTTTCAAGCTTTCGAACGCGAACGCAACTTTAAATAAAAAACGAATTGATTCTGTTGCGATTACTACTAAAATTAGTAAGGGTGGGGTACTAATTATTACACGTACTTATTAAGAAATGCATTTTGTTTAAATTTTGATAATTTTAAGCGCGTGTCAATTGTTTTTACATTTTTTTCAAGCTCTCGAACGTGAACGCAACTTTAAATAAAAACGAGTTGATTCTGTTGCGATTAATACAGAAATTAATGAGGGTTGTGTACTAATTATTACTCGTACTTATTAGGAAATGCATTTTGATTAAATTTTGATAATTTTAAACGCGTGTCAATTGTTTTTACATTTTTTTCAAGCTCTCGAACGTGAACGCAACTTTAAATAAAAAACGAATTGAATCTGTTGCGATTACTCCAGAAATTAATGAGGGTTGTGTACTAATTATTACGTGTACTTATTAAGAAATGTTTTCTAATAAAAACCATTACTTTTTAGGTTACTCTACTTGATAAATCTTTAAATATCCTGGACATCTATCGCCTACCTGTTGGTATCAGAAAATTGGAATGGAACGAAAATGGATTGTTCATTAATAAACGATCTGTATATCTCCATGGATTTGGTAGACACGAAGACTCGGATATCAGAGGTCGAGGAATGGATTTACCACTGATCATGAGAGACTATAATCTGATCAAATGGGTGGGTGGTAACGCCTACAGGACGTCCCATTATCCATATTCAGAAGAAATTAATGACGTGGCTGATATGATGGGGATCATGATCATCGACGAATGTCCAGCAGTTAATATCGAGTACGTTTTTAACAGCGTTTAATTTTGTAATTAATTATTGCCATTTCAGTCTATTTTCTGATGATTTAAAGAAAAACCACATGCAATCAATCACCGAATTGATCCGAAGGGATAAAAACCGTCCGAGTGTTATCGCTTGGTCCATCGCAAACGAGCCGCGCTCTTTTAAACCAGCAGCTGATGAATATTTTAAGTAAAACTGTTTTTAACATATATTTTTACTATTTTATTATTTGAATTATTTTTAGGGCCATAGTAGAACACGCGAAGAGTTTAGATCAGACTAGGCCGATTACTGGATCGATTAACGCATTATCCTCTCAAGACAAAATGGTACTTTTTTCAGGAGATGAGTGAGGCATTACCTGACGTATGAATTTTAGGGAAAACACCTGGACATCATCAGCTTTAATAAATACAACGCTTGGTATATGAACGACGGAAAATTGGATACGATAGAGGCGAATTTAATTGAAGAGGCGAAAGATTGGAGGAACGGTACGAAAAAACCAATACTGGTATCTGAATATGGTGCTGATACCTTGGAAGGATTCCATGCGGTATGATTTAAGTTGAATTTGATTGATTAAAACACTTTTACTAATAGTACACTTGTACTATTAAAACACTTGTGTTTCAAACAATCAAAATGTTTCTTAGAAGGTTAAGTAAACACTTAAAAAAATAATAATTTGAACTGATTCTACTGAGCTTTCTGCGCCAATGTTTTTGCATTATTTAAATGTAAAAACTGTAAAAACCAACTAACAGTTAAAAAAACTACTTCTCATACTAAAGCAAATAGTTGTTTTAATTGTTAGTTGGTTTTTATAGTTGTTTACATTTTAATAATGTAAAAAAGCTTAGAAAAATTAGTTCTAATTATTATTTACATAATACTGCACCTGTAAATCAATGTTTAGTTTATACTTAAAAAAAGTTTCACCACGGGTTAAGTAAGAATTTAATTCATCAAAAATATTTAATTTAACCACCGGAAATTAATCAACAATGCATAATCTATATATTCATTAACAACTATTTATTTACTGTAAAGATATTAAACTCTATTTTTTCGTTAAGGATAGAGACACCTTCAAAACTCCATTTTTTCATTAAGAGTAGAGTCACTTTCAAGGTGCCATCTATGGAATTAAAACACTTTGTAGTTTCCTTTCTTCACATTTATTTTTATATGTCAGATGTACATTTCGAGTACCATGTACTTATTATCAATGACATCTATGATCTAAATATTGTTCTGTATTTACATTTTTTTTATTAGTTACCTCAATATATTTGGTCTGAAGAATTTCAAGTCCAGCTGATGTCCAAACACTTTCAAGCGTTCGATAAGCTGAGAAGTGAAGGCTGGTTTATAGGAGAGTTCATTTGGAATTTCGCAGATTTTCAAACAGCTCAAAGTAAAACTTTTTTCTTAATCACTAAATTTAAACTCTTATTAATCATTTTATTTTTTTTTAGCGCATACACGAGCTGGAGGAAATCGGAAAGGTATTTTTACGCGAAACCGCCAACCGAAGGCTGCTGCCCACCATTTGCGTAGAAGGTATTTTACGTTAGCACAAGAACTGTACAATGCGCCAGTGCCTAGTGATTTATATAATTACGTAGCTAAAAATTATAATGAACGGGATGAGTTGTAATTAATTAATTAATTATGTAAGCGAATGTATTTGATTAATAATGTGAAAATAAATTTTATAGAATAATTTCTATAATATATCATATACTTGTTTCTCATTAATCACTTGGTGAAACATTGTATTAATGTAGGTTTTAGATTAAATTAAAATTCACTTGATTTTGACTTGAAATTGACTTGAATTCTTGATAATGGCCTTGAGCCAAAACTAGTTGAATAAATTATTAATTTGTGAAACAAGCCAAGTGAATTTTAATTTAATCTAAAACCTACATTAATTTCTATAATTTTCCATTAAGTTGTCCTCCGGATTGCTAAAATATTATTTGAGAATTTAAAAAATTCCAGAAATTTCTACCTCATTTGTTCGGAATTCTAGTATTTGCAAAAAGTAAAGTATTCCTAAATTTCGTCAATATTTTTTTTTTAATATGAGTTTCCATAAATTTCCTTTCCAGATTTCTAAAATACCTCAACAATTTTTTCTTTTACAGACTTCTAAGATTCTTCAGTAATTTTTCTTCCAAATCGGGTGATTTTTATTTTCAACTTTTTTTTTACATTTTTTCAGAATCTTTTTTTTATTTCTATAATTTCCCTAAAGGTTCCTCGAATTATCTAGAAACTTCTAACATTTCCCAACATATAGATTTAATTTCCAGCAATGTTTCATTCAAATTTTATGTTTTTTTAGTATCTCTTGCTTTATTTGGTCCCACAACCGTTTTCCTAGATTTCGATACGTCTCCAAATTTTTTTATAGCAATTTTTATTTTAGATTTCCAGAGCTTTCCAATAGTTGCTCTTCAATATATTTTTAATTTTCTTTAAGAATTCTGGAACATTTTAGTATTTAAACAAAAACGTTTACTTCGTTGATATCAAGTGTGATATCAACAAAGTAAACGTTTTTGTTTAATTTTCCAAGATGTATCACGAAGTTAACGCCTCAACCATTAATCAATTAATTTTAGTATTTGTTCTTTCTAAAATTTTTTTCTTACAAATTCTTAGAATTTTCTTCGCGGTTTTTCGACTCTTTCAGATGTGATATTTCCAATAATTCAAAAAACTTCGATTATTTTTTGATCAATTCTTTGCTAACTTTTTTTTTTCAAATCGCGACATTTTTTGAAAAATATTTTAGATTCATGGAATGTGGATCTATGATTTTTTTAGGAATATATAACTTTTCATTCTGGTTCCTAAAAATTTTTCAGCATCCCTTGTTTTCTTTCTTAATTAATTTATTTTCTAAATTGCGAGAAATTTCATTCAGGTTCTAAAATCGTCAGCAATTTGAAGGTTTTAAATTTTTTAGAAATTTCCTTATCAGATATTTAGACTTCTCCAATAATTTTTCTTCTAAATTAAAGGAATTATATTCTTGATTAGAAATTAAAAACACTTGGATTTTTCAAACATGTTTCACCACGGGTTAAGTGATCAATTAAATAAATATATGAGAAGTTTCTTTTTAAGATTTATTGTTTTTTTTTCCTTCAAATTTTTAGAAAATTGTATTAGATTTCTAGAATAGTTTTTTGAATTACGAAAATTTTCTTTCAGGTTTGTTTAAAATTTCACCAGCTTGTTTTCTAGTATGTTATTTTAGCAAATGTTCTTCAATATTCCTTAAATTCTCCAATAATTTATCTTCGAAGTTCGTAAAATGTTTTTAAGAGGGTTCTAGAATTTTATACTGTTTTATACTATTTTTTACTGTGTCCAATGATTTCTTTTTCAGATTTTATTTGAGGGTTCTAAAAGAAGAAGAAGAAGAGAGCGAAATGAAGGAAGCAAGAAGGAATGCGAAGAAAGTGGGAACGATTGAGGGGAGGGGGTAAGAGCCGGCAATCAGAGGAGGTTGAGTTTATGATGAGGGAAGATGATGTGGGTGAGATATGGACAGGGAAGTCAGGGGAATACTGGGAAGGTGGTGTATGTGAACAGGAATTGGAGGGAGTTAAGAGAAGAAATATAAAAGAAATCTGGCAAAAATGAAGGTGTGTGGTGGGAAAGACTTCGGTGAGTGTTAAGAGAATTGATTAGTGAAGAGAGGAAAGAGATAAAGAGGATATCTCAGTGAAAGAAATATGACGGGAGGATGACGTAAGTAGGGCCGAATGGAGGATCAGTGATTTCCTGATAGCGCAGAGGTGGATTGGCCATTGAAGGTAGAAATAAGAATTGGGGAAAAGAGAGAGGAGGAAAAAGAGCAGGAAGAGAAGAGGCTGAAAAGACTGAAAACGCAAAAATGCGATTAGGGAAATGAGAGAGAAATTTAAGGAGGTTAAGTGGGAAGAAGTGGGATCAATGGAATAGTTGGAAGAGTCCATTCTGAACTGTGACAGGAGGAGGAAGGTAAAAACTAGCGGGTGATTTCATGAAGAGTGCAGAAGGACGAAGACTGAGGTAAGGAAAACGAAAAGGGGTGAATGAGAGAATAATAGAAGGATATGAGAAACGGTGCTAGGGTTTGCAAGGAGAAAAAAAGAAGAAGGTGGAAAAGAATATGGAGGAGCTAAGAACCTGTAATAATGAGTCGGAAATGTGGAGAATAAAGAATAAAGAGCGTGGGAAGGAAGAGGCAGGCGAAGGTGGAGCTGGAGAAGTACGCTGAGAAATGTAAGAAAGAGAGCGGGAATCCGGGAGGGGTATGGTGGGGAGAAGGTGGTAGACTTCATAGAGGAAGAAGTGGAGAGAGTTATCGAGGAGTTCAAAAGAGGCGGCGGGCCCGGTGTGGAAGGAAAAAGGAAGTGAGGGGAAGAAAGAGTTCAGGGAGATTTTCAACTGGACGTGGAGAGTAAAGAAGGATATCCCGTAGTCGTGGAAGCTGGAGGCCATATGCCCTAAAGACAAAGATGATGACAGGGGCGAAGTGAAAAACTATAGGGGAGCGACGGTGATGAATACCGGATATAAATTATTAATGACGATTGTGTGGTGAAGAAGAGGCAATTGTTGCCAGAGGCATAGGAAGGTTTTAGGAAGGGAAGAAGAACGAGGGACCAGATAATTACTATTACCAGGATCGTAGAGCATGTAATGGAAGAAATAGAGTGTTTCTAGTTCATAGAGTATAACTCAGTGAAACTTCAGGAAATGTATAGGGAGCGTGTGTGCAGTGAAGCGATAAGGAGAGTGAGATAGTACTATCGGCGAGGCTATCGCTTTTAGAGCTGCCTGGCTCTCCGGCATAATGGTAATTGGTATTTTGTTATGTCACGACTCTATTACGTGATGTCAATGTGCGGCTATTTCGGCCTGGAAGATGGAGGCATGTTTCCTCAGAGCAATCGCGAATTGATTGCTCCGCTTGCACCCTCCATAGATACCAGCCCCGGTTCCTTTAGTGTTTAGCTTAACCCCCCCCCCCTCCAATAGAGCCAGGAAAGTGCGTCTACAGTAATACTTGCAAGGTTTCTTCTACCGTTTCTATGTACTTTCCATTTTTGGTCTGCAGTGAGCCGATGTTCCCATTATGATCTGAGCATCTTGAGTAAACGGGAGCTTGTGGATTCACTTTCTATGTCCTCACAGATTTTTATCCAAAAATCTCTCTTGGCTTTGCTCCATCAAGATCCTTTTTCCACCAGGTGGCCCTGGTGGAAGTAGGTTTGGTAGTTCTTCGGCAGCTTGCTTCAAACACCGTATTGATGGAGTCGGTGATGCTTTACATCATGAACCCCAACTCGTGCGTTGTTCTCACTACTGTTTGACAGTTCCCGGCTGGCTAGTACCTCTTAGTACAGGTCCCAGTCAGTTCTCCTCGGGTTTACGTTTCAAGTGGTTTTTCTGATTCGATATCGAATCGTATATATCGGTAGTTTGAGAGTGAAAAATAATTGAAAATAGTTTAAACTTAAAAAAAATGTTGCCTCCAATCATAACAAAAAAACAATTAAGATTTGCAAAGAAAAAACAGTTGAAAATTTCAATAAAAAATTAATTGTTAAAAACTGTAAATAATATTAAATTTGCTTACCAAAATTTAAATTTTAAAAGCAGTAAATAAATTGTTAAACTTTTTACTTTCCCTATATGAAATATAGGGGAAGTATTGTGATCGTGATTTTTTTTTGAAAAATTTTTTTTGCGGAAATATCCGTTTTGAGGTCCCCTGAGTCCATTGCACTAATTTCTGGAAAAAAAAAATTTGTGTCTGTGTGTGTGTCTGTCTGTCCGTCTGTCTGTCTGTCTGTCTGTCTGTCGGTGGGTGCTGTATCTCAAAAACGAATAATCCGATTGAGATGAAACTTTAAACTTAAGGTTTTATCTTTAAAAACTGGAACTGAAAAGCTTTTGGTAAACATTCGTAGACCGGAAGTGGATGTTTACTCGAGACGTTTTTTTGTTTTTTGGTAATATTTTTCTAAATATGAAAAATTTTAAAAAACGGTTCAAACAAAAGTTAAAGAGAATAGAAAACTGAACAAGTTTTATTTAAACATATTTTTCATAATATTTTTAACTTTTGAGAGAAAAAAATAAAAACTGAAAATTTAGATATTTTTTGACAATTGCGAATTAACTGTTGGAGTTACATGAAATTTATATAACAAATAATTGTAGAGAATTAAAAAATGAATAAATTATTAAGAATAGCCTTTTTGCATAAATCTCATAGTTTTCGAGAAAATATAGGGAAAGTACTATGATGGACACATCACCATTTTTCTTAAAACAATACTTTTCTAGAATAAGTAATTGTGGAGGCTTTCACTTCGTGATACATTTTGATAAATTCAAAATAATAAAACAATTAACTTTGTTGGTATCACTTTTTATTTACACTTGTAACTATAGTTTCGACAACTTCAGCTTGTCATTATCAAACAATAGTATTTTAAATTACATTTAACATACAAATTTATACCGTTTTTAAAACATTAAACAGGGGGGAGGATATAAGATCTGCCTGGTCGTTAATGAGCGGAATGTCCGGATTATGATTAACCTTAAATACTTCGATGGACTCGAGTAAATCCATTTTAAGCCCTTTTTCGGCAAAGTGGATTACCTCGAGTACATCTTCTTCAAAAGAATGATTATTTTCTCGAATGTGGTTAGCAAATGTGGATTTATTATTCCCGTTTCTGTATGCACTAATATGTTCTTTTAAACGTGTGTTGAAATTGCGTCC